>CM076572.1:52902754-53361862 GCA_034641835.2 Pinus albicaulis
AGGAAATTTAATATTTCCTAAGGTCTAAGTGGATAAAACCCATAAGTTCTAGAGGGTTCCTAAGGGGTCTAGGAAAAACTATTTAAGGAGGCCTTAGGATGAAGGAAAGAACATAAAGTGAGAAGGATCTCATTTGATCAAAAGGGAGAAAAGAGATGTAGTCCTGAAGTAGGTCGAGTACGAGGGCCGTTTAAGTGTTGCTAAAGGGAGGTCATGATCATCCTCCAAGAGTAAGATCATCATGTGAGGGTTCACAAGAGTTTTTCATACCTTAATGGCCGGTTCAAGCTAGGAAGTAGGATGGCATATTGTATCTTATCGCAGATCGAGCTTAAGAGAGGTTTCTCATGAGAATCTGGGCATGTGATTTCAATGGTGTCTTTGTTTGAAGGCCACATCAAATTTTGAAATGGTGAAATATGAAACAAGAAACAGTGAAATTGGAAACCAGAAAGGAAAATAAAATGCACCCACACTAGTGAGGAATTTTGATGCACCAGGAGTGAGGAATGTGGGGCATCTAATTTATTTTTCCCTCAAATAAATTGTTGTTTCATCTCATAACAACTTGTGTCAGTTAACTAAGTCATGATGACTGTGTTAGCTCAAGAAATTAGAGTTGAGGTTCTTAGATGAGGCATATAGAGAGATTCTAATATTTTTGGGGTCCAGTTGCAGTTGATGCATTAGTGGGGTGTAGGTGTGAATT
Source organism: Pinus albicaulis (assembly GCA_034641835.2). Classification (NCBI taxonomy): domain Eukaryota; kingdom Viridiplantae; phylum Streptophyta; class Pinopsida; order Pinales; family Pinaceae; genus Pinus; species Pinus albicaulis. The sequence continues at coordinate 52,903,464 of CM076572.1, forward strand.
AGTTAACTCAATTAAATGAGTTTAAATCAATTTAAATAGTTCTAACTAAGTGATGAGCTAGTGAGAGGTCCAGTGAATTAAATTATGTTTAATTCACAATGAGTGATCAATAAGATAACTGATAATTGACTATTAATATCTGCATGCATGCTAGTTTCAAGGAAGACCTAGTTCAGAAAGAGGTTAATGGGAACATAACTATCAGTTGTATTTAGAGAAAATTTCGCATGTGAAATTATAAATTCATTGGGATGCCATGATGGATTGCGCAATAAAGAAAGACTTATTTTCATAATTAATAGGGATTTAATTCCCTAGGAATTTCACGAGCAAGGCATGCTGAAGTAAGGCTGAGAATTGGCTAAGTACTAGACCCAGTTTGTCTAGATCAGCGGGGGACAATTGGCAGAGTGCTGGAGAATCTCATGAGGGATTAAGCATTGTATTGTTCTAGGATTCCTTGACTGAATATGAAATAGATATAGATAAGTTTTGAGCAGTTAATTTCCCCAGATATATCTTGTGTTGTGCGATTGATAATTTATTTCTCTTACTTATATATTATTGTGCAATCGTGTTTTGTTTCCACAAATTGTAGGAAGGATTCAGTATCTTGTTATAGTCCATTATAAGATTAGATTGAATCACGTTGGTTAGATTTTCTACATGGTATTAGAGAAGGAATTTTTTGGGCAGAAAGTTTGCAGATAATATCTAAAGATTTTGGTGTAAATTAAAAAAAAAATAGCATATTTGGATTCCTTGCGAAAAACTACCCAAATGGAAAAACAAAATCGGTCAAATTGGAGCTCGGATGAGGGAGATATCGTCGATTTAAAATCAACTCTTTTTTAGAAACTTTTGTAATAGCATGACAATTACAATGTGCGTGAGTCAAGAACCTATATGCACTTGAGGTACCAGATGCATGCAAAGATTTGAGGAGCAAAGCAGAGGTTAGAGACTTGGTGGTTGAGAGGGAGCCAAAATTACCTCTCAACATGCGGCCTTAGAAGCAGTCTCAGAAAGTTGTGAAGCAACGACAATTGGAGAAGCAGGGAGGATACCAAGTGGAAGCATCCACTCAAGCAGAGACCTTCATGAGGGGGAAATTTCAAGCCAGATGAGCAGAGGGAGCACATGTAGCCATGCCTCCAGGTGAAAGGTAGGACGATGCGTAGAAATAATACCAAGATAAGAAATTTGGGTAAGGTCCATTGAGATGGCGCATCTCATGGATCAAACCTGGCTATGAGGAGCCCAAATTACAACAGTAGCAGGAAGGATCAGTTAGATTTATGCACGCAGATGTCAGCTAGATAGAAATCAAAGTGAAATAAGTCAGATATTGGAGCGCAAATAAGAGTTGGCAACAATTGAAAGGGCACAGATGCAGATGTCAGCAGCAGTGCAGAGAATCGAGTAGACACTTATAGTAGCTAGGAGAAGTTAGAAGACTCTGATGAAAAATGCATTATATTGATTCAGTTGTTCGTAGGCTATTCAGTTTCAGGATTTGCAAGTGAAAACAACACTACATAAGTGTTGCATGCAGTACATTCCAAAGGTACCAGATGGAGATACATTGAATTCCTTTCAGCTTGTTGAGAGGGAGTGCTAAAATTTGCAACAAGAAACAGTGAAATTGGCAGCTAAAAAGGACAAAAACAAATTCCCCCACACTGGTGAGGAATTTTGATGTACCAGGAGTGAGGAATGTGAGGTTTCTAATTTATTTTTCCCTTAAATAAATTGTAATTTCATCTCATAACAACTTGTGTCAGTTAACTAAGTCATGATGACTGAGTTAGCTTAAGAAATTCAAGTTGAGGTGATCGAGGTGGATATTGGTGGCCACCCAACTATTCCACTTAGGCCCTTGCCATTGTCTCTTTCAGTTTTTCACTTTCCTTAATTATAGCACAATTTACTATTTTTGTCAGTTTTTTGGGTCTTGAACTTTCGGAGCTGTTTTGAGGCCCCAAATAATATTTTTTGGGCATAAAAGGTTTGGCTATTTCATAGAAATCGTGTCATTAGTTGTAGTCCTCGAAGATATCTTTCTAACGAGGTATCATGTGCATCAAATGAAGATCATATGACCAAGTTAGGACCCTGGGAAGTTGGCTGCCTAGCTAACCCCAATGAGGCCCATAAACACTTGGTGTTACATCTCCTCGCGATAGGGTTTTGGTTGTTTAGGGTATTATTTTTCAATAATAGAAAGGCCCTTGAGCCTTATTGTAACACGGTTTAGAGGAACATAACTATCAGTTTCATTTATAGAAAATTTCCCATGTGCAATTATAAAGTCATTGGGATGCCATGATGGATTGTGCAATCAAGGAAGGCTAATTTTCCTAATTAATATGGAGCTAATTCCATAGGAATTGCGTGTGAAAGGTAGACTGAAGCAAGGCTGACAATTGGCTAAGTACTAGACCGATTTCAACAGGAGACAATTGGAAGACTTCTCGAGAATCTCATGAGAGATTAAGCATTGTATTGTTTTGTGATTCCTTGACTTAATACACAATAGAGATAGAGGGTTTTGAGTAGTTGCTTTCCCCAAATACATATTGTGTTGTGTGGTTGATAAGTTATTTCTCTTACTTTTATGTGATTGTGTGATCATGTTTTGTTTCCGCAAATTGTAGGAAGGATTGAGTATCTTGTTTTAGTACATTACAAGATCATATTGAATCCTGTTGGTTAGATTTTCTACATGAAATAGAGGAGAGGTTGATACCATATTTCATTGTGGTGGTTATTAGGTCGCAAGGTTTATGATAAAGACCAACATAAATGTAGGAGGGCTTGCACTGTAATTTAGAGCCAAAACATAAGTAAACACAAGCATAATATTGACTGAGGTAACCCTAGTTTGAGGGTCAACATTGAGATTTGAAGTTCATGTCAAGATTCAGTAAAAGAAATGCCCAGAATCTATGGATCCATATGAGCTAGGTCGAGTCTCTTATGGAGGCAAGAGTCATTTTTTTCTATGGGTGGATAGGGTTTATTCTACAACAATTAGAGGGACATAAGTATAATTCCCTAGTTACGATAATTTCCTAGCATCTTTAGTTCATAAGGTATGCCCTTAAGACTGTGACAAATTTGTGTAGAAGAATACGGGTTGTGACCCTTAGAGTGAGGTTTATTTCAACAATATAGACCGCAGATCTGGAAGATGGTTTGCAGATTCAGTATGTGTGGAGACAACAGATCCAAAGGAGGGTGGAACCTGAACAGAAGATTGAGCATGCAAAAGAAATGTGCCATATGAAGAATGGATTGAAATGCAGAGGAGTTTATATTGGTGGATTATCCATAGTTTTTTAGACAGATATCTGAAGAAACCTATAAAAAATTATTCAATGGACTGTTACGGGCTGATCTGTGACCCCAGTTCAGTCATCTATAGATTGATAGAAGGATGATAAGAGGAGTAATTAAGATTTTTTCATAGATTGGACAACAAAGATCAAATTTTCGATACACAAGAACAATTATTTTGAGAGGACTCAAACGATTATTAGGTAGCAGAATTGAAGAGCCCTGGATGATGAAAATATTGTGGGCCCTAGATCAGTAAAAGAATTTGACTGTGGTTGGGCAGATTGATGGTAGTCCAAGTACAGTTGGAGGGTTGTTAGGTTATTGCCAAAGAAGAGCCTCGACTCTTATTCTTGTGAAGGAAAACAAGATTGGTAGAAGAGAAGGTGTATAGGGCCTAAGGATGTGCAGAATTTGAAGGAATAAAGTAGTAGTCAAGTGGGCCAACCAACTAGACCTAGTTCACTATATTGTAGAGGATTAATTCAATGAGAAGAAGGGAAACCTCCATAGCCCTAGACTTCTCATCTTGGAGCCATAGTATGGAAAAATTGGGCATACCAAAGAGTTTTTCACAAATGGAGTTGTGAAAAACTTGTTACCACTCAAACTAGTAGTGGACCTAAAAGGGGTTCTTAAGAGGGAAATTGTTAGGACAAAGCCAATGGTGGAGGCTTAGCCCATTGTCACCATGGCTAAGGCTCCTTACTCTTCATAGAATTTCATTGATGGTTGAGGGCTCGATAGTTTAGGAAGTCACATGTAGCATACAGGTCAATGAACAGGTGGGAAGTGACCCTAAAAACCCTTTCCCTAAGATAAAATAAATAGTGGGACTTGCTTTCCTTTTAAGCAAGGGACTTGATCTTCTAGGGAGAAAGGAGGGGTATTGAAGGGTTGAGGGAGAAGAATAAGACTTATGAAGTAAGTTCCCAGTCCCTAAAATCCTTTGGGAACTTGGATTCCTAAACGGTCCTTGATGAAAGGCCTTTGACACTAAATGGGACCACACGGGTCCAACTGCACCTAGCCCAGGTTCGGGGATGGAATTTAGCAACCAATGACGTTGGTATTTTGGAAAAGGTGAGGGGAAAGGATTAGGTAAGATTTTTTAGTTCGATAGGTCAAATTGACCCTATTAGGTTCTAGCCTGTTGACGAGAAAATCTGTCCAGCCAATAGCAGGGGATCTCCCAGGTAAAAGGTCCCAATTAGACCTTGAACCGTTTGGATTAGGGATCCTGTCCAGGGTGTGGGTCTGGCTACCACTGATTTCTCCTTTGCTTTGGGTCTCGCTTACACTCTATAAAATAGTGGGTACACACCTAATCGACTGATACAAGACATATGATTGATGCATTAAATGTACATGCAGCACTATGAGTAGCAAGAGGAAATAATAAAGCATGAAGATCGAAGGAAGTGTCGTTAGCAACACTTCATTAGGGTCATGCTTGCAAACTATTCTAACCGCAAAGGAAATAGTTCCTCACGGCAATAACACCCTTCACTTCCTAAAATTTTAAATGATAACACAAACACAGATAAATAGTCATCAACATTCGCTAAGAAAGTGAAATAAACTCAACCACCATTAACATACTCAACAAAATGTTATGCAACTATGATGTGAATTGAAAATACAGTTCCCTTAATCTTAGGATGTTCAGAAAATGAAAATATAATACTCGACAGTGCTGATACATAAGACAACACCAGATCCATAAGGAGATTTTTCAAAATGCTTGTATTAATGCTTAAGTGTATAATCCTCTGGTAATACAATATACTCAGCTCGAGTCCCAAACCAAAGATCCTTTTTACCAGCTCCCGAAGGAGTATTTATAAAACAAAACCTGCCCTTTGGGCTTCTTTGACTCTTCATCTTCTTGACCGTTGGGTTTCCTTGCGACCTAGTCTTTTCTGTGACCTGTGACCTGAGCCGTTGTTGCGACCTGCGACCTAGCCGTTGGGTCACACCATCGGGGCTTTACCAAGGGGTGCGACTTAGTGACCTGGCGACCTCTGCGACTTGCGACCTCAGCAGATGTGCGACCTTGCGACCTAGGCAGATGTGCAACCTTGCGACCTACTTGGATTTGCGACCTGCGACCTTGGAAAATTTGTGAACTGCGACCTCAACAGATTTGCGACCTGCGACCTTGGTAAATTTGTGACTTGCGACCTCAGCAGATTTGCGACCTGCGACCTCAACAAATTTTGACCTCAGAAAATTCATGACCTACGATCTTGGCAGATATGCGACCTGTTTTGAGAAGGTCCCCTTGTTTGCTGAGGAAAACTCTGGCTCTTTGAGAGACTGAAAGGTTTTTCCTGCAATAAAGTAACATAGGTCACATATCTCCATGATTGAAATAATAATAATGCTAAAGGCATTTTAATTGATTTGCAAGAGCAAAAGAGAAAAAAAAAATAAGTTTAGACCCCTGTGTGGTCAACTACTGAATCGTCGGAGAGAAAGGCTAGGGTAAGCTTTCTCTGTGCCCTTTCTCTATCAGGATCATAATCTTTCCCCTGCACAAGGTTTTCTTCAAGTCTTGGAGTAAATCACTTGATAGGCATGGGCTTCTGCATTCCCATGCTCAATGTTCGCTGAAATTCTTCAAGCTCATCGATTTTCCCATTCATGGAAGAGCAATACTTTCCATCTTCGATTGGAGAGTGACAGATCATGCGCCACTATAGCGAACTGTCGTGGAGAAACTTTGTGGGGGTCATATTTGACACTATGCATTTCTTAATACTTTAGCTGCAATGTTTGTTCCTTCACTAATAAGACCTAACAGTATCTGCTTTGTACCTTCGAAGTTGTGTCCAAGGCATCTTGCTTCCTCCCGAGCAAGTATAATTACTTAAATGGATTTTTCAGTAACACGTTCAAACATAGCAACAACCACTCCTCGCCTTGCTTTTCCTTTCGCACTTAGATGATATACGGCAGCTGCAACTGCTACATGAAAATATTTCCAATCATCTTTACAGTATAGTAGTTATTATCACATGGCCATCGTAGATCTGTTATAAGGTCTAGCTCCACGTTTAAACGCAGCTTTTTACTGTTCTCAATACTAAAACTCCGGCAAAAAGGTATTTGAGCCCACATGTAACGTTCTTCTATTGCGCTCCATGGTCCCGAATAAGAATTCCAACGCATAAGGAAGACTACCCAACACCCTTCATGCGAGTCTTTATAAAGAGCGGAAGAGGCTTTGCATGTCTTCCATAATAAAAGACACATAGAGGATAGGGGACAGCCGGCAATGGTTGTAATCAGTGCTGATAGGATAGTTTAATTCATTTTATATTAGCCTCAAGTAAACAAGTGATCAAGTCATAATGTGGAAGTCAAAAATATCACACATAATATCGTTGAACCCTGTCACATTTTAGTAACGCTCTTCCTCATGGCACTTATATTCTATGGAAATATTTCGGTGTGGCGGGTAGTCGCAACATGCCAAGAATGCTGTGGATGTCCCAAGACTTAATGAATTTCTGCTCCCTTGCTTGCGCGTAGCAGCAAAATTATCTCTCGTGCATGGCAGCATGCATTGGGCAGCCTGTCCATGTAATGTGGCACATCAGTAGCTTTTATGGGGAATGAAACACATGGAAGACGAATCTGCATTTTCTGATGGGGGTCGCAAGGTCGGAGAATCTCCTTGGGTCGCAGCTCTCCAAGGGCAGATCATTCTGCGACCCTGCGACCTGCACAAACATGCGACTTGCGACCATGGGTTGATGGGGTCGCTGGGTCGTAGCTCTCCTTGGGCATGTCACTCTGCGACCCTGCGACCTATGAAAACATGTGACTATGGGTTGATGGGGTCGCTGGGTCGCAAAACCGACTGAGTCGCAGCCTTGGGCGATGCTCTATCTTTGTGACCTGGCGACCTAACAATATCGTGACCTTCTCCATCGATGCTGTGACTCTGAACCATTAATAACGTATGAGATGGACCTTCGTGCCTTGTGCAACTCTAGTTTGTTTGACTGTCAACGTACCATAATTATTCCAATGTTGCTGCTTTTCATCAATGAAAATTCTTCGTTTGACAGCTATCTTGTCATGCTCGCCACAGTCCTGGTTTGCCTATGTTAATCTCCACCGATTTGCGTCCCCCAGACCCCTGAGTTCCCTCATCACTCTGATAACTTAGATTCACATTCGATGAGTCAGATGGTGAAGACGCAGGTCCTCCAACTAATGTTAGACTTCGAGAAATATCAACGTCGATAATATTCTGCAATAGTACGTGCATATACTCCTCCTATCGCTAATCAGACTACAGCACGCAATTGTGCAGGTCCTATGACCACCAGTTCCGTTCCATTTTCAGAAATCAAACGTGAACACCATATTCATCGTCTCCAGGTGTTGTTACTTGTGGTTTTGAACGCAGAATAACCATGCATGCGTGAAATTTCGGTTGAGTTTGTTCAACGCGTCTTTCCCATCGTTCCCCTTTTCTTGAATATCTTAATGCCGAGGAGGAAACTTCATTCTGAATGACAGAAACAGTTGGGCGTTATGGAAACAGCTAGCTTTACATGCTGGCATACAGAGAATATGGTGGAAAGAACATGATTTCTTCCAGCAAAACCGTAAACTTGCACCTTTTAAAATCACGGCTATATATAGTCAATTCTGCTATCTTTTGACCATATATTGCACCACCGTTATTCTAACAACGCCTTTATAGATATGTTACGATGTTGGATCCACGTAAATTTGGCTGCTATATGTATATGTCATGCATGTTATTATGGATTGAAAACCTGGCACTGAACGTGTGACTCCATGCAACGTTTTATATGGTTCTGCTCGCTACCTCACATGGTTTTGAAACTGTGTGTTTCAACGTAAGTGGTTCGACCGTCAACCCTGCCCTCTTTTGACCACAAATGTCACAATGCCGTGGTGGGTCAGTTATGATGTCTTGCTCCGATATATCCATTCCAACGTCAAAAACCTCAGCATAAATTATGATTTGGAAACCATATGGGTTTGCTCCTTGGTGCAAATTTGCAATGTAACCTTGGTCCATGAATGTGTGCCCACTTGCAACGGTTTCACATAGTTCTGCTCCCACGATCTCCTATGATTTTGACACCATATGATTTCTCATTTGCCTTGGTTTGATTATATAATATCGAAACCGTAACTTCGGTCCATAACTTTGCACCCACCATAAAGACTCAAAGGTGCGTTCAGATATTCGAAATTGTGCCAAAACTATTAGTGCACCCATTTCTTGAACAATCAAGCCTAAATGTCACCAACAAACCTACACCTGTACTTTGGTGGATGATGAGGCACTGAGAGAAGTAAATCCAAACTTAATCACCAAATTGACAGTGATGACCTTTCAAATAGTTATCATGCCACATTTTGAACCTGTGAGCCACTCATTCAACTGAGGGAAAATAACTTTTAGCTGTGCAATTGTCGTTCTTTAAGGAAATCTTCTGAGTTTACTTTGCTCACTAGGCTATACTTCAGGCTAGACTTGTCAAAGTGGTGAAATATATCCCTTTGTGTGCACACATCGACATTGAGCTGGTTTGGTGCAGGATCCTCAAAATCTTCTTTTAAGGTGAAATATCCACCCTCTCAGAAAATACTCCATCAGGTCCCTATGTAAGCTTAGATCATGGCAGATGCTTCTGATTTGTGTGAGATGGCATCTGGTATGGACATTTCCAAATGGAGCATTCCTAAGTAATTGGTGTGCACTAGTGGAGAAGGCCTTTTGCATCAGTGACATAAAAGGTACTTTCTCTGATCAACATGTATCACACCATCCTCCTTTTAATTAGCACTGGTCACTTGCTCTTCCCCCTCCCCTGTCTCGCAACTTTGGCCTCGTCGTTGAGTTCAATTTTATTTCCCTCGATGTCGTGACAAGATTGAGGGGTTGGTCACTCATGGGATCGACCTGTGTGAAACATTACAATATCACAATTACTCTTCGATAATGATGGCCCCAGAAAAAACATGTAAGACTAACAAGATTAAGAGAAGGAAATCAAACAATATGCTTAATGGCCCACGGTGAGAGGGCCTTTAATTGTTAATATACAAAAATTTTCCATTCAAATGTATGCATGGAAATATCATTACACTTGGCGTGACTGCGACAAGAGTGTTCAGGCGCACGCTGGATGATCCTCCCACATATAGCGTGATTGCAGCAACAACGTCTGATTATGATGGTGAGAAAACTCATGAGGGGTTGGGGGTAGGTCGGCTGGGATTTCATTGATTGCATGTTTGGTGAAAGACCCTAACGACTAAGCGAGTAGAGGGGGACCCGAAATTTTAAATATACCCAAAATTTTGGGTGGTGTTGTAGCAGCTACAACATAGCCTTGGGAACACCTAGGCAAAGCTTAATCTTAGAGCTAGGGCTTGAGGTAGCCGTAGATTCCACTGTCAGAATTGGCCCAAATTCTGAGGAGAGTGAGGGGACCCACCAATGCAGTTGCCTCTAGGAGATAGAAGTTTTCCTTTGGCCAGATTCCTGGGAAATTGATTCCCTAAGTGACCTAATGGGGCTAGACCTAGAGAAAAATGGTTTCATTTACTACAACTAGACTATGCCTTGTTCACCTAAGAGTGGATTATAACTCATCTTAGGCTACTCATGTCCAATATTAACTCACCCCACTTAACAATTTACTAAGTCAAGGCTCACGTCCAACCATGTCCATAAAATAACTAAGCAACATAGTTTACATCTTGACATGCCATAACACCTCGAATGTCTAAAAATACCTTGGAATTATGTGGCACATGTTAGCATTCCATTCATTCCTTGGCATGCTTTGGAACTCCCTAACACACCCTGCCATTTCTTGACATGCCCTGGCACTCTAGCATGCCTTGGAATTTCCTAACATATAACCTTGTAACCCCCTCCTTAAAACACTTGGAACTTGCTAACACTCCCTATCACACACTCTTATCTGTTCATTTGCATGAATTTTGAACTAGTTATCCCTTATGTTTCTGTGGCACTCCCTAACATTCCCTGACACACATTGGCAGAGCCAGGCACTTGGCACATCTTGGCATGTCGCCCTGACACAATAGAATTCCTTGGCACTACATAACATTCCTTGTCACTCCCTCCTTAGCACACCTATAACTCACTAACAATCCCTGTCATACACTCTTATTCATTCATTTCCATGCATTTAAAACTAGTGCTCCCTTGTTTTTCCTGGCAGTCCATAACACTCCCTGACATGCATTGGCACACCCTAGCACCTGACACACCTTGGCATGTTTCCCCGCCCTATAGCATGCCTTATAATTGCCTAGCATACCTTGTCACTCCCTCCTTAGCAGACTTGGAACTCATTGACACTTCATGTCACAATATCTTAATCATTCACTTGCATAAATTATTTTCACCTAATGATCCCTTGTGTGTCCCTAGGACTCCGTAACACTTCCTAACATGTGTTGGCACACCTTAGCACCTCGCACATCTTGGCTGCATGCCACTCTAGAACATTAGCATTACTTAACATTTCATAGCATACAATGTCACTCCCTCCTTAGCACACTTGGAACTCATTGACACTCCCTATCACACACTCTTATTCATTAATTTCCATGCATTTTGGCTCACTACTCCCTTGTGCTTCCTTGGCACTCGCTAACACTCAACACACATTGGCACTTGGCACATCTTGGTATGCTTCCCTATCATTCTAGCATGCCTTAGAACTATCTAGCATATCTTTTCACTCCCTCCTTAGCAAACCTGGAACTCTGTAGCATTCCCTACAACTCCCTAACACATATTGGCTCTTGGCACTTAGTGGCACTTGACAATTCTTAACATGCATTTGGATGCCCTAGAATTTCTTGGCATGGTTTAAGATAAAATTTATTTCAGATAAATTATTCACAATTAAGAGAGAAGTAATAGAGGATGATTTGGTACTTAAGACACGATATAACTTGGTCCTTGGCATGCATTGGCACTAATGTTGGTATGCCTAGCATGCCCCTCTTGAAAATCTAAGGTCCTGAAATATTAACGCTCATATGTGTTCATTTATTTGCATTTTAGATTGGTTTTCCATTTTTTTCCTGGCACTCCTTGACACGCGTTCAAATATGCAGCGGAAATAACACTTCATTTCATTAATATCAAAGAACTGAAATTTGTGTACAGACAAAATATAAATAAACTAGCTAGGGCACTGGTAGCTTATCTCTGAGAAGAGATGTGGTGGCTACAGTCCTCTGAACTCTATGTTACAATGAGGCTCTAAGGCCTATATATTATTAAGAAACAATGGAAAACCCTAAACATCGAAAAACCTAACCCCAGGAGATGAAATGCCAGAATATGGGCCCCGTGGGGGTAAATTGGTACATCAATTTCCTAGGGTTGTAACTTTTGCATACTATCTCTGTTTGATGCACATGATACATCGTTAGAAATAGATATCCAAGGAATAAAACTATTAATAGAAAATATCAAGTCTGGAACGGACTCATATTTTTTCCAGAGGTTTAATGCCCAAAAAACGTCATTTAGGGCCTCAAAACGGCTCTGGAATTTTAGGACCCGAAAAATTGCCAAAAATAGTAAATTGTGCTACAATTAAGGAAACTGAAAAACTAAAAGAAACAATGGTGGGGGTCCAAGTGGAATAGGTGGGTGGCCACCAATATCCACTTGGATCACAAAGACATCAGAGAAAGTTATGAAATATGTTAGCATCAGTTTCTTGGCATTTTTTTTTTCAACTAGGAGATTGTTGGGAGGTTGGGTCATCTCATCATCAATTTGAATAAGAAAATGATTGAATTGTAAAAGGCCAAAACTAGGGAAATAATTATCCCATAGACTATTTTTAATCTCGTGGATGTGAAAATTTCATTCCATTCCATAATTAAAACCAACTTATTTAATGGCCTATATCTTCCACCATTTCCATGCCATTGTTTCTTTGAAAAGTCTTATTTTTTCACAGGTCCTTGACATTACACCGAAGGTGTTCCTATATGAGCTTTTTTTGGGCAGATTTGGCCATTCAGATACTTCAGTTTTCGTCCTTCTCCCTCGAATCAAAATTTTTACCACATGCAAGATCTCACGACTTCCATATTTCCAAAAATGACTTCAACAATTTGGTTTTCTCTGTCTAAGGGAAGATCCCTAAGAGATTTTTGATCGTCCGATACATAGCCTCTGATTCTCCAATTCCAATAGGATTGTGATTTTGCATGATTGGTTGATGGCGTGAGTTCAAAATAGCGACAAAACATGAAGTCCCTGCCTACAGTTTCAGTTGCGTCAACACCTATTTCTCAGTGATATGGGCAAAGGGGAATCAAATTTTGGAATGTGTTGTATCATACAAAAAATTCTTCCTAAATAGATTTATTACTTCCATATCTAGATGCGAAGCATAAAGTCTAACACTAAGATGGTTGGACGACCAAGCTCCAACTTCAATTGTTTGTGTTTCTTTTGGTACACATGTTCCCTATCATGCCAAGAAATCCAAGAATTGGCTCAAGGGAAATTCCAAGAATTGGCTCGAGGGCATGAGGCAAGCCAACAACCCTTCACTTAGGTAGTCAAGGTTGTAGATACCCCTCATTTCACAGTGTTGGATGAAGCACATGTTGAATGGATAAGAAAGATGCTTTCAGAAGGGTTCGAGCACCAAATTGTAGGATGCGACTTCATGGCGAGTAACTGGGCATCTCAGCTTGATGTTTTATTGCATGATTCTACTAGCAATTTCTTAATGAATTGCATGTGTAATTTGACTTTGGAGAGCATCAACACGTGTGTTCACATGGTGGCTTGGCCGCAACATTTTGACCAATTTGGAAACTCGATACTGGTGGAGAAGGAGTTGAAGGTGGGCATGGAATTGAAGAAGTGGACAAAGGAAAACGAGAATGAATTTGTCACAATGAATGAGATTGAGAAAGCCTAATTTGAAACCTAATAGCGATAAATTGATATGGAAAAAAAGAAACTCAGTAGTACACTCCAATTTTTGTGCAGGGACGGATGGGAAAGAGCTGTCAGTTCGGTGGATTGATATTGAAAGAGAGGTCTCAGCTCTGTGATTCTCTTCATCCTCCTGGGGAAATGCATGGTCATTATTTAAAGTCTAATTTAGAACCTTTTCTTTATCTAGGGGAAATTCATGGTCATCATTTTGAAGTAAGAGGAAAGATTCATATCACTTGCAAGAAGAACATACATATAGACTGTTGTGATTATTTCCACGAAAGTTATAAAGGTTATACCCATGAATTTAGAGATTTTTCCATAGACTAAACAAATTCAAGAAATGGGGACACTCATGTTCCATTCCCAACCATATTGAAAAATTGATCCGAGTGTTCGAAATTGAGTTTCGTATGTGTAGAAGTGTGGATATCTATACATGTCTTGTTGGTGGAGAAAAGATGTTTTCTAGGACCTCATTTTGATATGTAAAACTACTTGAAATTTTCAGTTAAAATATTGGCAAAGAACTTTCGTACGACTTTTTTTCATCGTGACTCGGTCAAGTGCTTATTTTTTTTGGTATTTAATCAAATTTATAGAGTGATTCACCAAGAGACCAATTGTCTTTAACCTTTGCTAAACTAGAAATTACCCCTAACCTATTCTAAAATGGATCTCACGAAGATGAAATTACCTAAACTGATTGAAGTTGAAGAAACAATGTCAAAACATAAAAACAACCTTAAAAATAAATGATTCTAGATAATGTATATCTTTGAAATCAATTTTGAAATCAAATTAACATGTTGTGGAACTATGTAAATAAAATTAAAGAATAAAACAAATAAGTAACAATACCATATCATCTTATTTTTAAGTACAGTAAAAGACTTTTAAAATTTAAATAAAAATCTAAATAGAGATTGATATCAATATTTAAAATAATGATTTAGTTTTATTTTTTAAAAATGATCTTCTAGACATGTTAAATAATTAATGATGAGAGATCATTGCTAGACGGATGTTTCCATCTAGCATTAGTGTTAATTGATGGGTCCCTTGCCTTCCTATTTGCAAAAAGGTCAGCACATGGTTTGAAACTCAAACTTCTCTCGAGATCCTGCTTTCTGAATGGATTCGCTATTGAAATTAGTGTCCATGGATCTCTGCATCATCTAATATATCTCAGGTACGGTGAAATTGGAATCGTCGTTGCAATTAAGTTTAGTCAAGATTTTTCTTCGAAAAATGCTGTGAAATGGAGGTTTTACTGAGAAAATATGTGAAAATGGGGGTTTTGCGGGAAAATTAGATGCAAAATTTGAGGGTACAGTGTCAAATCGATAGCCCTATATCAGCGCAGAGCTTTTGTGGGTAGCGAGTGGGAGAAATTTTGTAGACATGACTCCACAGCCTTTAGGCAGTGGAAAGGCTATAGGTGTCACAGATTTGTTCGGCACACAACCATTGACTATTGATTCTATGTATGCCAAATATTCGTCACATTATCCTGGTCCTTTTATGAGGACAAACGAGAGTCCATTTTCTATGCTAAAAACATTAAGGGCAAAAGGTACCTCTGGAACATGTAACTTGGTTGGCATAAACTCTTTAGCTACAAGCAATGGAAAAGTGGCTAATGTAATAGAGTTAGGTTCTACACTAGAGAAATCCTCTTGCAGTGTAGACAAGGAAGACTTCACATCAAGGAGCTGACATTTAAATAAGGCCAGAGGAGCAAGTGTAGCAGGCCTTGTAACATGCATTTATGTTAACACCGAAACAAGAAGAGAATCCTTTGTTTGTGAAAATGGCATTGCGCATGAGATTTATTTATTTTATAGGCCTGCTTTCAACCCTCAAGGTGTAACAAAAGGTGTTCTTGGCAAAGGTTTTCTTCCTTCTATCTTGGAGAGGTCAAAGAAGCCAACCAGCTAAAAACCGAATGGTGGACAGAGAGAAAACGTGTTTCACAAGGTTTGCACTAGCAGTGATCCAGGAGATCAAGGCTTCATTCTTAGAAATAATAAATGAAGGTTGTCGAAGCAGGAGTTACAAAAAAGTGGCTTATCTGCAGATGATGGAATACATTTGATAGATATCTTGGAAGGGCTTGTAAGTATGAATGAGAATGGTTTTTTCTCCAATCCGTATGAAGATTCCTTTGGGCTAGATCATTTGAAGACACCTAGAAAACCAATCTGTTTTCTTATATGCATCATAAGATCCATTCTAAGGACTACAAGACATGGAGATCAATTTTGGATGACTTTGAGGACATTTGCCGTTGTGGGATGAATTATAAAGAGAGAGGCTCTAGCATTTGGAATGCTGCACATACTTTATTATATTGGGGTAGAAAATATCTTGAACAGTTTGGAGATAGAGTATAAATGTGTTTTGGTCTCCCAAATGAAACTAATGAGGGTAAAAGCACTTGTTACCTTGAAACTTTTAGCAATGGCCATCGTAAACTAAGAAATATGCTTTATCAAGATGTAGAGTTTTTTTTCTTACCAAAGTTGTATTACCTGTGAAATATAATAATCTGCCTGATCAGAAGCTTGTCACCAGTGCTCTCCCTGAAGATGAAAGCCTCCAATATGTCTGTGGTTCTACTTTTCCATGCACACAAAATATGGTCTATGTTGAAGAACTGTGGGAGAACAGATCAAACACTAAGACTATATTGGATAATATTTCTGAGGGTAATCTACAATTCAAACAGATGAGTCAATGGTGGAAATTTCAAAATGCACTGGACGTGAGATAAGATTCAATCCTATTGGGCAGGTCACTGAGCGTTGAATTTTATTTGGAGACACAGAATTTGACAGTGTTAATGATGGTCCATGGAATGTGTGATGCTGCTGAAGTAGAATCAGAGTTGCGTAATGGTAATGGAGCTGCAACTTCTGCAGCAGTTGATGCAAGTCGATTAATGAAGAGGAAGAAGGCATTGACACTTTGAGTGGAAAGATTATAGACACCATATTGAATGGCGGTGCCAATGGCTTGAATTTCAGATTATAGAACTTTTATGTGGAGCTTCCAAATACCGAAGTGGAGAGGGAGGAACAAATGGCTGCAGAGGCAGCAACTGTTGAAGCCGCTAAAGCTAGAAATAAAATAAAGAGAATAATATGTGAAGAAACTGGAAAGAGAGAAAGAGAGATTAGAGAAGATATTGGCTGAGCGTGAAGAAGAAGAAGCTAGAAAGGTTAGTTCTCTTTAACTATCTTCTATTTATCATTATTCATTTTTATTTTTATCTTCTATTTATCATTATTCAATTTTCTTTGTTTGCATGGTTGAAGCCAAGTTAATTAAGGCTTGTCAGTAGTTTGTAGTGGCACATCAAATTGGTAACAATATCGAGATAAAAGATTAGAATGGTTTATATTTACCAGAGATCCCTTTAATCTTAACCAGAGATTCCTTCATATAGGGAATAGTGTCAGGTTGCTTTCTGAGAAACCAAGATTGGATCTTGGTGATGATATTAATGGGATTCTCATAGCTCCACCCAGTAGCATAAATTTCTACAGACATACCAATTTATAACTATACATATTGGCATCAGAGATCTTGGCAGTACTTAGCAATCCTCTTCTTTATAGCTTGTTGAATAAAGTATTTGGCATTCTTACTCCCTCTTTCTTAGGGAGACCAAAATCCTAATCTTGTATTTTTAGAGTGAAAGTGTCTATCTGACAGCCTACTCATCACGAGATCTATCCACTTTGTAGATAATTATTTGATGCAATCAAACATGTCATAATTTAGGTGTTTCTCTTCCATAAACAGAAATGTCATTGCTGGGAAGGTTTATTAGGCTCTTTGAGACTCAATATGTAATCATTAGTCTCTTATTCATTTTCTTCAAATTATAAGGGAGCTTCAATGCAAGAGATGATCCTTCGAGGTGAGAAATCAGGGGGTCTACCATGATATTCTCACGTTTTCTATATCTGGTTAGTTGCTTCTGTATTTGATCAGACCTGTTTTTCGTGTTGGCCTTTAGAAAAAAAAGCGCAACTACCTCTAGAGAGGATCATCTTCTGCATCTTAGATTATGGCTCCTATTAAATATATCGAATTTGACTGAAATTGTACCAAGTGCTAAGATATCCATTCTAACAAGGATTTTATTGCTCCCTCTGAGGTCTTACCTTAGATGGATGTTCAGCTCTGATCCTCATCTATGAGATATTAATATGGTGAATTGATAGTACCTCAATATTACACGTACCCACAACTGCATGAAGATTCAAGAAGACTTAATCTCAGATTTTCCTTGTGATGATCTGCTTCATGTCTGATTAAGCTAAGATGAATAGCCTTTATTGGAATTGTTCCACTTATCTCCTGTCATATCAAAGAGGACCTTTGTTACTAGACTTGAATCATGTTGACCTTCCACCAGACTGCTGCAACAATGGAGAAATTTTGAACATAATGGGTGTGCTGCTAGGTAGAGCCCAATGCTATTATTGTTAAACAAGACTTCTGTAGGGATTAATCCTTTAAGGCTTTAACTGCTGAAAGCTTTCTTCAACTGAAACCTTTACTGTAGAATATTTGATTTTATCAAAAAGCTTGAGCAGTTGACTGTTGGATCAATCTTGGTGATTGCCCTTATGTCTGTTATATCTCTGGTTTGATCAAACCCTTCCTTAATTAGGTGGAATACAATGAGATATACCAAGAAACCTTCTGGAGTAAATACTGAATATAGTTCAGTTCAAACAAAAATAGCAGAGAGAGATACTATCGTTACTATCAACGATTTCAATACTTTTGTCAAACATAAGATGTCTTATAGTAATTATGATTTCACTGGAAATGCGATTTCAAAATATATCCAAAAAAACGGATATAGGATAAGGACATCATAGAATATATATTCATGATACCATATATCCAAAATACCATAAAATGTTATGCAAGCATATGCAGTCCTGCACCTATTCATTAGTATCATCATGCCAATATTACATGATGTTGTTCCAATCTTTCAGTTACACTAATTTTTGTAAAGCCATCCACACTTGAGCTGCATATGATGACTAACGAGCATACCATGAATTGAGGATGCTTGAGCTCTTTTCAAGTTCTTGCACATTGATCATAGAGTTTATTAATTTTTATCAAAGAAGTGGCTGCAGTATCTATTTTTTTCATTTTTGTGGCTCTAAGCTTGATCCTTAGAAGCATATTTCAATTGATGTTCTCACCCCGATATATAGTGAAGATAGCATAAAACATCCCGTTACTAATGGTTTTACTGATAATGTGTGGGATCCTTCATTGATTCTAGGATGACTTGCTTTGTTTTGGCCATCTTCTTTTTATTTTTTGGTGAACTTTATAGATTTGTAGGTCATTCAACTTTGGTCTTTACAAATGCCAAAGATCATTATCCTCCAAATATCTATATTTGCCACTGTGTGTGTTGGGGGACATATAATCTCTCTTTGTATACGAGATACATTGAATGTGGTCAGCTCTTGGTGTAGATTACCTTCCATTTAGAAAAATAGATCGAAGTACTAAAGACAAGCTATCATAGGTCTGTTGGGCGTCCTTTTCCTAAGCCTTACCTCAGAGCATCCCACTATAGAAACCTCCGATAACTTCCTATCCCAAATAGAAGTCTGGGGTTATTGGAAGGTTTCAAACATGCTATTTAACTATGAGAATTCCATTGGATTAGGACGTATCTCAGAAAATGTTGCCCTGAGACTATCAGTCGCTTCTCTCGTCTTTGTGTGGTCAGTCACTTCTCTTGTCATTGTGTGGGTCACTCCTTTTAGCCCCAAGTACATCATAGTACTCTAGGTTCAAGGCGTAGGATAAAGAATACAGACGAGTGGCATTTGTTCCATATTTTGTTGATTTCATCCCTTATGGTGCCAAACAAAAGGGGGCCCTACTCCTTAAGAAAATGTTGAATTCTTTCCAAAAAAATGTTGACACCCTCCAAAATGTCACATCAATATCCCAAAGTCATAAAAAATCAACAAGTGGCTCCATTATGGAGATAAAATCTCAACTTTATCACATCAAGCCTCATCAAGAATGGTAACTCTAATATAAATTGTCTTTTGAAGTTTGCCACTAAAGACTGAAACATGGAAGATAATCTTGTCCTCGTTTCTACTAATTGTTTAAACATCATATAGTTAGATTCAAATCTAGTTTCAACAACCTTTAGAGTTGAAGATCAGCAAATTGTCGGTACATTGCTTCAGCATGTTGGTGGGTAGCAATAAAAATTTGAATTTTTATTCCATTTTCACATACAATTTTCATCCCTTGAACTTCAACAACAATATATTTCATAGGAAAATTTAACCTACGAAGCAAACAGGGTCAAAAAAATATGGTCTGTTACTTTGCATGAGCATTTTATTTGATCACTTGCATGACATTTGAACGACCAATGATCTTGATTGCTTATGATTTTTTTAGCAGCCCAATCAATTGCCTTCTCCTCCCTTGAAGCTGCATGCGGCGTAGACGCTACATTATATGCAAATGGGAAGAATTTAAGGCAGAAAATACTTGAATAAGTCTGGCCCTAGGGAGTGGCATGGGTAAAAAGATGAAAACAAGAAACATAGTTACATGAAAAGCAGATTCATGAACCAAAAGAACTACTTCGAGATGGAAAATCTGCACTTAAACGAAAGAGGGAAGCCCTTTCCTTACACCATATGTAGCATGGATCTGAGCGAAAATGCCGTAGACCCACACAAAGGCTGATTTGTAACTAACATAACATATATGTGGGTTTGGTGATAGTGGCAGATTTTTCATTTTTAAGAGCCATGGAATGAATTATGAAGGATTCAGTTTTGAGACCATGCAGTCTTCTAAACAATTTGAGTAAGAACTAAATAGTGGATTATAAATTGCAAATATACCAGAGTCCACAACCAAAACAGAAACATGCATATACCACATGAAAACCACAACTACCAATAGAAGAAGTTATATATAGTTCTTCTGCTGTCCCATTCAATTTGTGAAGACATCTTTTGGATGGAAATCTCATTGATTTATGTAACCTGTTATAATCCTTTCATCTTTCCTCAGAAGAACACCACAATAGAGTTCTAACAAAGTAGTCTTACACCAAAATTAGATAGAGAGAATTTTCATTGACAACTTTGAATGAAAATTCGATTAAATTCGATTATATCCTTTTCATAAAATCTTCTAACAGAACACCAACAAAGTTTGTAAGGATCTATTATTACACCAACATAAATAAATGTGAACTATGGAACATCAAAATATAGAAGCTGCATGTAGTTCCTTAGTTGTTCCCTCTGATTCCTGAGTTATTCCCTCTGATTCCTGAGTATTGAAGAAATCTTGTAATGGTATCATCTTCAACGAATCCTTCTTCATGCTCTTAATAACCTGAACAGAAGCTAAAGATCCAGAAACTGTGGTTATGATAGGAATTTTATAAGCTAATTCCATTCATCTCAACTTCTGCCCATCTATTTGATCTAATGCATCTCTTGAATTTGCAATCACCATTAACTGAATCTGACCATTTGCAATCATGTCATCTGCATGTGGCCACTCTTCATGGAGTTTCAAAACTCTTTCCACTGGAATTCCTTCCATTTTCAACAAACTAGCTGTGCCAGTTGTTGCAACAATTGTAAAACCAAGTTCAATGAATCTAGTTGCAGTTGCTGGGAGGCTTGGTTTGGTGAAATCACTTAAACTTAAAAACGTAGTGCCTATAAGAGGCAATTTTTGATTTGCTGCAATTTGTGCCTTGGAAAATGCCATAGGAAATTTAAATTCTATGCCCATCACTTCTCCAGTGCTTCACATTTCAGGACCATGAACTACATCACAACATTGAAAATTTTCAAATGGAAGGACTGCTTCCTTGACAGATACGTGACTTGGAATAAATTCCTATATAAAACCAAAGTCTCGAAGAGATTTTCCTGACATAAGAAGCAAGGCATACTTTACTAAGGGGTGGCCAATTTCCTTTGAGACAAAAGGTATTGTTCATGATGCTCCAAGATTTGCTTCAAGAAGGTAAACTTCACCAGCAGGTGTGATTTCATATTGGCAATTCATCAATCGATAGATGCCAAGCCGCTTTTCCAATTTAGATGTCCATGATCTAATGATTGACAAACATGCAGGTGACACTGTTTACGTAGGAATAGAACAAGCTGAATTACCAAAATGCACACCTGCTTGCTCAATGTGCTCCATGATACCACCAATGACCACATTACCTTTAGAATATGTCAAAGAATCTACAACAATATCACAAGCATCTGCTAGGTACTTATCAACGAGTATTGGCCTTTCTGGGTCCACTTCTACTGCAGTTTCTAAGTAATGCTTGCCCTTCCCCTTCTTCTCAGGACATTAAGAAGCATAGTTGTCAAACTCTTGACACATGAAACACTTGATAGGGCCCAAGAATTTCTTACCATTGATTATAGGAACTTGAATTCTCTTTCTCTCCTACTGACCTATACTAGGTCCCCTATTTTTTTTGGCATTCAATATATTTATAGTGAGGGTTATAATTTTTCTCTTTCCTCTTTATACCTGCAACTCACTCTAGTTTGTATCTTCTTGGATAAAATCATCCCATAATTTCTCAAGAGTCAAATGTGGAATGCTTTCTCGGGCATAGGCACCTTAGACAAAAGGTTTCCAAGAAGATGAAAGCCCATTCAAGGCTGTGTACTGAATCTTCATGCTTGAGCTCTTTTCAAGTTGTTGCACATTGATCATAGAGTTTATTATTTTTTATCAAAGAAGTGGCTGCAGTATCTATTTTTTTCATTTGTGTGGCTCTAATCTTGATCCTTAGAAGCATATTTCAATTGATGTTCTCACCCCGATATATAGTGAAGATAGCATCAAACATCCTGTTACTGATGGTTTTACTGATAATGTGTGGGATCCTTCATGGAGTCCAGAATTACTTGCTTTGTTTTGGTTATCTTCTTTTTATTTTTTTGTCAACTTTATAGATTGGTAGGTCGTTCAACTTTGGTCTTTATAAATGCCAAAGATCATTCTCCTCCAACAACATCTATATTTGCACTTTCATGGTATGAAATTGGAGGGACCTTATAATCTCTCTTTGTATCTGAGATTGAATGTAGTCAAAATATTACTCTTGGATTACACTATTAGAAAAAATAGATCAAGTACCTAAAGACAAACTATCATAGGTCCATAGTGCTTTTCTCAAGCATGAATCTAGACCATCCCACTGTAGAAACCTTCTGACAACTTCCTATCCCAAATAGAAGTCTGGGGTTATTGGAAGGTTTCAACAAACATGCTCTTTAGCTATGAGAATTCCATTGGATTAGGACATATCTCAGAAAATGTTGCCCTGATACTATCAGTCACTTCTCTTATCTTCGTGTGGTCAGTCACTTCTCTTGTCATTGTGTGGGTCACTCCTTTTAGCCCCAAGTACATCACAGTACTCCAAGTTCAAGGTGTAGAATAAAGAATGCAAAAGAGTGGAATTTGTTCCATCTTTTGTTGATTTCATCCCTTAGGGTGCCAGACAAAAGGGCCCCCCCCCCCATTCCTTAAGAAAATTTTGAATTCTTTCCAAAAAAATGTTGACACCCTCCAAAATGTCACATCAATATCCCAAAGTCATAAAAAATCAAATAGTGGCTCCATTATGGAGAGAAAATCTCAACTTGATCACATCAAGCCTCATCAAGAATGGTAATTCTAATCCAAGTTGTCTTTTGAAGTTTGCCACTAAAGACTGAAACATGGAAGATAATGTTGTCCTCATTTCTACTAATTGTTTAAACATGATATAGTCAGATTCAAATCTAGTTTCTCCAACCTTTAGAGTTGAATATCAGCAAATTGTCGGTACATTGCTTCAGCATGTTGGTGGGTAGCAATAAAATTTTTAATTTTTATTCCATTTTCACATACAATTTTCATCCCTTGAACTTCAGCAACAATATATTTCATAGGAAAATTTAACCTATGAAGCAAACAGGGTCCAAAAAATATGGTTGGTTACGTTGCGTGAGCATTTTCTTTGATCACCTGCATGAAATTTGAAGGACCAATGATCTTGATTGCTTCTGATTTTTTTAGCAACACAATCAATTTCCTTCTCCTCCCCTAAATCTTCATGTGACATAGATGCTACATTATATGCAAATGGGAATAATTTAAGGCAGAAAATACTTGAATAAGTCTGGCCCTAGGGAGTTCCGTGGGTAAAAAGCTGAAAACAAGCAACATAGTTACAGGAAAAGAAGTTTCCTGAACCAAAAGAACTACTTCGACATGGAAAATATACACTTAAATGAAAGATGGAAGTCCTTGCCTTACACCATATGTAGCATGGATCTGAGCGCAAATGTCATAGACGCACATCAAGGCCGATTTGTAACTAGCATAACATATATGTGGGTTTGGTGATAGTTGCATATTTTTCATTTTTAAGAGCCATGGAATGAATTATGAAGGATTCAGTTTTGAGACCATGCAGTTTTCTAAACAATTCCAGTAAGAAATAAATAGTGGATTATAAATTGCAAATAACCACAGTCCACAACCAAAAGAGAAACATGCATATACCACATGAAAACCACAACTACCAATAGAAGAAGTTAGATATAGTTCTTCCGCTGTCCCATCCAATTTGTGAAGACATATTTTGGATGGAATTCTGATTGATTTATGTAACCTGTTATAATCCTTTCATCTTGCCTTAGAATAACACCGCAATAGAGTTCTAACGAAGTATTCTTACACGAACATTAGATAGAGACAATTCGCATTGACAACTTTGGATGAAAATTTGATTGAATTATGTTATATCCTTTTCATAAAATCTTCTAACAGACCACCAAAAGAGTTCATAAGGATCTATTATTACACCAACATAAAGAAATGTGAACTATGGAACATCAAC
Organism: Pinus albicaulis; assembly: GCA_034641835.2. Classification (NCBI taxonomy): domain Eukaryota; kingdom Viridiplantae; phylum Streptophyta; class Pinopsida; order Pinales; family Pinaceae; genus Pinus; species Pinus albicaulis. Next base: position 52,927,796 of record CM076572.1, read on the forward strand.
ATATAGAAGCTGCATGTAGTTCCTGAGTTGTTCCCTCTGATACCTGAGTATTGAATAAATATTGTAATGGTATCATCTTCAACGAATCCTTATTCATGCTCTTAATAACCTGAACAGAAGCTAAAGCTCCAGCAACTGTGGTTATGATAGGAATTTTATAAGCTAATGCCATTCATCTCAACTTCCACCCATCTATTTGATCTAATGCATCTCTTGAATTTGCAATCACCATTAACTGAATCTGACCATTTGCAATCATGTCATCTGCATGTGGCCGCTCTTCATGGAGTTTCAAAACTCTTTCCACTGGAATTCCTTCCATTTTCAACAAAATAGCTGTGTTAGTTGTTGCAACAATTGTAAAACCAAGTTCAATGAATCCATTTGCAATTGCTGGGAGGCTTGGTTTGGTGAAATCACTTAAACTTAAAAACATTGTGCCTACAAGAGGCAAATTTTGATTTGCTGCAATTTGTGCCTTGGAAAATTGCATACGAAATTTAAAGTCTATGCCCATCACTTCTCCAGTGCTTCACATTTAAGGACCAAGAACCACATCACAACATTGAAAATTTTCAAATGGAAGGACTGCTTCCTTGATAGATACATGACTTGGAATAACTTCCCGTATAAAACCAAAGTCTCGAAGATATTTTCCTAACATAAGAAGTGCGACATAATTTGCTAAGGAGTGGCCAATTGCCTTTGAGACAAAATTTATTGTTTGTGATGCTCTAGGATTTGCTTCAAGAAGGTAAAATTCACCAGCAGGTGTGATTTCATATTGGCAATTCAACAGTACACAGATGCCAATCCGCTTTGCCAATTTAGATGTCCATGATCTAATGATTGACAAACATGAAGGTGACATTGTTTCCACAGGAATAGAACAAGCTGAATCACCAGAATTCACACCTACTTGCTCAATGTGCTCCATGATACCACCAATGACCACACTACCTTTAAAATATGTCAGAGAAAATACATCAATATCATAAGCATCTACCAGGTACTTATCAACGAGTACTGGCCTTTCTGGGTCCACTTCTACTGCAGTTTCTAAGTAATGGTTCAATTTGTCATCACTGTATACAATTTCTATTGCACGATCACCTAAAACATTAGAGGGCCTGACAAGAATAGGATAGCCAACCTTTCTTTCTATGGGCAATTCATCCTCATCACTCTTAGCAATACCACCTTGAGGTTGCTTGAATTTTAGCTCATCCAACTTTACATTGAACTTCTCCCTATCTTTGGCATCATCTATTGAAGCGGGAGAAGTCCCCCAAATTCGCACAAGACCTTCCCCACTTGTAGACACGGGCTTAAACTCATCGAGGTATTGCTCTATGGGTAGAGCTAGATTCAAAGGTGTTTGCCCTCCAAAATGTAAAATTATACCATCGGGCCTCTCTTTGTCAATGACATTCAAAAAATCCTCTATTGTAAGAGGCTCAAAGTACAGTTTATCACTAGTATCATAATCTGTAGAGACAGTCTCAGGGCTTGAATTCATCATGATGGTTTCATATCCTGAATCTTGCGAAGCAATGCTCATAAATAGGTTAGAAACATCAGTCTTATAACCACTATAACAGAAACATCATTATATTCTTACATAACTCTAAGTGCTACCTTTAATCTCCAAAAAAGAGAAAAAGGCCTTTATATCAATCTCATGAAAAGTGGGAAAATAAGTTACTATGAACCTGTAGTACGACGATGCATGACAACAACAATAATCAAACTCAATGTCGTGCCCAATTCAGTTTGGTCCTCCTCCAATAATCAATACTTTCTTCTTTGCGCGTGGGGCTGCTTCACATTCATCATCATAGGATGAATACATATAGGGTGTATTGGCCTCAAATTAAGCTACACATGTATCAACTCTTTTTATATGCAGGACTTACACCCAAAGCTAAGCGATGGGCATGGACATATTTTTCATTTGATTTAGTTGCAAATGATATCTTCCTATCACTAAATCTTCTCTTTTTTACTTCATAAAAATCATCTTTTCTCAGTTTTGACAGCTTTGTAATAGAGAGGAACCCCTCTACGTCTAGGAGCTCCCTCAACTATAGAAGGAGCCATCTATCAATATAGCATAACTCATGAATCTCTTCAATGCTCATACCTCTATTCATGGCATCATATAGTGCATAGATTCGATTTGGACTAGGAAGTCTTAAACCATACTTTAGCTGTTCCCAATCCCACTGTAGCTCTTTCACCTGCTCACAACCCCATCCATGATGTCCTATCTCCAGTGATCGAACAGATTTTTGAAATGACTCTTGTAATGTGTGGCCCAAAGCCATTGATTCCCTGACAGAATTCATTTAAGTTGTAAGAATTGGCTCTGAACCTGGAAATTTCTCAAAGGCAAAGCGAAGGAATCTGCAATATTAAAGGGAAAAAAATAAAATTCATCAATAACAAATTCAATCAAATCAAGAGTATTGCACACAAAACCATAACATATCAAGTTCCCACAATTGCATATGGGTATGATATAAAATGATAAATGAAATCAAATCTTGTTTGGACACCTATAACAATAGAATAGGGAAGAAAAATCGGCTTAAATAGGACCAACTGTTATAATGAGCTTAAGTGGATGGCCAATATTAATCAGATTAGATGGAACAAACTTCTACTGCATTGCATGGTAGAGGCTACAAGAAATCTTCCACACTCATAATTAGGCAACCAAACTAACTTTAATGGAACAACAACTAAATTTTCTTGCACCACCCCTCTCAAAGGCATGTAACCTAAAGAAAGTTTTACAATTTTTTCTTCTGTATAACAAGATATGTAGCTGAAATAAAAATATCTAAGTATATTCTTCTAAATGTAAACAATCCCCAATAAAATTCAGCCTACTCTTTATCATTACCACGTTAATATTGGAAGCCAAGGTGTGCAGAGTAAAGGATTAGAAAACTAGCTTCCAACCTTACTAGGATAGAACCTGCTTTAGTATAGATTTTCAACCTACAGATTTCTGATTTATGAGGTTGGACAAGAAGAAGACCTAGTTAACATCTTTATCTTGATTGGAGATATGGAATAATATCTAACATGCCTAGAGTTGTAAGAACATATTTTGTAAATGTTTATCAAATGATGAGCACAAAATATTCCCAAGACTATGGTCTTAATTGTAGAAGCTCATCAAGTTGTTTCGAGCTATTATGTAACTTCATGCTTATTAGGCACTCACATTCTCACTGTGGAAAAATTGAACTCAGTACAAAACTTGAGTATAGTACCAATAAGAGCAGGAGAACAAAACGATGATCCCCAAGGTAATTTGGGCTTTAAATCCTATTTTCTAGGTGGTCAGAGCATGGTCAGGGATATATATTGCAATATGCAAGATATGACAGTCTCGTAATCTGGGCAAAATGGAATACACGCCAAACTTTATATAAGTTTTTGTTAGATTCCTGATCCTCAGGGCTTGGGTGAATAATTGAAAATATATAAATAAAAGAAAATGAACAGTTAGAATAGGAACCAACCTTGGAAGATGAATCCCAAAGTTGACACTAATGCTATAAATTATGTTCACTACATTAATATGAAGATTCAAAAGTCGTTTCTTGGCCTGATAGTTTTATTCCATTTTGACTAAACATGTTACCAGAATGCATGTATGAAGCATGACAGGCAAAAAACCATACAAAAGGATCTACTAGAGAGGGTTAACTTACAAAATTCAGAACCTCAAATAAAAAAATATAATATATCTTATACAACTCACTTCCTCACCTTACCCATAAAATAATTCTAAATTATTGCAACTTACTCATTTCCTCCCAATGTAGTTCCAAATGCTCCCTATAATTTCAACCCAACTAGTCTTCTTTCATTAACATTGGTGCACATTTGTTCAGAATTCAAATCTGAAAGGTTATAGTTCTTCTATGGTATCTTCCATGAAATTTTATTTAGAGTTTTTATTTGATGGTTTACCCCAGGCAAGAGGTTTTCTATGAGCATCAACATTCACGCTATCTAGTTTAGAAGTGTGTCCAAACTAGTTAAGAGTGATTTTGACATCTTCAGCACTATTTTATGTTGGAGTGATGTATACCAGCTCCCTTGCTGCTAGACCTTGTTTGGATGTTTTAAAGACATTCTTTCTCAAAGTGTTGGATAAGCATGGAGCTTGGTGACTTCATGTTGTTGATGCATGAAGGGAGTTTGTGTGCTTGGAGTAGATTTGGGTATTAAATCATGACAAAAATATCCCAAAATCAACATGAGCACACAAAATCCCTTGACATGTGAACTCTTGGGTTGATGGAGTTGATATGTAGGTGTGGGAGTCCTTAAGGTGACACATTACCTTGGATATGCATTGTCCTTAAGGAGACACATGACCTTGGAGATGCATTGGAGCTTAGGACCTTTGGAGGATTGTTGGACCTTAGGGAGTAGTGCTCATGCCATGGAGGGCTTTCTTGTTAATCACTGTCACCTTTGATGCTGACACATGTCACGTAGATGGTAGAGTAGAGTGCTTCACATGGGTGGACCTACTTGTGTCTTGCAAGTTTTCCTGTAGTGGAATAATTACACTTGTTATTGTAAAGCCCCTTTACCTCTCATATAAATAGAGGAAGGAGTGAGTTGTTATTATAATCGATCATGCACTTGTGCATATTCCTTTTCATACTTGGGTTGGGGATGTAAGAGCAGTGCTACTCTCTCTCTCTCTCTCATTCAATCTTCTTTGTACTTTGTGTTTTTGTCTTAAGGTGCTAGGATTTCTTGGAGAATTCACCTGAAAACTTCATATATATAAAGAAGAAATGAAACCCATGAACACAATCACAACCTATCATACAATTCTCCATGCTTTCTAAAACCCTAGATAGGGGAAACCAAGAGAAACCCTAGCTCCACCAAAGATACGCCAACAATATAAAATAACCATGAGAAAAACCTCAATGTCAGAGTATCTTTGGTGGAGCCATTGTAAACCCTAAGTTATTTTGGAATTGTGTTATTTCAGATTTGACTTCCAACTTACCATTGCCTTGCATACCTTGTCACTCTCATAAATTATGTTATTTCAAATATTTTACTTCTAGATTTTCATAAATACAATGTCCTCAATAAGATAGTTGAACACTTCCATATTCATAGTTAGGTAATATTCCAAGAATATATACATTTTTTGTATCGATCAACAATTGTCTCACGAAGAGCAATCACGTCACAAGCGGCAATTGAACTTGGTTGGAAAGGATATTAATTTATCCTCTCAAGCGCCTCCAATGGACCAATCAAAATGTGTATAATCATACTCAATCACTAAGGATTTTTGATAATTTATCTCTTTATTGGACTCAAACTTTCTCAATTAGCAACAAATAATGATTGTTAAAATCCTTAGATAAATCCTTCTATGGATGTATTTGTTTGAGTAATAAGAACAGTGAGATGCCAAAGTATCATTATGAATTTAGTTGTGGATATTTGATATTGCTCGACAAAGATATCATTTGTTGATAAAAATGTAGCTTTAGACAATGATAATTTTCTTTATCTGAAAGAACAAATGGAAGCCGAGGAATATGTTGAACAAATTCGCCAGAGGACACAGAAACATGCTTTTGCAACCTTTAAGATATCCTTTGTTTATGAATTTTCTTGTGTTGGTGAAAAAAATGAATTTTATAGTATATTCTATTTTGAGCAAATCATTTTCTTTATCAAAATTCATTATACAAATTAATATGGCTTCCTGGATAGTTTCATGGCATTGTATTACCTACCTAAATCTTTATTTATGCTTATTTTGAGCTGTAGTTTCTTGACTTTGTTTGCACAGAGCAACAATCTTGGCTGATTCTTCTCCTCCAATACCTCTTCCACTTCGAGTTGAACCAAAGCTTAAGAGTGGTATCAGGTATGCTATATCTCTTTTAAGTTCAATTTATGCTTGAAGTAGTTAGATCTTGGATTATGCTAGCAAGGGTTTCAACTACTTTTTGGGTTAGGAAAGTATAGAAAAATTAAACAATTACAAATTTGACCCTCCAAATATGAGACACCGATATTCAAAAGAGAGATAGTAATCCAGATTTTCAATGGTCCACCCTTTGCTATTATGAACATGAGTTTGACTCTTAAGTGTAACCAATTTCTTAATTTATTGCATTTGGATGAATCCATAATCATAAGAGGAACTGTAAATATGGTTCAATTGCATGGAAATGCCAATATGGTTCTATTTATATCTTTATGACCATTGAAAATTATCACGAGCCACTATTAGTGGCTTGCTTGTCATTCCAAGCACTATCATGATTTCACATGCACATAATTACTATCTCGTGGACTGTGATTCCTCTCTTACTATATATAGACAAGGAAAATTGCTAGGTTCCAACATGTCCTTAGTTTAGATTTTCATTATTTTTATAAAATTCGTATGCCTTCCACAAGAAGAAGAGGAGCAACAATATGACATACATACTAATTTTTTTTCCACAATGCTTTGTGATACTTCATTCAACTTGGAGTTGTATTTATTCATGATCGAATTGAATTTTTGACCCAATCACACATCGCAATATTATTATTTCTATATTTAGGATATTCTGTTACAAATTTTTTTACATCTAAGACACTCCAATTTTCCAATTGGGCATAGCTGAAGATTTTTGTAACTCCCATCTTACTTATGCATGCAACACTCTCATGAACACACAAATACCACTTTATCTTTTATGCTCTATTTAATTATATGAATTGGAGTAGTCATCAAATGGTTAACCTAAAAATGTGAATTGAATCAGAGCTCGATAAAAACCGTATCAAAAAAATGGTTGTCCAAAAATACATAAATGATTCAAATTTAGGAAAAAACATATATATTAATGTGCATCCATATGAATCACAACCATTATACAAAAATGTTTCCATTTAACTTGAGTTTTCCTAGGCACAGATTTGGAGGTTTCCCAACATGGAATTCCTAAAGAATATGTTGTCCTGAAGCCTAGCATTCACCACATCATAGTTAAAATATAAAGTCTTTGGCACCCTTAAACCTGGCACTAGTCTGAGAATCCAATACCATATTAAGAGCATATTTGTGTCAAGAGAGTTCACCATGCATTTACAACCACATTTTTTCTTAAGGGTGAAAGTGGTTATGTGTCTCATAACTCTGTTTGAAGGACAAATATCCATATCGTACAACAGAGGCAAGCTTGAAATTCTTGTTCTATATCTACAAGTATTGTTATGACATTGTTTACACACCAGCACTAAAGATGCAATGTATTGTGTGCATCCTTAGATATGTTTGACACTGCAAGCTAACTGTTTAAATAAATTCATGTATAAAACTTATATATCAACAAAATAACCATCAATATTTTTCTTCTAGCATTTTGCGTTGAATTCACAATAGTATGCTAAAAAGTTTCATTTCAATGTATGGAAATTAGGATATATAAATGTGAGATATATAGTATACATCTTTGGGTTATCTACTTTTCAATATGAGCTTTTTTAGGCTACATCTTTGGGTTATCTAATTGTTTGAACTTTGAACTTTGAAGAAATTCCTGAATGGACTTTGTAAATACTTGACACATAGTGGTAAGGCAGTGGTACCATAAATTGTGTTATTTCAAAGATTTCCAAGGACTTGGTGCAGTGCCTCAACTTACCCACGACTCCTCACCCATCCCCCCACCAATTGAGATGGGTGAAAAAAGAGGGCCTTCGCCTTATAGTCTCACAACGCTGTTGTGAACTTTTACATTGGTCCTTTCTATGACATAATGGTCTATGATGTTTCTTCATTGGATTTTTCTGATCTCTTTCTTGTTCTCCCTTACCAACAACAATTTCTTGCCATCTATAATGCTAAACTTTCAGATTTTCACAAAATACAATGTGTTGAATAAATAATTATCTATATAGAATCTATCCTTATGTTTAGGGTTATATAATTTATGTTGGAGCTGTTCCTTTATGTTTTACTATAATCCTAATGTTGACAAGTTTTAATTGAATTTTTTCATTAATTTCTCATAGAATATGCAAAAGGAAATGTTTGTCAATATGTGGCAAAAATTACGTTTCTCCTGTTTTCTTTTTTTATTATTCATGAAAAGATAATCATGTTGAAGGAATGAGTTATCCTACAGTCTATTTCAATTTGTGGATTTTATTTCCTCCCCTTTTTTAACAAGGATGTAGATTTCATTTTCCTGTTGATGGTTTTTTCATGTATCTTATCGAGCCCCAAATGTTGGTAATAGAGCAGATCTTGAGAAGTAGCCGTGGACACAGAATCTATCACTACAATACCACTTCCACCTGGTACCAAGAAAATTTTCATGGTCTGTTCATAAAGAAGAGTTATCTAGCGACATGGTTGAAAGGTAAACCTCATGTCTTAGCTGTAAGTCGTTTATTTGCGTTTCTTAGCTATAAGTCATCTCTTTGATTTTGAGCTTTATTGGATCAATTATTTCATGAATCCAATATGCATGGCCATTTTTTCTCACTTGATGTTAGTTACTTGACATGGTTGATATAACATTCAATTATAGGCCACTTTTATTTTAAGTAAAAGATTATATTTACTAAAAGGATGTTCATATTTTGATTGGTTTACTGAGAGCTTGATTAAAAAAAGTTTTGTAAATCCCACGTAGTTTTTATTTTTTCAGGGTGAGCTCTTTGCACCAATAAGGTCAGATGAGTCTTTGAGCATAAGTGTACATCAAACACATCTTTGGCCTTTTTTGTGTATATGTAATTCTTTATATCATTGATGGATGGTTATTGATTGATTTAAAACAGAAGACGGGAAGGTCCTCTCATTTCTCTTGACAAAACAAAATAAAATGGAGTGGTAGAATTGTATTTTAAAGGGTGAGCCAGAAATAAATACTTGAAAGGTAGAACCTGAGAATAACAAGCTATTTGATATGGATCCAGATACACGACAAACAATGGAAAAAATGATGGTATTGACGAGTCTTCCCCGCTAATCAACTCTAAATTTTAGACCACTGCCCAAATTTCAGTTATCTGCAATGGAAATAGTGACTAGCTTTAATATTTGTATGAATAGTGAGTTTGGCCATTATTCTTTTCTTGTCCTATGAATGATATTAATTTTTCAAAACCCAACTAGTTTTTTGTTGAACTAATTAAAGCTTTGATGACAAACATATAGTTTTCAAAGCTCTTTTCTAAATCTATTTTCTTGAGCAAATTTGTCTTTTTACTGTATGTACTGTAATTTCTACTGTGTGACATATGCTATGATATAATTGTGTGGATAAATAGACAGAAGTGTTGTACAACGTAGTCTTTTTTAAATTTGAATAAACAAGATTTCCAAATACAAAGTTTATTAATTAAGAACATATTTTAGACTTCTTAGCTAAGTTATGATTATATATTAGTAGGGATTTTTGTGTATGTTGATGTTGTGTTGTCTCTTTGGTTTATGTCAGGTAAGAATGGTTAATAAGAAATATGTTTTTGAGTAGCAGACACACATCTTATTCTACTATCGATAGGGATCTCCATGGTTTTCAAGCATGGAAACTGAAACTCAGATGTTTTCCTTGTTTAGTAAAAGATTGTTGAGACTTTAATTTATTGAAAGCTGTAGAATTTACATTCTATAAAGGTTTCAGGATATAATTTTTAAGAGTCTAATTTAAAGCGTGCTAGCTCAATGGAAGAGCTCCTGCTTTACAAGTAGGAGGTTGGTGTTTTGATTCCACCATGCCCTGATATTCATATGGAATGGAAGCAATTATTTTTTGGTGATGGAGGCTTTTTTGGCCATCATCAATGAACTTATGTTGACATTTTTTGACCATCACTAAAATATGCAATGGTGACGATCAACGAACGCCACCATATATACGCATCAATAGTGACGACCATGAAAGGTCCCTCACCATAAATCGTTGTTGTTAATATGAAATGGTGAGGGTCACTATTTTTCATTAAAGTCATTATTCGTGATGGACCTTGATGTCACCAATGAGCTTATCATGACACTTTTTGACTCTCACCAAATATGAAATGGTGATGGTCAACGAATGTCGCCATATATATGCACCAATAGTCATGGTCATGAAAGGTCCATCACAAAAAATCATTGTTCATATGAAATGGTGATGGTCACTATCCGTCATTATAATCAATATTCGTGACGGACCTTGAATGTCACCACAACACATACTTTCAGCGACGCCACCTTTGGCGACGTTCAATTTTTTGGTGACGGAGGCTATTGTCCATCACTATTGCTCATATAAAATGGTGACGGTCACTATTCGTCATTATAAATCATTATTGGTGACGGAATTTGAATGTCACCACAGCACCTATACTTTTGGCGACGCCACCTTTGGTGATGTTAAGTTTTTGATGAAGAAGGCTCTTTTGACCGTCACCCAATAAACATGGTGACATTTTCGTCCCTCACCAATGTCTCTTTTATTTTAGTGAAATATGGTGGAACACGACATCATGGAGCAATGCTTTGCGTAGTTGTTTGCCTTGGAAGAAAGATCGTTTTATTGCTAACTTTCATCAAGAAGTATAGAAGGTACGTGAAAATCTTATAATGACCGACACATCCGACATAAGGTATTTAAGGAGGAAGAGAGTTGGTTTTTCTATATAATATTCAATTTGCGTGCCATCCGGGGAAGTTACCTTAGCGATGGTTAGGGTCGTATATAGTAAAATAGATTACTTATGGTGGTGCGGTGCACTTGTGTATTTGTGCGGAGACTACCTTCCTAGGTATATATTCGTCATCTGAAATCCTATAGGGAAGAGTCGGTGCCTACCAAATGAATATATGGGCAGGGCATTAGAATTAGAAAGATCTTCACCGCACTATGAGGTGAATGAGCGAGATAGGTGCGACGGAAGTGCATCGGTAGTGCGCATGTTGTAGTGCGGGGCTAATGTGGCGGGGTGCGGGGGGTGAGTGGCGTGAAAATATTTGTTGGAATAGTAAAAGCTGGGTGAAAAATAAAATTTACCATTGCATCGAGCGGGTGTTTGGCATTTAATGCAGCGATATTGGAGGATTTTTAGTTTCTTAGGTAGGTAAGTCACAAATAATTATGTCGACCATTTTTGTATGGTGACCTATAAAAGAATGGGCACGGTCATAATTGATTCCTTTTCTCTGCGAAGATTTCGTGCTTTGTGCTTTGCTACAGGTTACGTGTTCCAATTTTCCACACGAGTTGTATGTACGGGTGAGGTACCCCTCTAACAATAGCAATCCTAAGTTTATGTTTTCGAGCAAGGATGAAAGCCATTAACCCTGTATTCAACGACGATTTACTACTTCCGGCGAGCCGGGGTCTTAATATGTCTTCAAAGTCACCCATGAATTTGAAGAGGTTGTATCGCGCTAGCCAAGGGGAAAGGGAAAAGGAAAAAGAAAAGGAAATCCATGATGGGCTTCATATAAATAGTGCACATCTGAGATTGTACACTCTCCCTAAGGTGCCCCACGCACGCTCACCTATGTGCAACCCATCCAAGTGCCCCATGACTACTCGAAAAGGGAGGCCTATTTGAGCCCAGCCTGTTGTGATGGCTACCACCTTATGTTAAGCCATGCAAGCGGCGGTGTGCACCCTAGGAATGTAGATGTGGTCCAAGAATATCTCCGGATACCCTTAGTCTCACAAGAGGTCCCCATAATTGGAGATATGTTTGCCAACGTACCCCTCATTAAATTTGACGATGATGATTTTGCTAATGAGGAAACCTTTTCGGATCTAGCCCCCGAGCTCCTGGTGGAGTGGAGTTCGCTATGAAAGACGTACCCTGAGTTGAGCCAATGCGTGGGCACGAGGAATACCGGCATTAGGGATCTTGAACACCTTTCACAATTACATTTTGGGAGGTACTCTATCACTATTTTGGTTGTGTACCCGGTACACTCGCTTTGATCCATGATGTTTATGGATTCAAGGCTGCATTATTATTGAATTTATGTGATCCATAGGATCTTTGTCCTTCCCATGAAGGGGCCCCATCCCATGAAAGGATTTGGAAAGAATAATGGGCAAAAGATGGCTAAGGATGTGTCGAAATACGAGGTGGAACGTGACAAAAAGAGGGTTCTTGGTTGAGAGCATCAGCGACCTCGGGGTGTATAGAGAACTCTCTTGCTCATATATAGATAGCGCAGTTTTATGTCATTTTTCCCTCGTGTGTCATCCATATTGTGGGGCAATGCGATAAGGGGTTAGCTATAGCGGGTCCCAACACACATTGTGAGGAGTTTCTCGATAACGTGTATGAGGGCGCGAGGACTAGGGCAAGCATTTTTGTTATTCATGGTTGTTAATAATTATTTCCCTAATCGCTTGGGAGATGCCGGAGGATCGACGCTCCTAACTTGAGCCGGCGTATGCAAGGGCGTGCTATGCCAACCTATGGGACTCGAAGGACACACGCGCATGAGAATAAAGTATTTTGGGTCTTGTTTGAAGAAATTTGTGCGGTGGCGGAAATACACTCGGAGTCTGTGAATATTGCCTACATTTTATGACAAATACAATCCCATCGACTTCCACGTCACCATGCATAATTTCTAAACCGGAGCGCGCAAGGCCCAACATGGTAAAATATACCTTATATGGTCGGAGAGGCGAAATGGACCAAGTGGTAGTAACATGAGTTTGCTGCCTTGGAAGATTGGACTCAAATCCACTACTCCTGGTGACAGCAAGCACCTCCGACAAGGATGCAATTTAAAGATATTATGCGAGTACGACAAAGGACACATAGTTGCACTCTAGTGGGACGAACCACCAAAGAGACCACCAAAGACACTACCCAGGGAATGAGCGAATCGAGAGCGGTTTTATCGATCTTTTGGAGGAATCGGTGGAGAGGGTGAATCCCCACGAGGTACAAAGTGCACGCGGCCAAGGTCGGTCTGGCTTTGAAAAGGAACAATTATGGTAGGGGATACGGAGGTCACCCAGCAACCAATGAAGACCTAGAAAGATAGCAACGCGGTTGCCATCGTGTTATAGGATAGATGGACAACCATGGAAGAGCAACACAAAGCGCGGTGGAGCCTTACATTACCGGATTACACGTATTGAAGCTAAACGAGATACCTTGCAAGCGAGCATGAATCGGGCGAGGTTGATTCAAGTGAACTGCGATCAACGAACCCGATCGCCATGAGAGACAACATAATTTTACCCTTCTGGTATATGCAGGTATTAGAGTAGCCTTCCTTGTGTGCATAGGTCCAAGCGTACACGAGTTGGCCTTGATCTTGCAAGGATAATGAGTGGTAAGCTGCGATCTCCACTTATTCATCTCTGAGGCTACAAATCGGAGAGGCACACACACAACAATAGTTAAGGGAGGAAGAAGAGACAATTACAACCAAGGCGAGTAGAATCTGCAAGTGTGGCGTGTAGCAAGCGGTGGTCACACAACGAAATTTGAGCTATAAAATTTAATCAATAGGTTGTGTGGCGATGTGCCCGAATTTATAATTCCACCTCGTGATGCATCCCCCGAAAAAAAGGGGTAGAGCTTTTTTGTTTTATGAAAGGCTTCCGGACGAGTTCAAAACAATCAAAGTGACTTCAAACAACGGATTTCTCTTGTTGCGAACAGGCTATGACCCAGACTCCTCACGGAGATACGAGCTTAAGCGAGCTACGGCCCCAGTTAAGGAAGCCACTTAGAAAGAATTTACACTGAAGCATATCCAAAGGCTATGACTTACTCGACAATGCTATGGAGTTGTGTTCATTAGTGCAGCATGACCCGCTTCTCTGACATCTCACTCAGGAAAAGTTCCACAAAGAGTAGGAGTTTGATCAGCTGGAAGTAACCATACCCACCCTTGTTGCAGCCCAGCAACTGGCGCACCTTCTCTCCAGTCATGCTCTTAGAGACAAAATCAAGGGGATCCCCCAAAAAAGAAACTTCTCAGTGATCATCTAAAGCCCTTGGTGGATGAAGTGATGAAACTCTCGTAGGACTTGGATGCGGCGGTCAATACATTGAATCAGAAATTGGGCAGCGTCACTTTGGCTATTGAGGGGTTGAATTCAAAAAAGTTGGTCGAGATCATGTAATGTAGTTGCGCATAGTGAAGGCATCTGGCCTCTATTTTATGTTTCCTGAACATCTCTGGAAGAAAGATGAAGACCCACTCTTCACTCGACTTGGGGACAGAATCACAAGATTGTGTTGGGTTCTGATGGGCAGAGGGGTCCCACGAACGCGATTTTGGATATAATTTTGTACTATTTTGAGTAGTTTAGTCATGCGTAGCACAATTTAAGGGACTTTGGGGTGGGTTAAAGTCCCTCATGCATTGTAATGGGAGAAAGGGTGGCTACGGGGGTCGCAAACCATAGTTTTGGGGGACCTAGTATAACATGACTAAATATATAAATAAGAGTCTGGGATGAGTCGAGTAAGTAAGTTTTAAGTAATATTATGGTACTTTATTCATGATAGATATGCTGCGAGGATTTTGTGCGGTACAGTAAGTTCTATGTTGTGTGTGTGGAGAACCCCTGAAAAGCCTTGATGTGTGCAGACCCCCACGGGTTTGTGTGCGTGGGTATGTGAAAGTGTATATACAGAGAGCGAACCAATTGATGAATATAAGCACGTTTTTACAGTGGTAAATGTCTATGTGATATGTTATGAGTTGTGTTGCATGTTATCTCTATGTTATTTCTATGACAAGTGAATATTGATAGTAGATTTATTGCACACCCATATTAGATGCTTTAAAGAATGATGAATGCATAGATATGGTGATATTGAGTTATGTTCTCTTGTTAATTGATTATTCTATGATTTATAGGTGCACACAAGGTATTTTGTTAAGTTATATTGTTAAAGGTTTGAAAGTTGGGGCTTCACATAGATTTGTTCAAGATCAAAAGGTACCCACATCATTAAAATCTCTCTCGAGTGCGGAAACCTAGTTCCGGCACCCTCCCATACTACTTCGAGTGAGACCTTGACTTGCACCAGCCCAGGTTCATTTTCGTAAGGGCCATTAGTATAGGGGTTTTTTGGTTAACCTCAAATATGAACTTGGGTCAAGACCCCTCTAACTAACACCCTTGCATGAAACTCCAACAATTGATGACACTTTAAGTGATGTAATTAACAAAATTGGGAAGTAAATCTTGATTGATCCCATCTCGATTAATTGAGTAGCACAGGCCATCTCGAAAGGTTCTTTAAAATGGCTGGAAAAAGACACTTGAAGTGTTTGTCCTTATGAGGTTGGAGATATAGGAGCAAAGCTTAACCGAGAGAGAATAGAGGTGATGTAGACAATCTCGATTCATCGATTGAAGTATGGATGTTTCTTATTGTTGTGAACTCTGATTGCAGTCCAACATCCTTAAAACAAGTCGGTTCCCATGATGAATGGAAGAAGCGTGCAAAAATAATATGATGCGATAAGAAATGGAACTTTTGGAAAGTGGTTGATCTCCTTACAGGAACCATAATCGACTACAAGTGGGTCTTTAAGAACAATTATAAATTTTATGGCTCACTTCAAAAGCATAAGTCAATCTTATGGAAAATTGTTTTTCATGGAAAGAGGTTGGTTATGAGAAATTTTTTCCTCCACAACAAAATGGGCTACCATTCGGACGGTCTTTTCCTTGGAAACTCAAAACGGTTGGAAAGTCCATCAAATGGACGTAAAAATTTATTTGTTGAATGGAAGTCTAAAAAGATAGTGTTTTTATGTCCCAACTATAAGGATTTGTTGTGATGGGTCAAAGAACATAAAGTATGCAAGCTTGTAAAATCCTTGTATGGCCTCAAGCAAGCACCACGTGCTAGTACGAGAAGTTAGCTGAGTATCTTTTTAGAACTCAACTTCAAAAATTACGATCTTGATGATGCAAATTTTTTTGTAAAGAAAATTGGCAAAACAATTCTATATCTTGTTGTGTATGTAGATGATCTTCTAAGTGACGGGAAATTATGAGAGCTACATTGCATCCATAAGAAGGAATCGAGGAAAGGTTTTGAAATGAAATATTTGAGCTATGTTAACTACTATATTAGTGTTGAAGTAAATCAACATAAGAATTTTATATTCCTCTCTCAGGAAGAAGTACATTTGATATACGGTGAATAAGTTTGGCATGTGTAATATTCCCAAAAGGAGAATACATTAATCTTGAAACACAATATAAGGAAATTTATGACAAAGAAAATAATAAATCTAAATACACATCAAAATGCACGAAATATACGAGCCATTTTATTATATGGGAGTGAAAAATAAAGTCTGATAATTCTCAAAATATGAGACACTCAAGCCAAAGATATGGCCTAGAATGACCACCCATAATGATCCCATAAGAGGAGTATGCTTCTTGAAGCCTTTGGAAAGGTAAAGCGCATTATTACCTCCTACCAGTGTGGGATACACAAGTTCCGGAAAGATTGAAAAGTTAGATCTAGGCGAGTTTGGGAGATCCGATGATCTTTGAAAATAGAATCAGAGCCTCTATGATGGATACCCAAGATAACCCGAAAGCAGTTTCTCAGATCTATCAATATAAGAAAACCACCCTCTTAAGGTTTCACATATACATTCTTGGGTATGCAAATGTTTGAATCTAGATACGATGATATGATGGCTACAATGATGTACAATCAAATATATGCAAAGAAGGGTTGATCCCTTCACTAGATCCTTGGGCTAAAAGCTCAAGATCTAGCTCCTCAATCTCCTCACTTAAAATAGATGTTGGATGAACAAAAAGTGCGAAAGCTGCGTTGTAAGAGAGAGCTCAATAACTTCTTGCTAGATGTTTCAAATCGGCTCTAAGTGATGGAAACAATAGATCCAATGTGAGGAGATGATCCTCATGGGATTTCATTTCAAATAATGGCTTTTCTCCTTCCAATAGATCTATGAATTGGATTTCGCAATCCTTAAAGGGATTATTTTTTCATGGAGGTAAAACAAAATGGCTTGAATCTTGGGAATATATATCTTCTACTCCTGGAGAAGATTGAATGTGAAGAACAAATTGGTAGGATATGAATACTCCTCTGGTTTCCTAGTTGAATGCTAGAAACAACCTCTTGAAGATGGCAACAATGCGTGATTAGGAATGTAGTACAACCCTCCTTCTTATAGATCACTCTAGGAAAGAAGTGGGATTCAGCTTGGGAACATAGCATGCTAAACAACATGAGACTTAGCTAAATGGCTACGGGGAATGCATAGAGATGGCCTAAGATAAATATATATCTAAATAGATCGAAATGAATAATCCAAATCATGCTACTTTTTGTACCTTCACCTTCATTTATATAGATATGAGCCTTCCATAGCCTATGCCCACTCTAAAACTACATTGTACATGTGGACATAAGTCTCCATGTCCTCCATCATGTTCACATGGGGTGATCACCCTCTCCATCATGTGTGCATTAAATGAATCACTTCCTCCACTATCTTATCATAAGTGCTTTATGATCTTCTTGAATGCACTATGATCTCAATTGAACTTATCAAATATCTCTCATGATTTCCATTTAATATCCATGATCTTATTTGACTATTTCATCCTCCATAATCTATCTGTAAATGAGACATGATCTCCATTAATGGAGCTACTCCACTACTCCATGATTTTGGAGATCTAGATCCCCAGAATATCAACATACACATATTAAAAGTGAATTTTTTCATCTTTGAGGTTTGTGGGTCCGTCGGCCTTTATTTACTTAATTAACTATGTTTATTAAGAACTCTAATATTCCAAATATCATGTGAAAATTTGGGACTATTACAGTCCTCCCCCATAAAAATGTTTATTTTCCTCAGCTTAGCGCAAAATTAGATGCTATAGCAATTTGTCTCCCCTCGAATGGCACACATGAGAAGCTCTCCCCATTTTCTACAATGAGTTATGTGTTCCCGAACCAAATTTGCCTCTCTAGAATGTCTAGAGTGATCTCTAACTATGTAGCTAAGATGTCCTCATCGATCATGAAGCTCCAAGTGACAACCATGAGTTTGTCCAACATCCTCCACAATACATGAGATACATAAAGATATATGGTTCTCCACAAGAGAAAGCTCCAAATCAAAAATTAATCCTCTATCCCATGCTACATGAAGTAAAGAGGCTTTCCATGCCTCCATCCTTAGCCTTGTTGGCCTAGTTGGATCTAAGCATCATCCCAACATTGTACCAAAGAAGAAGTAGAGATATATGGGTAGACATGGTGTCCAAACCATATTCTATACAATGTCTTCAATGCGGCCCGATGCTCCTGTTGCCACACCACACCATCAAGATACCAAGTATGGTGTCCATACTCTCCAAGTAAGAGCCATCGGAGGAGTACCTCTTGCTGCCATCCTCCAACACTATCATGAAAAGTAGGGAGTATGTAGGACCAAAGTCCCCCCAATAAAATCCGGAAACACCAAGATCTCTTATTGCCTCTTCACATCATCATGTGAATCATGGAGCAACAACAACATGCGAGAGGACATATGGAATGTCATATCAGCCCAATACAAACAAACTCCATTATCACACATCATGAGAGTATTATGTAATACAAACAATACAAAACACATAAACATGGGAGATGTCATGTGATGGCCAAAATATCTCAACAAAAATGAACATGCCTTCTTTTTCTTCATTACGGCTCCTTGGATACACAGACGCAAGGTCAAAGAAATATGAACGCTCTGCGGGTGGTAACCATACTCACCCCAAGAGCAGCCTTGACACACCCATGCCTCCTTCTTCATTACATGAGTGTTTTTTCAAAGGCATGGATCAAAGAAATAGGAGCCTTTGGGTAGTAACCAAACTCACCCAAGAGAAACCGAACGTAACCAAGATTCTTCTTTGGCCCATGTCATATATCTATGATGGTCATGCAACTCCTTGCTTATAATTCTCACAACTCATCCCAAAGTGGATGATGAATGATTTTGTGCATGAACATTGTATCCTCCTTTGTAAGGAATACCATCCACCTTAAACGGATATGAAGAACTTTGCACTTCATGAAATGTTGATACACCTCCAATGAGATCTCTTAATGATATTCTCTTTCACCAAAGGCCCTCCAAAAGCAATGAAGTTTTGGATCTACGTTGTAGGTAGAAATTTCTCTTTGAGTTGTGAGATGCTCATTGAGAAAGTGTCATCTAAGAAAGGAGAAAAGATTCCTCATCTCAAGATGTCTACCATCTACCCTCTTTACCTCCATTGCTTCATGAATGAAGCTACCTTGAGAATGCTCCAAGAATGATGGTGCCCCATCATTATCACTAAGTGAAACGTTGTAGATCTTTATGGTGGCACATATCTTTGTCTCATAGCAAAGGCGAATCTTTAGACTCATAGCCAACCATTGTACATAGGATCACATGTATCCCCATCTTCTAAAACTCTACACTTCCAACTAGCATTTGAATGTAGCTCAACAATGATAAGTAGGATAGCTTTCCTTCTCCTCCTTGATTAGATCGAGGTCGCTGCTTATTTGTGATGAGTTACAACAACTGCAAATCAACATTTTTTTCTAACCCTTGGTTATGCATTGGACGATGGCATGTCCTCATAAATTTCAATAAGATCTACTAAAACAATATGTGATGAATATGTATGCATACCTTGGATCAAGCGATGTGTGGAGACCTCACCCACACGAGAACCCCAGCAGTTCCTCCGTCGAGACAATGGTCTCTCCCACTTGGTAGTAAGGTATTTTCTCTTCTTCTCCAAGTATTTTGTTGGAATCTACCTCTGCTTCCTCGCATCTCTAGAATCATTCATGGGACTTTGTGTCGAGAGCTCAAGACTATCTTACATGATTTGCAAGTACTTACGTAATTTGATGTGATGAAATGTAGTGACTCATTTCAAGAGTGACAAGAATGAAATCCTCCTTTGTTACCTCGGGGAAATGCCTCTTTCGCACATCTATGGTTTTTCTCACATCAAACATCCTTCTCAACTTGTGAAAGAAATCTGAATATTTAGTCACCTTTGCATGCCCCATGTGACCAAACACCATTCATTGGATTCACCTAAAGATGAAGCGCTACGGAGTTTGGACAACCTCTTTTTAGCCACATGATGTAGCATGAAAATTTTATCTAACTCTTTCCTCCAAGCCTTAACGATTAGCAGGGAAGATCCATAAAATGTAGGAAAATAAAATCTATTGTGCCTCTTCCTTCTATTCTTTCTTTATAGGATATTCTTTCTTCTTTGATTTGAAGAATTATTGGTGATTTAGAATCTCTTTGAATACTCACAGAAATGTGCTTTGTACTCTTCAGATATAGACTAAGAGTCTCATGAGTCTCATGTTCTTGCCTTCCTTCATTTCTATATCATTCACCTTCTTCAAAGAAAGTGGTGATGATCTATAAAGGAGATCTATGATTCTCAGGTCTTATTTTTTTGTTGATAGGAAATTGCTTGGACCCATGCCCCTCATCAATATTCTTCTTTGATCCTCCTTTTTCTTTCCCTATTCATTTGATTGACCTCTTTGAAGTTCTTTCATGGATATAAAGAGAGAAAGTGGAAAAACTACAATCCTCCTTAAGTAGATCTCATCTATCTACTTCTTCTTTTGATGCAAAATATGAAGTGTCCACAAAAATTTGAGCCAAAAGGTCATGCTGCAGTAAGCACTATAATATTCCCAAAGGGAGAATGTAGTAAACACAATATAAGAGCTACAAGTAAACAATAAATCTAAATACACATCAAAATGCAAAGAAATAGCTAAGCCATTTTATCCTATGGAGGTGAAAAGCAAGTAAAACGGTGCTCAAAAATATGAGACGATCAAGCCAAAGAGATGGCCTAGAATGACCCTACAAGATCCGGAAGAGGGCCCATATGCTTCCAACAGACTGCGGAAGGTGCTTGCGATGTCCGTGCGCAGCGGCCCAGGGCCACGCTTCCGAGAAGAAAAGTCGGATCTAGGCGAGTTTGGGGCTACGATGATGTTGAAAATAGAGATCCGGCCTCTATGATGGATACCCAAGATAACCGAAAGGGTTTTGCGGATCTATCAATCTAAGAAAACCACCCTCTTAGGGCTTCACATGTACCTTTGCGGGTATGCAAATGCGAAGCTAGATTTGATGATATGATGGGTACAATGATTGTACAATCAGATCTATGCAAGAAGGGTTGATCCCTTCACTATGTCAACAGGCTAAAATCTCAAGATCTAGCTCGTCCAATCTCCTCCATGAAAATAGCTGTTTGGATGAACAACAACTTGGAAAACTGCAACGCCAGAGAGGAGGCTCAATATCCTCTTGCTAGATGTGTCAAATAATCTCATGATGGAAACAATAGATCCGATTTGAGGAGATGATCCCTCTGATATTTCCATACGGAAATGCGAAACCTCCTCCACAATAGATCTACGAGTTTGGAATGCACAATCCTTAAAGGGAGTGATGCGACATAGGTAAAACCCAATGGCACCGAATGCCGGATATAGATCTTGCTACCCTCGAAGGCGGAATGTGAAAAACAAAGTGGTAGGATGAATCCTCCAACGGTTTCCTAGATAAATTCTAGAAACAACCTCTGAAGATGGCACCAATGCACGATAAGGAATGTAGTACAACCCTCTTCCTTAGAGATCCTCTAGGAAAGAGGTGGGATTCCCAGCAGGAACACCCTATGCTAAACAACATTGCGGACTTAGCTAAAAATCTCCAAGAATTCATAGAGATGTCCTAAGAGAAATCTAGATATAAACAGAATCGAAAATGGAAATAATCCAAATCATGCCTTCTATTGTACCTTGAACTTCATTATATAGATATGAGCCTTCCATAGCCTAGGCCCACTCGAACTACATTGTATGTGGAAATGAACTCCATGGTTGAATACGTTGTTTCTCCATGTCCTCCATCATGTTCACATGGGGTGATCACCCTCTCCATCATGTGTGCATTAAATGCATCACTTCCTCCACTATCTTATCATAATTGCTTTATGATCTTCTTCAATGCACTATGATCTTAGTTGACCTTATCAAAGATCCTCGTGATTTTCATTTAAGATCCATGATCTTGTTGAATATTTCATCCTCACCAATCTATCTCATAAATGAGACATGATCTCCATTAATTGAGGTACACTCCACTACTCCATGATTTTTAGATCTAGATCTAGAATATCCACATACACATATTAAAAGTGGATTTTATTCATATTTGAGGTTGTAGGTCCCTCCACCCTTTTATTTACTTAATTAATTAAGTTTTATTAAGAACTCTAATATTCCAAATATCATGTGGTGGAATATAGCATGGTTGAGTGTAATCCTTTGACTACTCTAATGGAACAAAACTTAAAGCCTAGCATCCACTAAAGGAAAAGAATTTGGGGATGCAACGAAGTTTAGACATCTCGTAGGAAGTCTCAAATACTTTACTACTGAGACCATACATTTTTTTTGTTTGTTGGAATCCTCTCCATGTTTATGAAAAATATTTGTAAGGGTCATTGGTCTCTATGAAAAGAGTTCTAATGTACTTGAAGGGAACTTAATACTTTGGACTTAAGTATGCAATTGGGTGAATTCATCTTGATTGGATACTTTTATTCCTACGTCGTGGAGATAAATAAATTGGGGTATCTCGCCAAATTGTAACATGAATCTTGGATCGAGGCGGTCGTGGAGGTCACGAAAACAATCGGTTCTAGCATATTCCACAGTGCAGAGAAAAATATGCTGAAATGCTTGACTAAAGCAATGAAGAAATTGTGTGGCTTTGGAAAATTCGTTTGGAGGATTTGTAGGATAAACAAGTGCATTCAACTCCTCTTTTGATTGGCAACTTCTCTGATAAAGTTGGTCAGCAATAAAGTTACTTGTTCGAATGAAGCACATCAATATAAAATACTATTCGATGTGACATTCATGTTGAGGCCAAGAAAATCCACTTACTATTTGTTTCACAATGAGAAGAATATAGACATCCCCTACCAAAGCCCTTGGAAGATAAAAGTTTGAAATATTTAAGAATGATGCTTGGAATCACCAACATCCCTTGAGAATAGAGGGGGAATTTTGACACCTAATCAAAAGGATTATTGTAAGTATTGTAAATATTGTCAATTATGCATTTGAGAAAACCAAAGAATATTGGAATTGGAATCCCAAAGTCTCTCCACTCATGTATAGATTTATGATATTACTAATGCGATAAACAAGTTCATTTGTGGAGTTACTCATGGCTTTAACAAATATTAATGTTTTCTTATTACTCGGTTAGATAATTACTTGGTTGGGTATTGTAGGAGTTTTTAGGAAAAAAGAAAAAATGACAATTATTGAAAAAACAATCTATCTTAAATTTGTAAAATAAAATTTTATATTAATTCTAATTTTAATATTAAATTTTTATTATAAAAATAAAAATATCAATACTACAAATTTATGTGAATCCTCATTATATTATATGATTTGAAAATGGATAGGTTGAATCAAAAAGATAAAATCTTAAATCTCATTGAGAATGAAGTTTCAATATTTTATCTAGCGATGAACTTACTTCAAATTTATTTGGTATTCCCAGGTATAAAGTTTATATATATGTTTATAAAATGTTGTTTTAATATTATTATTATTGTTATATTGTGATTTCAATATTTTATCTAGCAATGGACTTATTTCAAATTTGAGTGGTATTCCAGGTATAAAGTTTATAGATATGTTTATAAAATGTTGTTTTATTATTATTATATTGCGAAAGGAATCTTAAATCTCACTGAGAATGGAGTTTTAACATTTTATAAAGGAGTGAACTTATTTCACATTTTAGTGGTATTTCATGTGTAATGATAAGTTATATAAAGATTTTATATTATTATTATTATTATTAAGTTCTAATCAATTGTTAGTTAGTATTTTTATTTATATACAAAATATGTAAACTAATGAATATATGTTTTGAAAACATTATTATTTTTCAAATATATTTTTAATTTAGAGGCAAAATAGAGTGTGTATCTAGGTACCTTTTATATAAAAATTTAAGAAAATTTCTTTATTATTGTGTGAGATTTTTTATTTACTTATTTTATTATTTTAAATTTCATTTTATCATTATATTTTTTCATTTCAAGTATATTTTTATTAAGGATTAAAAATTGCTATGAAAGTAATTGTCGGTTTTATGGAAACACTTTTTTCACTAAACTGAGGAAATTGAATTCATGGAGTTTTAGGTTTTGGTGACCTTGTTTTGAGGCTTCAATTAAACAACTAGATAGAATTTATTTTCCATGTTAAGGAGATAAAGATTTTAAGGTATCCATCTCAAATGAGAGGTGGAAATATGGTTGAAGAAATGACACCTCATTATTCAAAAATTAAATAACTATAAGCACAACTTCATTTTGTGTAAGTTGAAGATTGACATAAACCTCAACACCATAAAGCAAAAGGGTTGCAACAAGATGAATGATAAGGAAAATAATTTGATTGGTCTTAATTTAATAGATTATGTGATAATGATTGTGATAGGGGATTCTACAACAAGGAAGCTTTATGATAAAATTGACTCATTCTATTAGGGTAAATCCTTCACGAATTTAATATTCCTATAAAGGAATTTTTTTTCTCTAAAGATGAAGGGTGGTGATAGGGTTATGTATAATCTCAATATTTGCAATTCCTTTCTTAATTAACTCAAGGTCATTAATGATGAAGTAGGACAATGGGGGTTCATGGCTTTGATTTATAGTCTTCTAAGCATTTGGGATAATTTTATTGTTTCCATTAATATTACTACAAATATAGATAATCACAAATTGGATGAAATTATGGGCACATCACTATAAGAGGAGATAAGTAGAATAAACTTTGAAATAAACAATGATTTGTATGCAATGGTGACTAGTGATCTCCCTGATGAGGGAAATGATGGGATATGTAGTTGGAGGAAATATAGATCTAGAGGAAGATATGCCAATAAAGGTACATAAAGTGGTAGGATAACATATTTTATAGATACCATGAAAATGGAAAAAGAAAAGTGAATGCAAAGCTATACCTTTATTTGAGAAAGAATAAGATAAGAAGGGTATAACTGCTAAGAATCCATGTAGTGAGATTAGTATGTATCCCTATTATGTATGTTTTTAACCAATGTACATAAATGAAAACAATTTATTGACTCAAGAGCTTCCCTCCATATAACTCTCGACAAGGAATGGTTTGTGGATTATGAAAAATCATGAGGAAAAATATTTCTTAAAGATAATTTAAGCTATGAAAGTACCTAACATGACAAGGTAAAATTCCAATACAGAGATAAATCCATGGGGTAGATACCCAATGTGTGGCCTATTTTAGGATTGGAATGACACTTATTTTTTATGGTCCAAATGGTTGATGCAAAGGTTTATACAATATTCTTTAAAGTAGGTAGTTGACTAGTCCATGACATTATGGTTTTGACCAAAGATGTTAAAATTGGAATTTTGTACAAGTTGGATGTGATTACTTAAGTCATGAATGGTAATTCAATTTCAATGAAAATTCCAAGTCAATAGTAACATTGATTCAAGGCATCAAGAATATTTTTGTGGCATATTTGGATGAGACATCTTGGTGAAATAAACCTATGAGAGTTGTGCATAAATATTACTATTCATGGAATTCATTATCTAAAAAAACATTTTTCATATTTTGAGACATGTTTATTTTGAAAGGAAAAAAAAGTGTTCAATTTTCTTTGAGCAATAACAAAACTCAAGAGGTTTTATTAATGACTTAGAGTGAAAATCAATTCTTTACATCACGAGGAAGAAAAATGGCGTGCATAAAAAAATCCATATGATTATGCCCTATGGCTATGAGCACACCCATTTTAATAATTTTCCTTTATCTTCCATGGGTTGTAAGGGAAGAAATGTCAAAGAGGCTCTTAATGGAGACATGTTTTCTCACTCAAAGCAATGAATGGAGGAAGAAATCAAAGCCTTGAAATAAAAGTGAACTTAGTAGTTGCAAGAGTTGCTTGAAGGAAGGAAAATAGTTGGATGCAAATGGTTGTTCAAGGAGAAGTATCACAAGGTTTGCAACGAGGTTGTTTAGTTGTAGCAGTTATATAAAAATATTGAATTTGAAAATAGATCTATCTTTATATAGGATATATATTGTGACAATTATAATGTAATTTTCTTGAAAAAATACTCATAAATTTTATTTATAAACAAAGCATATTAAAACTAAATCCTACCAAAATAATGAAAGTCATTAAAATAATTCTACTCAAGATTAAGATTTGACAAAATACAATATTCTTTAACTATAATAAACATGAAAAAACATTGTGATATAAAAGAAGGAAAAAATTTAATATTCATCAATATAATTCTCAAAAATGAGAAATTACAAAAATCTTACATTATTTTTATAATTCTCAATTATATATATAAATAATAAATATATAATTATATTATAATATATATATATATATATATATATATATATATATATATATATATGATAATAATGATGGTTAACGTTCACTGAGACTAATCTCTCTCTCTCTAAAACTAACTATGTGTCTTATCAAAATAAAAACTTCTTTACCATTATGATATACTTCTATGCCATGACTATTATGTTATTTTGATTTTTGTGAAGTAAATTGTTTTCAAGATAGAAGAGAGTACGGCATAACATATAAGGAAACAAAGTCGTAGAACTCTGTCTTGAAAACAAAGGTAGATGCAATGAATATTGAATTATTAAAGTGAATAAATTTTAGAATTATATGTTTCAAAGATTAATTGAGTTTTTATTTTTATTTTTTTAATTATATATATATATATATATATATATATTAAAGTCCATCGCTACAAATATATTAAAAATTCATTGGACATTACTATAATGCAAGACACAACCCGCTTTTGCCTTTGTTGGTATCATACCATTTTAACGTATTGATATCATCATTGGATACATCCTCTTCTGCGCTCATAGTACAGCAGCTGACGCGATTTCTTCCCATGAAATTACATTAAAAGCGTCGAAATCCTTTTGCATAGGTTATCTAACTAATAAAGAGTACCACATAAGAGATGTATTAAAACATAATAAAGCGAGGGCAGCCACCAAACACATTTTGTCTATCCTGTACATATATTCCTTTTTACTTGTAGAGAAAACTTGATTTCTCCTGCGTGAGATGGATGAGGACAGGAAACATATGTTATCCAAGCACTTTGGTGGGGTGGTTACGGTTCCAATGTCAAAGAAAAGAAAACATGTATATTCAGTATGCAGCAATCATATCTATGCCTGAGCAAAGTTTCTGTCAAAGTTATCAAAAGATTTGACGTTAGATTTCTGTCAAAGTTATTAATATATTGGATGTTGAGACAATATTTGGGAAAAACCGATCAAATGTCACTGCACCCATTTTCCGTATTTCAACGAGGAGCCTCATCTGTTTCGTGTTTCGAGCTCCATTTGCATTTTTGGAGAAAGGTAAAACCAGATTTTGAAAAAGTAAAAAGAAAATAAAGAAAATGTTGGTTTTGAGAATGTTTTTAGGATGAACCCTAATATTTTGGTTGAAGTTTTGAATTACCTAATATGGTTTTTCTCCTCAAAATAAAATTAAAAAAATCAATTTATTAAAATAAATAATTTTTAATTAAAATTAAAAACAAAATAATAAATCAATTTATCAAAATAAATTATTTTTAATTAAAAATGAAAATTAAGTTAGTTAATTTAAAAAATAAATCAATGAAAAAGAAACAAACCAGCAGTCAATTAATGAAAATTCTATTAGTATGAAATATTTTGAATAAATTTATTATTTTAGGGAGTTGTCTAACGAGAGAGAGTCAAAATTGGCCGGAATCCAAGTTAATTTTTTTTAAGAAATATTACAGTAACATTGTTTGAATCGTTATTTTGATGGTGGAAATGGATTCAGCACCATCAAAAACCTCTAGGGCACCCAACATATTAAAGTTTGATAGTTATAAAGTGAATTTACAAAAATCCCTGCCAGATTTTCTTAAAATCTTACCTAAATTTCGATGTTTTTCAGGGAAAAAAAACAATGTAATTAAACTACCTCTTATTACTCCTGACGCCTTCGGCTAAGGTAGGGACTATAGCAACTGAAACCGATATACCTTATTAGTCCATGAACTTATTAGTCCCTGCTTAAATTTTTTAAACCATGTTTTGTTATATATTATTTTTTATCATATTTTTTTTCGTCCAATTAAATTTTAGAATTTTTTCTGTTGACGAATGGGTACAATTTTCATCTTATTTGGCCTCATACCGAGGCAGGTATGAGGCTAAAGTTAGGATAAGTATGATAGACGATGAAAGTTTGAGGCTTAGAAGAACTAATGCTAACATTAGTTCTAAACATTAAATTAAATATTAAATGTTAAATGTCAATGTGTTTAAAAACTATGTCTTCCAAAATAAAATTAAATAAAAATTAAAAAGCAAGGTCAGGGTAAGACATAACATTAAATAAAATTTAAAAAGCAAGGTCCCCTATTAAGGGGCCACCGCTTCTCTATACTGCTAACAGGTGCCATACAGGTGCCATACACCTTAATTCTTGCCATCATGCTAGCCATCAAGGTGTGAAGGCCACCATTTGCTCGATGCAAAGCTTGTAGAATCTGTTCGAATTCCAACTCGGTCCGCTGCTACTTACTATTGAACTGGAAGAGAGGCTTGCTCGGTAAACTGAATCAATAGGTGTTGTGACCACCTTAGCTGCTTACTTTGCTGCTAGTAATTATGCACCAGGCGGAGCTATTCGTAGAGCCACCGATTGAAAAAGGCCGTATACAGGATAGGTATCGAGCAAAGCCAAAGGAAGGGGGCAAGCTCACTGAAAAGCTATTCAGTACTGTACATTGTACTAGATTAAAGTATACAGGCTCATTAACGTTAGTTTCTATGTTGTCTATCTTGCAGCGAGGAAGATGAAGAACATATAAAAGCAAATATCATCTTGAGGAAGCTTCAGCTTTTGGAAGATCATTACAACAATGACTGGTAACCCTATTAATATTTCAGACTTCACGTTCTATCTCTGATCCAGGCCATATTTTCTGAGGGTTTATTTATGTTCTTTCGCAACAGTTAACAGGTGCCATACATCGATGCCTAAAGATGCTGCTTATGAGGTCTGAACCGAATGAAAGACAATGACATCAGTAAGACAGGCAAAGCGACGAAAGGCAAGTGTTCTCTGTATCTGGTTCTATCTTTTCCTACGTTACTAATTCAACTTTCCTGTGTTTTTCCGGCCAGAAAATGGCTCGAAACAAAATAATTTTAGTTTTTTAGTACTGTACATTGTACTAGATTAAATTCTGCGGGCTCATTAACGTTAGTTTCTATGTTGTCTATCTTGCAGCGAGGGAGATGAAGAATATATAAAAGCAAATATCATTTTGAAGAAGCTTCAGTTTTTGGAAGATCATTACAGCGATGACTGGCAACCCTATAAATATTTCAGACTTAACATTCTATCTTTGATCCATGCCACATTTTTTGAGGGTTTATTTATGTTTTTTGACGATAGTTAACAGGTGCCATACATCGATGCCTAAAGATGCTGCTTATGAGGTCTGAACCAAATGAAAGACAATGACAACGGTAAGATAGGCAAAGTGAGCAAAGGCAAGTGTTCTCTGTATCTGGTTCTAGCTTTTCCTACGTTACTGATTCAACTTTCTTGTGTTTTTCCGGCCAGAAAATGGCTCGAAACAAAACAATTTTAGTTTTTGCTATTAATAAAATTGTTAATGACCGAAAATCTGAAGCAAGTGGTATAACGATTTCAACAATTCGTGGTTTCTGTTGAAAATATTAAAGCCATCTGCGTGCCTTTGAGCAAAAGAAAAGAGTACACAAAGGCAGCAGTAATAGAGATTGAGTGCGCAACACTGTGTAATTAAGAGGAATGGAGAATGTAAGGATGAATTAAATGTGATGGGCCGCAGCCACAAATTACAGAGGAGAATTAATTTGGATTATGGGCGAACTTAATTTTGCAGGTGGAATGAAGACTTTCATAGTTCTGAACTACAGAGGAGCAGTTTTATTTAAAACAGTCAATTCTGGCTTTAAAACCCTCAACAACCAAAAATGGAGAAAATTGAATTAAACAGGTGGAAGTCCTTTATTTTTGAAATGGCGGGACAAGTGGTCCCCACCACTTGTATGCCAATCGGAAATCACAAGTTTTCTTTTAAAGCAGAGTCTTGTTGATGAAGAGTTTGCGATGCGATGCGATCGCAATCACAAATCGCAATAATCAAGTGCCTTGTTGATGTGGTAGAGTTCCGCAATGGAATGGTTGTATATTATACAACCAAAACATATTATAATCGCCCCCCACAGCAGCTAAGGCCCGTGGGTCCACTTGACCACGTGGCGATGTTTTAATGGAATTGCATGAGCTTAATCGCAAGGCTCAATCGGAGGTCATTTTTAATGTGCTCCAATTGAATTTGCGGACCCAATCCGGTTATATACCCGAGTTAATAAGTGCCAATCGCGTCCGGGTCCTTGATCGCAATCAGAAGGTTTAATGAGTTGGGCCCGATCGCACAGGTTATATGCCTGGACCCGATCCAGCTTATACAACGGATTTAAAAGAGCAATCGCATCCGGTTGATTGATCGCAATTGGAACTTTCTGTTTGTGGTTCATTTGTTGTAAAGCACGGACCTGATGAGGTTTATGAAGTGGAGTTGAGTGTGCCATCGCATCCGGGTCCTCAATCGCAATCGCAAGTTTTTGTTTGACACCGCCGATCCGCCGACTGCAATGTGGTCCCCACTCGCACGTCGTGCATTTGAATTTTTTAAAGATCCGCAAAGGTTTTTCCTTGTGTTTGGTTTTATTTCTTTGATTTAAGCTTTTATATAGTTTTTATGAAATGTTAATATATATGCGCAACATATAAAATCCAAAAGGCTGGCGGAGCCTGTAGGATGTATTGTCATTCAGTTTTATTTTGCACAACAGTGTGTGTGAGAAGAAAAGAACACAACAGTGTTGATCTTTCAAGAGACAGAGTATTGTTTTGGAAAGACAGAGAGTTGTTTTGTAGCACTGCGTCTGTAGCAGTCAATATTGTGTATCCCTCTGCTTTGAGGAAGACTTTTGTAATATATTTTTTTTTTTAGTTCTGTTTAATGAAATATAAGAAAGCATTTTTTTCATGCCATCTCTGTCTGCAAGCAATTTCTGTTTTAACTTCTCTGTGTTGTAGAGGGGAGTTTACTCTCTCCATTTCTATTGTTCTGGAATTTTCAATATTCCAACATGGTATCGAAGCCATTTTAAGCTCTTTGAATGTTTCAAAGAAGCTAAAGAAGAAGAAGACTTGTTGAAGCATTTTGTCCAGCAGTGTGAAAGCCCAACAAAGGTTAAAGTTCAGGTATTTCTCAAGAAAAACAGAGTTGTTGTTTTTTGGTTTAAAAGAGTTTTTTCTTTCAGAGAAGGAAAGATAGTTTGTTTAAGTTCAGTGCTCAGTTTAAAAGCAATGGCTGGACCAAGCACTGGTATGAACATTGGAAATGTTCAGCTTCCACAATTTAATGGAAAGAACTATGATTATTGGGCCATTACCATGAGAGCCCTATTTGTCTTGCAAGACTTATGGGAGTTTGTAGAAGATGGTTTTGTTGAACCAGCTGATGAGTAGGCTCATAATGCCTTAACTCAAGCAGAGAAGGATTTATTGAAGAACAATAGAAAGAAGGATGCTAAGGCCCTCTTTTATTTGTATCAGGCAGTAAATGAGAGTGTGTTTCCAAGGATAGTAGCAGCCCAAAGATCCAAGGAGGCATGGGAAACTCTAAAAGTAGCCTATCAAGGCATGGAGAAAGTTAAGACAACAAAATTTCAGTTGCTGAGAAGAGATTTTGAAACTCTTTGCATGAAAGAGTCAGATAATGTGGACACATTTTTTACACATGTGATTGGGATTGTAAATCAGATAAGATCCCATGGAGAAACTCTTGAAGAAAGAAGGATTGTGGAGAAACTTTTGAGAAGCTTACCCTCAAATTTTGATGTTATTGTTACCACCATAGAAGAGACCAAAGATCTCTCACAGTTCACAGTGGATGAAATTCATGCCTCACTAATAACTCATGAACATAGATTGAGAAGAGATGAACATTCATCTCTTGAGCACACCTTCAAGACCCAGATGCCATTAGGAAGAGGAAGAGGTCAAGGCAAAGGAAGAGGTAGAGGTAGAAGCCAAAATAGAGGTGGAAGGAACAACCCTTCACATTCACATGGAAGGAGCAACAGTCAGAGTCAGAGCCACGGCCAATGCAACAGCCAGCAAGGTGGACATCAACACCAACATGCACATGGACAAAGGTATGACAAATCCAATGTCCAATGTCATTATTGCAAAAAATATGGGCACTATGCCAATGAATGTAGAAAGAAGCAAAATGACATGAAAAATAAGCAGAATGCTAATGTAGAAAAAGAAGAAAAGAACCCAAGTAATGTGTTGTTAGCTTGTAATGTAGCACAAGATAAAGAAGATGATGTTTGGTTCTTAGATTCTGGATGTAGTAATCACATGACTGGCAACAGAGCAATGTTTGCCAATCTTGATGAAGAAGTTAAATCTCAAGTGACCACAAGGACTGATACTAAAATCTCTGTCAAAGGGAAAGGCAGAGTAAGTATTTGTGCAAAGAATGGGGAGCAAAAATTTGTTCCTAATGTGTATTATGTTCCAGGTCTGAAATGTAATCTTTTGAGCGTTGGGCAGCTCATAAACAAAGGTTACAATGTTATATTCAAAGATGATGTGTGCACCATAAAAGATATTCCTCCAAGTAAGAAAATCATTGCTGAAATACAAATGACCAGCAATAGAATGTTTCCGCTCAAGCTCAACATTGACTTGAAGCAAAAAGGAAAGAATGTAGCAGCTGTAACTCAAGAAGCCTTCCAGAAGGAAGAGAAAGATGAAAATTGGTTATGGCATCTGAGATTTGGACATCTCAATTTCGGAGGATTAAATTTGCTGCACAGAAAAGGAATGGTAAGAGGTTTGCCATTGATTGAGAAGCCTGACAGCCTATGTGAAGGCTGCATCTTGGGAAAGCAACACAGAGAAAATTTTCCATCATTGAAAAGCATAAGGGCGAAAGCACCTTTGGAGATAATCCACTCAGATTTGTGTGGGCCGATGCAGACAGCATCAGTTTCGGGCAGCAATTACATGCTGACCTTTATAGATGATTTCACAAGAAAAGTGTGGGTTTATTTTCTAAAATATAAGAGTGAAGTCTTTCAGAAATTTTTCCATTTTAAAGCTCTTGTAGAAAAACAGAGCAAACTGCATATAAAAGTCCTCAGAACTAATAAAGGAGGAGAATATATCTCAAAGTAATTTCTGCGATTCTGTAGAGAGAACGGCATACACAAACAATTTACCACAAGGTACACACCGCAACAGAATGGAGTTGTTGAAAGGAAGAATCGAACCATAATGGAAATGGTGAGAAGCATGCTAAAGGCAAAACACTTGCCGAATGAGTATTGGGCAGAAGCAGCAAACTGTGCTGTCTATATTTTGAATAGATGCCCTACAAAAGCTGTCATGAACAAATTTCCAGAAGAAGCGTGGAGTGGCAGAAAACAGGGAGTCACCCACATGAGAGTTTTTAGATGTGTTGCATATGCACACATTCCAGACAAGTTGAGAAAGAAATTGGATAGTAAGGGGGAGAAGTGCATTTTCCTTGGATATTGTGAAGAGTCCAAAGGATACAGATTGTATAACCCATCCATAAAGAAGTTTGTAATAAGCAAAGATGTGCAATTTATTGAAGAGGAAGCATGGGATGGAAGCATTGAGAAAATAGTCAATGTTAAAAACTGTTTGTCTCATGATGAAGATGAAGGAGATGTGGTTGAAATTAACAACCCATCCGTAGCAAAACCTCCACTAGCACAAGGACAGCAAGGGACACCTCAAGCGGCAGCAAGAACACCCTTGAGAAGAAGCGAGAGTGCGTCTCCAAGCAGGAGCAGAATTGAGTGCTTCTTCAAGCACGACTACACCAAGTGAAAGTGGAACAAGGTTCAGAAGCATTAGAAAAATTTATGAGCAAGGAGCGACAAATGAAGGTATGAATTCCTTATTTGCGTTGTATTGTCAAGTTGATGATCCTATTCATTTTGAAGATGCAATTAAATACAGAAAATGGATAGAAGTTATGGACGAAGAAATTAAAGCCATAGAGAAGAACAAAACATGGGAGTTAGTTGATCTCCCAGAAGGTAAAGAAGTTATTGGTGTAAAATGGGTCTATAAGACCAAAAGCAATGCTGAAGGAAAAATAGAAAGACACAAGGCCAGACTTGTTGTCAAAGGATATAAGCAGAAGCAAGGGATTGATTATGAAGAAACTTTTGCACCGGTTGCAAGAATGGAGACGGTAAGAGAAGTGTTGTCCATAGCAGCACAAAATAAATGGAAAGTATATCAAATGGATGTAAAATCCGCATTTTTAAATGGATTTTTAATGGAAGAGGTATATGTGGAACAGCCTCTTGGATATGAGAAGAAAGGCCAAGAGCATAAGGTCTGTAAATTGAAGAAAGCTCTTTATGGGCTGAAACAAGCACCAAGAGCATGGTACAGCAGAATAGATTCTTATCTATTGGAGAATGGAGTTGAAAAGTGTGAGGGAGAACCCACCCTCTACATCAAAGAAAAGGATGGTAAGTTATTGATTGTTGTTTTATATGTTGATGATTTAATTTTTATAGGTAATGATGATTACCTTGTTGAAAATTTTAAAACAGTCATGAAAGATGAATTTGAAATGACTGACATGGGTTTATTAAGATACTTCTTGGGAATAGAAGTGGAGCAAGGTGAGAAAGGAATTTTTATTTCTCAAGAAAAGTATGTGAATCAAGTTTTGGAAAGATTCAACATGCAGGAGTGCAAAGCTGCAATTACTCCCACAGTAATGGGATTGAAGTTGAGTAAGAATGACAACAGCAAGGATGTTGATCCAAGTTTGTATAAAAGCATAGTTGGCAGCCTCATGTATTTGACTGCAACTAGGCCGGATATTATGCATGCTGTTAGTTTAATTTCCAGATTTATGGAGAAGCCAAAAGAAGCACATTGGCAAGCAGCAAAGAGAATCCTGAGGTATGTTAAAGGAACTAAAAGGTATGGTATTTTATATACTGCTTCAGAAAATTCAGAATTAGTTGGATACACTGACAGTGATTGGGCTGGAAGTGTAGATGATCGGAAGAGCACTTCCGGTTATGTTTTTCATATGGGTTAAAGAGCCATTTCGTGGGCTTCTAAGAAATAGTCGATTGTAGCACTATCTACTGCAGAAGCAGAGTATGTGGCAGCTACAGCAGCAACGTGTCAAGAAATTTGGATGAGAAGGATGTTGAGAAGTTTATGACAAGAACAGGTAAAAGGGATAGTGATTTATTGCGACAATAGCTCAACTATTGCATTGTCAAAGAATTCTGTGTTTCATAAAAGAGAAAAGCACATAGACACAAAATTTCACTATATCAGAGAATTGGTAAATAATGGAGAAATTGTTTTACAGCATTGTAAAACAGAGGAGAAATATGTAGATATTTTAACTAAACCATTGGGGCAGAAGACCTTTGAATTTTTAAGAAAATGTTTGGGTATTACTGATAACCCAGCAGCTGACTTTAAGGGGGAGTGTTGAAAATATTAAAGCCATCTGCGTGCCTTTGAGCAGAAGAAAAGAGTACACAAAGGCAGCAGCAACAGAGATTGAGTGCGCAACACTGTGTAATTAAGAGGAATGGAGAATGTAAGGATGAATTAAATGTGATGGGCCACAGCTACAAATTACAGAGGAGAATTAATTTGGATTATGGGCAAACTTAAATTTTCAGGTGGAATGAAGACTTTCGTAGTTCTAAACTACGGAGGAACAATTTTATTTAAAATAGTCAATTTGGGCTTTAAAGCCGTCAACAACCAAAAATGGAGAAAATTGAATTAAACAGGTGGAAGTCATTTATTTTTGAAATGGCGGGACAAGTGGTCCTCACCACTTGTATGCCAATCGGAAATCGCAAGTTTTCTTTTGAAGCAATGTCTTGTTGATGAAGAGTTCGCGATGCGATCCGATCGCAATCGCAAATCGCAATAATCAAGTGTCTTGTTGATGTGGTAGAGTTCCGCAATGGAACGGTTGTATATTATACAACCAAAACATATTATAATCGCCCCCCACAGTAGCGGAGGCCCGTGGGTCCACTTGACCACGTGGCGATGTTTTAATGGAATCGCATGAGCTCAATCGCAAGGCTCAATCGGAGGTCCTTTGTTATGTGCTCTGATTGAAGTTGCAGACCCGATCCGGTTATATACCCGAGTTAATAAGTGCCAATCGCGTCTAGGTCCTTGATCGCAATTAGAAGGTTTAATGAGTTGGGCCCGATCGCACAGGTTATATGCCCGGACCCGATCCAGCTTATACAGTGGATTTAAAAGAGCAATCGCATCAGGTTGATTGATCGCAATCGGAACTTTCTATTTTTGGTTCATTTGTTGTAAAGCACGGACCCGATGAGGTTTATGAAGTGGATTTGAATGCGCCACGCATCCGGGTCCTCAATCGCAATCACAAGTTTTTGTTTGACACCGCCGATCTGCCGACTGCGATGTGGTCCCCACTCGCACGTCGTGCATTTGAATTTTTTAAAGTTCCGCAAAGGTTTTTCTTTGTGTTTGGTTTTATTTCTTTGATTTAAGCTTTTATATAGTTTTTATGAGATGTTAATAAATATGCGCAGCATATAAAAGCCAAAAGGCCGGCGGAGCCTGTAGGATGTATTGTCATTCGGTTTTATTCTACACAGCAGTGTGTGTGACAAGAAAAGAAAATAGCAGTGTTGATCTTTTAAGAGACAGAGTATTGTTTTGGAAAGACAGAGAGTTGTTTTGTAGCACTGCGTCTGTAGCAGTCAATATTGTGTATCCCTCTGCTTTGAGGAAGACTTTTGTAATAGTTTTTTTTTTAGTTCTCTTTAATGAAATAGAAGAAAGCATTTTTCATGCCATCTCTGTCTGCAAGCAATTTCTGTTTTAACTTCTCTGTGTTGTAGAGGGGAGTTCACTCTCTCCATTTCTATTTTTCTAGAATTTTCAATATTCCAACAATTTCTACTAGATGAAGTCAATCAAAGAAAATGGTATAGAAATTTCAACAATTCATGGTTTGAAAAATGTTAAGAAAATTAAACGCGCTTGGCGGACGATGGCACTACCTGGCTTGTGAAAGGTGCCACATTCTTCTCCTTCGAAGTACTGGTTAATTCTCCTTCATCTGGTATGGAGTTCAATTCCCTCACCACCTAAGAGCCACCCTAAATGATCCATGCAGGTAGCCCTGGAACATTCTTGCTACGATTTTGTTGTCTCACTGGGAGGAGTTTAGCCGCATCAGAGGGCTGCAAGCGCCAAGGAACAAACCTATAAAACAACAAAAACAAAGGTTAAAGAAAATAGATAGCCAATGGATGGCTTAAAAGGCATTGAAATGCATTAAACATATTCTAGTAGCCTTATTAAATACTTGAGCAGGATGGGCTTCAATATGCCTTCTGTAAAACACTTTGCTGACAGTATTAGCGACACATGTCCTAACTAACTGTCTGTTGGAAGGACTTGTCATATAATTTTTCTTCAGTAACGGTTAAATATTTACTCACACTTTCGTAACCCTGGAATTCATAAAACGAGCTCATTTTACCAGATCCAACTGTAAAATGAAAAAGAAAACGTTATATCCAGCAACGCTTTCAATCGACAGTGCCGACTATAGAATTGAAGATAACCGTCCAGGTTTTTCTGGTCAAGTTCCAGGCCAAAAAATGGAAAAGCACAAGTAAATAAATGTTCAGAGACACGTTGAATGAGTTCCAAGTCTTTATTTTATGACATTGCAAGCCGTAAAATGCAAAAGAAAACAACAAAATGAATATATCAACGCTCTTTTGACCAAAGCGCAAAGCTCTCAAATACGAAATACATTCCAACTTTCTAGATCTTCATCATCAAGATGCAAGTTGTAAAATGCACAAAATATGTAGTAAATAAATAGTAACAGACATGATGAAAGAAATTCTTAGCGATTTCCTGTATCAAATCCTAGGCCACGTATGCATTAGAAAACAAGAAATCAAAGTCCGCATTGTTTTATTCAAAGTGCGATACCATAAAAATGTGAAACTCATTTCGAGCAGTACCAGTATCAAGCCGTAAAAATGTGAAACTCATTTCGAGTAGTACAGTATCAAGCCGCAAGCCATAAAATGCCAGACTTTTATTCCTCAGATTGAAATGCGTACAATACAAAAGACTGTACACAATTTCCAGAAAATCAAGAAAAGCTAAAAGATCCTTAACATCACGATTACCAAAACGATTACCAAACCGTGAACTGTAGGCATAAATTAAGGATTTGGTCCCCCACGGATATGAAAGAGGACAACTGTGGACGATCGAGGGTTTCTTTCAAGAGCTTTCAATAGCTCCAACATGATAAATGAATGCAAGGTTTGGGTGACACACTACTACACCAAGGGCATTTTAAGACATTTGTTTAAGACAAAAAAAATATTTTGTCTTAAAAAGTCACTTTTTATTTTAGTTATTTTATACTAAAATTTAATATCAATTGAATTGTCTTAAATATAAAAATTAATACAAAAATAGTGTGAGACAAAAATAATTTGAGACAATTTTCTATTTAAGACAAAAACAATTTGAGACAAAAAATTTAAGACAAAAGTATTTTAAGACAAAATTTTATATTTAAGACAAAACGAATTTGAGAAAAAAATATTTTAAGACAAAACTTTATATTTAAGACAAAAGGAGTTTGAGACAAATATATTTTAAGACAAAAGCAATTTGAGAC
This sequence comes from Pinus albicaulis, assembly GCA_034641835.2. NCBI lineage: Eukaryota > Viridiplantae > Streptophyta > Pinopsida > Pinales > Pinaceae > Pinus > Pinus albicaulis. The sequence continues at coordinate 52,966,912 of CM076572.1, forward strand.
AAAAATATTTTAAGACAAAATTTTAGATTTAAGACAAAAGCACTTTGAGACAAAAATATTTAAAACAAAATTTTAGATTTAAGACAAAAGCACTTTGAGACAAAAATATTTAAGACAGAACTTTATGTTTAAGACAATGGTGACTTAAGACAATGACAATTAAGATGAAACCCATTTAAGATAGTTAGCAATTAAGACAAAATCATTAGCATTGGGAAGTTTGCATTGAAATATCATGAGTGGATAGTGGATAAAATTATATTTTTTATTTTTGAAAATCGATATTCAAACCACATGAAATTTAATCATGTCATATTTATTTCTTTTATATTATACTTTTCTTTTTTCATTAAACTACATTCTAAAAATTTAATAAATAAATAGATAAAAAAATATTATTTTTAGGTTGGAAACTCAAGGGGATTTGAACTTTGAATCTCGTGTTTTAACCATAACTACTCCAACACTAATATTCTTGGGCATATTATGTTTTTTCTTGCTAACCGCTCCAAATACAACCTCTAAGAACTAGTAGGGTCCAAGGAAAAGAGCTACAAGTTCCCCAAATCCGATTTACATTTCATGGACAACCACATTTCCCCCAAATGTCCTCCACATATTTTCCTTGGTGTATTGGATTTTGAAAAATACATAGGATGCCACAAGTAATCATAATCATAAGACTCAACTTTCCTAATGACTAGGAGGCCTTAAAAATAAATAAAAACATCTTAATTTATGCCTAAAATTACTGAAATTTCCTATCCCAAATATGAAATTAGAAATTCTACAAAATTATAGGGCAACAAGGAAACCAACTTCCTCTTCCAAAAATCTCTAAGACCTTATGGAGGACAAATACAAATTTTTAAATGAATTGTTGAAATTATGCTCTTGCATCAATAGCTACCAATGTATCCTTGTAGGCCACCCCCTTTAACAATAGTAATACCAATGTCCTTTACCAGCTATAAGGAAATCCTTACATATTTTTCTCTTAGATCCCCTTAACCCATTGCAATAATTGTCTTTGATGCTTACCTAGTTGCAAGCACATTAAGAAGCAATGTAGCATATTGCTGGTTGAGGATTTCGATAAGTATGTGATTTTGTTGACATCTGGTGACTATCTCATATGTGAATATATAAAATCTTGGATGCATGTTTCCCTGACACTATAACATGACTTAGTATTGCCTATCATACCGTGTCACTCCCTCCTCAAGACACCTAGAACTCGATAACACTCCCTGTCATACACTCTTATTCATTCATTTATGAATTTTGACCTAGTGCACCTCTGTCATGTTTTCCTGGCACTCCCTAACACTCCTTAACACACATTGGCACACCTAGGCACTTGGAAAAACTTTTTATGCTTCCCTAGCACTCTAACATGCCTTGGCACTTCCTAGAATACCGTGTCACTCCCTTCTTAACACACCTGGAACTAGCTTATACTTCATTTCCATGCATTTTAAACTAGTGCCCCCTTGCGTTTCACTGACACTTAGCCCTCACACTCCCTAGCATGTGTTCATGCCACACCCTAACACCTGCCACATCTTGGCATGCCTATCATGCCTTGGAACTGCCTAACATGTCTTAGTACTTCTAGGAATTCCCTAAAACATCTTGGTATTCCTTAGCTTTCATGTCGTCAAAGATAACCTTGCTTTTTTTGTGACTTGGGAACCTAACCAAGTAATTGGAAAATTGATGTTGCGCCCAGCCAAGTTTCCATTTTTCTGAAACTACTTTGTCCAACCCTTTATGTAACCATAGGCTTACCTCCTACAAGTCTTATTCTGACCTTCTCCTAACACACTTTATCCTTGAAGCACTTGGAATTCATTGACACTACTTGGCACACACTCTTATTCGTTCATTTCCATGCATTTTGACCTAGTTCTCCCTTGCAATGTCCTGGAACTCGCTAACAGTCCTCAACATCCATTGACACTTTCTGGCATGTGTTAGCATGCCTTTTCATTCCTTGGCACACATTGAAGCTCCTTAGCTATCATTCCCTCACAATTACCCTTACTTTTTTGGAACTTGGGAACCCACCCAAGTCTTGCCTTGAATATAACAACTTGACCAAGTTATCGTTACTACAACTAGATTGTGCCTTGTTCACCTAAGAAATTACTATAACCCCTCACCCATTTAACACCCTAAACGTTAAACCCCTAACCCATTTAACCCCCTAAACCCTTAACCCCTAACCCCTTAAACCCTAATTCCCGACCCCTAACCCATTTAACCCCCTAAGCCCCTAAAACCTTAACTCATTTAACCCCAAAACCCTAAACCCTAACCCCTAAAATACTTAACTGCTAAATCCCCTAACCCCCTAAACCTCTTAACCCCTAACTCATTTAACCCACTAAACCTCTAACCCCTTAACCTCTAACCCATTAACCCCTTAACCCCTAACCCCTAACCCCTAAAATCCTTAACTGCTAAATCCCCTAACCCCATAAACCTCTAAACCCCTAAACCCATTTAACCCCGTAAAACCTAAACGTCTAACCCTTAACCCCTAAGCCCTTAAGCCCTAATTCCCAACCCCTAACCCATTTAACCCCCTAAACCCCTAAAACCCTAACCCATTTAACTCCTAAACCCTAAACCTCTAAACCCTTAAACCCCTAAACCACTAACACCTAAACCCCTAATCCATTAACCCCTAAACCGTTAATGCTTAACCATTAACCCATTAACCCCTCAACCCTAACCCCTAAAATCCTTAACTGTTAAATCCACTAAGCCCTAAGCCCCTAATCCCTAATCCCTTAACCACTAGCTCATTATTCACCTAACCCCTAACTGCGCCTAAATCCCCTAACACCTAAGCCCCCAATCCCTAATCCGTTAACCAATAACTCATTATTCCTCTAACCCCTAAATGCCCCTAAATCCCCTAACCCCTAAACCTCCAATCCATAACCCCTTAACCACTAACTAATTATTCCCCTAACCCCAATCCCTAATCCCTTAAATACTAATTCATTATGCCCCTAACCCTTAAGCCCCCAATCCCTAACCCCTTAACCACTAATGAGAATATACCACAGTGGGCATGCACAAGAAGAAGAACCAAAGAAATCAAATTCAATAAAGAAAGAACAACCACCACTCCAAACTCGCTTCTCTAAAACACATACAACTGCAATAAATCCCACTGAAGCTTACAAATTTATCAAGCCTAATTAACTTACTAACAAATTCAACAAGCCAACATGCTACAATTTTTTGAGTAACCCCCAAATTAATTAGTAATTATTGCATGAATGTACATTTGTTTGTAGTTTTATTTAAAAGGTTGAAATTCTCTCAAGAGCATATAGAATATATCCAAAAGTTTAAAAAATGGAAATTTTGCTTACCTCCACAAGGTATCATCACACCCGGATAGGTGAAAACATACAAGTCTAAATATTCTACCTCTAAGTCTCAATGGCGCTTCAACATGTCAATAACATACTTGCAACAATGCTTAATGATTTTTTTCTAATGGCTAAAGAAATGTACATCCATCCATCCAAAAATAAACATCTCAATCAATCCAACACCAGAAATTGTGTGAAATAGTTCATCATGTTATTTCAAATATTACAATATTTTCTTATATAATTAGCTCACATATTCCTTGAATATTTGAAAGCCAAACTACCTTAGCACAATATACCAGAAATATTTGTACTCTAAAAGACAAAAAAGGACAACAAACTAAAATAGGAACTTTAACTCTAATCCAGACACTTCATTCTTAGCAACATGGTATCTAATGAAGATTATATGTGGAAAAAAAAACTTCATATATTGTCTATCACATGTCAATCCAAGTGAAAAAACACATGCATAGAAAACATCATAAATAGGGTTCATAGATCGAATTGTATTATATGGTTTCAAACCCTTCTTGTCTCCTTCAAAGGGGTTTCTGGAGGTCTTAAAAAATACTTCCTTTTGCTAACCAAATGGATTTTTTCTTTCACACATGTATGGAAACGTACTTTCCAAATCATATTGTAATAGATTCATAAGGTGATATTATTGGTATCAACTACACCTTATTTGGAGACATCATTTTTATTGTAGGGTTTGGTACCTTTCTATTGGATGTGGTTAGTGATGTGAAGACTACTCAACCTCTAGTAAAGATTCATACTAACTCTAACAAGCTTATGGATGCTTTTTTACAAAGGGAGACCCCTATAAGCTTAACTCATTGGATTCTTTGTTTTTTCATCCTAATTATTGTTCTCAACTTTCCTTCTCTAAGGGGCTGAGACTATTTGCTTCATTTATTTTACATGGCCTGATGAAAGAAGAAGAATGGAGATTGTCTCCACATCTTTTCCATTTCGCTAAGTTACAAAAAAAGAGTCAAATTCTATAGCCAATAGACTAATAGTCTCTTGATACACCTTTAGTGTGCTATGCATAACTCTCACCTATCACTGTAGCTCAATGAAATGACATCTAATAGCTCCAAGACACCATTATAAATGGAGTAGTTGTGAAGTTGTTGTTAAATGATTGCCTCCAAATGTTCAATTCTCATGAATTTCGGGGGAGAGTGATCTTTTGGTGTATTGAGTGGGGCAAGGGGACATAAGGGTAGCATGGATGGGTAGAAGTGAGAGTTTCAAGCATTATTTACTAAGATCTAAAATCATAACATTAAAGAATGAGAAGGAGCCTTAGGGCCTTATGGCATAGGGGCTAGGGAACCTATAGGTAAGGTAATGAGAGAAATTGATAGGGGAACCCCCAATAGTTGTGACAAGGGGATTAGGGGCCACATTATCACAACCCATATTCACTTAACCCATAACCACTAAAGTCCCTATCCCTTTAACCCCGAAGCCACAATCCCTTAATCCCTACACCCATAACTCATAACAAATTAACCCCTTCATCCCTTAAACCCAAAGCCATTAACCCCTTAACCCCTAACCACTAACTTAGAATCCTTAAACCCCATAAACCCTAATCCCATATCCTCTTAAACCTTGACCCTTAACCCATAACCCCTAACCCCTAAACTCATTAACCCCTAACCCGTTAACCTTATGACACCTAAATAACATAAACCCTAGGAACTTAACCCCTAAATCCCCTGACATGTAAGCCCTTGATGGTTAATATTAACCCATAAATCCCTTAACCACTAATCCATTAACCTCTAACCCTTAAACCCCCTAACCTTCAAATCCCATAAGCCCTAACCCTTTACCCTTTACCCTTTACCTGTTGCTCCTAAACCCTTAAACCCATTAACTCCTAGAACCCCTTATCCTTTATCCCAAATAATAGGTGCTCCAACGCTAATATCTTGGGCATATTATGCTTTTTCCTGCTAACCGCTCCAAATAAAACCTCTAAGACCCATTGCCACCTCATTCAATTTCCCCTGCTCTTTATGAACTTTCACTGATGGGAGGAGTCTCGGTATAGGGAAATTACTAGAATGATGAGACCAATAATGATGCACAATGTGATTTCTAATGCCCACTCGAAGAAGAGGATTAGATAATAGGTTCCCTACTTTAGAAGCAAAATAAGGACTCTCCAAGAAAGGCTTGAGGGAAAGATGACCTCGGGTTTAGGAATATTAAAAAATGATGAATGCCTAAGATCAAAAATTCCAAAATCCCTCTCTTGTGATTGACGTGTTTATACTATGCTTCAAAGTGAGGAAAGTAAAAATTCAATTAAAGTATGAGCTTTGGGAGAATCTAGGGCGACTTTCCATGAATTGTTTTTTGAGAGAAATACTATAAGAGACTAAGGTTTGGGAGATATACCGTGGTAAAGGCTCATCCAATGATCATTTATAGTTAAGATAATAGGTTTTGAATGATGAACTACAAAGTGCAAACCTTCAAGAAATCCTCAAGTCAAAGGAGCATCAAGGGTTCCCTCTTGCTGTGATAGTTAGGGCATCAATTTATTTGAAATTCCACCATCATATTTTATTCAAAATTGGAGGATGCCTAGAGCTCTAATCTAGCCTAGGAAGCGATGCCTTGCTTGAGGGCCTTTTTCTATTTTTATACACCTTATCCATTTTTATTTTAGCCTCTCTATGCATCATACTATTTTAGAGAAAATAAACCTTTATTCCCACACCTTGCGTGTGAGCCTCTTCTTGGAAACTCCACACGATGCAATTCAACCTAGCCATATATGCATGGTTTCTTTTCTTCATGAAGTCAAATTAGCCTTATATTTTTTAAATTCTCCTAGCCATATATGTTTGCAATTCAACGTAAATGCTCCCTTGTGTTTCCCTGATAGTCCCTAACACTTCCTAGCGCATGTTGGCACACATTGGTACTTGGCACATCTTGGATGCATGTCACTGTGATACTATAACATGACATAAGACTGCCTATCATTCCATGTTACTCCCTCCTCGAGACACCTAGAACTCGCTAACGCTCCCTGTCACACGCTCTTATTCATTCATTTATGCATTTTGACCTAGTGCTCTGTTATGTTTTCCTGGCACTCCCTAACACTCCTTAGCACACATTGGCACACCTTGGCACTTGGAACATCTTTGTATGCTTTCCTAGCACTCTAACATGCCTTGGAACTTCCTAGAATACCATGTCACTCCCTTATTAGCACACCTGGAACTGGCTGATACTCCATTTCCATACATTTGAAACTAGTGCTCCCTTGTGTTTCCCTGACACTTGGCCCTCACACTCCCTAGCATGTTTGTATTTCATCCATACAAACAACAACCTAAACCATGGAAAATGATTACTTCATAATAAATCCATACTTGTTTGACATATCGGGCTGATCAAGAAGTTTACTCGTTGCCTCTCAATCAACTAGTTAAGTTATGTATGTTTGTAATTGTAAATGGATCTTCCAACTAGCACAAGCTCTACTTGTAATTTATTAAATCCATTATAGGAAAAGCCCTTATTATGGAAGCATACCTAGTTTAAATCTATACCCCTCTAACCCCCTTCAACCCACCAATAATGTGTGGATGACACTCTTCTTATGGGCTCTCCCTCGGTCAAAGAAGCCCTTTCCTTCCACAATATTCTTGTTGATTTTTCATCCATAAATGTGTTTTGTATTTTTAACATAAATAAATGAATCCTTAGAGGGAATCTCCGACCCAATAATACTGACTGATCTCACATCTGGCAAGTTTGACTTACAAGAACCACAAAATTAAATTCAGAGCCAACCTAACTTAGCTCAGTAGCTGGACAAGAAAAGAGAAATTTTAGTCAGTAGTACTTAGGCAATATTTTCTTGACTTACAAGCACTACATAATCAAATTCAGAGCCAACCTAACTTAGGACTGGACAAGAGAAATTTGAGCCAGTGGTACAGGTGCTTTTTTCTATGAAAAAGGGTATGCAGAACAACTCACTGTCAAAGGAAAAAGGGTATGCAGGTGCTTTTTTCTATGAAAAAGGGTATGCAGGACAACTCACTGTCAAAGGAAAAATATTTAAACCATAATACCTTTTTGACATATTTTCTAGGAAGTTTAGAAATATACAGCGTCATTCTGAAGGCCTTATATATCTTTTCTTCATCTAAAACACAAGGTATTGCCAATTTTTTTTGATATTTTTCGTTCTGAACACCTGATATTTTCCACATCTAAAACACAGGGTATTGGCCATTTTTTTGGTATTCTCACTCATGCTTAAACATGTCTTTTTATAGGATCTGAATTTGGGTCTTACCCATTAGAGCACGAGTCTCTCTAGTTAAGGTTGCAGGGTGATGTGCGCTGTCACATTACTTTCAGTATATGTATTCCATCAGGATTTCAACTGGGCAATTATGTAAAATTGGAGGTCTTAACCGAACTATCAGCCACATAAAGTCAAAAAATATTTCATTTTTCAATTGTCAAATTTACATCTTCTGACAGCGAACAACATCCAAAAGCCCTACAACTGCTACTTCTGCATCTTTTTGGCCGCAACCAAGGATATTCCCCCGATTGTAATAATGACACTCAGGACATGAGCATGAACCAAATACGAATCATAATGTTACCTCACTCAGAAGGCATTGGATCCTTCAAGCTCAAACAAAATATGCAGGACCATCATAGTAAAGCCTTTTAGGATCAAATAAAGCTGACTTTTGACCCACTGCAGAGTTTTCATGCCCATTTGTTTGAGCTAGAAGGGCAATCGTATGATACAAATATAATTTTCAATCCAAGTCCTCTCTTCAATCAAATTCTTTGTGATATATTATAAAAATTCCATCTGTTGCTGATGCAGAACTCTGCAGCCATGGAGCTATATTTGAGCTATATTTGAGCCATGGAGCTATATTTTAGCTTACACTTCCATGGTTGGAGAACTAAAAAAACAAATATGTTGTGTTTATGGGTTACACAGAAACTCCCCACAACTATCGTGTGTACTTTCCATCCCTCATAATGATAGTTGTGTGAAGGGATATAAAGTTTAATGAGGAGAACATGATGTGGTGCTCTCTTGAGAGGGATCTTTAGATCCCACCAGAAGAGGAGCTTTTAGCTCCAAAGGAGAAGCCTCATGAAGTTTTGGAGCAACAATAATATTTAGGAGAAGAGAGCGGAGACATTCACTCAAGAAAAACCATCCAAAGAAGGTAGAAAAACAACCAGGGAAGCTGATATACTTGTGCAAGATGCTAGGGAGAATGTGGGAGCTCCTTAAAATTTGCGCAGGCAAACGAGGTCACCTGAGAGGTACACTAGCTACATGGTTCTTATGGCTGAGCTTATAGAGACTAAGCCATCCTGTTTTGAGGAAGAAATAGAGCAACCTATATGGGTTGATGCAATGGTGGAGGAATACAATCCATTGTAAAGAACAATGTTTGGGAAGTGGTCCCAATACCATCATATAAATCAAGAGTGGGTTCAAGATGGATATTCAAGGTGAAGCCAGTAGCAGACAGAAGCATAGAGAAGTATAAGGCCATATTTGTGGCAAAGGGGTACTCTCGAGTTGAGGATATTGACTATGAGGAGACCTTTTCTCATATAGCAAGGTACTCATCCATTAGATCAATTCTTGCTCTGGCTACATAGATGGAGTGGAATATCCACATGATGGATGTAAAAACAAAATTTCTCAATGGGGTTATTGAGGAGGAGGTGTACATCAAGCAAACAAAATTTCTTGAGACATTTGATCTGGAGTCTCATGTGTGCAGACTCAAACAAGCATTGTACAGTCTCAAACAAGTACCTTGTGCTTGGTACACCAAGATCGATAATTATATCACTGGTTTGGGCTTCACCATAAGTGAAGCAGATGCAAACCTCGATCACATCTTGGTAGATGGTAAGTACCTTATTATTGCCTTATATGTTGATGATTTTATTTTAACTAGTGATTAGTAGTTGATGATATTTTGATTAAAAATTCACGAGTAGTTGAAAATCTACACCATAATTTCTACAAGGATGGTGGAGGAAAATTACAGAATATTCGTTAGCAGACAATAGGCCCACTTCAAAATATCTATGACAAATTTTTCGAGAAGAGAACACTGAGGGTAAAGGATTGGATTATGGAAGCATTAGTCACAAAATTCACAAGGGTAGTAATTTTGGCTGGAGGTGTGGAGGTAGATGGATTAAATGTAGCCTTCACTGGTGCAGTTGTTGGTGTTGTTGGGTGTAATATGTCTAAGCATAATTATCTGGGCTAGATTTAGTTTTTATGTTGCTTTTGGATGATCTCAAGTATCTCTACTAGTTTTTTGTTTCAAGGTACACTAATAACAATTTGTTTTCCACTCTAGCTATTGGTTTACTCTGTGGTCTATTTGAAACACACTGGCTAGTTGTTTATGTGGTCTTTATTCTGAACCTTTTCTCATGTGGATATTCCTGCTCCTTCTCTGGTTTGGGATTGGTCGGTCGGGGGATTTCCGAGGATCTTCGTTACTACTTTTTGGTCTTCTTTGTGGTATATTTGAGATGCACTAGCTGGTTCTTTTATGTGGTATTTATTTCGAACCTTTTCTCCTGTGGATATTCATGCTCCTCATTGGTTAGGGATTGGTTGATCGGGGGATTTGCGAGGATCTTTACTGCTATGTAAGTGCATTCATTTTGGTTGGTGGAGTTGGCAACATATTTGAATTTCATCACAAAGGAGTCTCTTGGGGTCATTAATTGGTATAGGGGGGTATTTATTTTCCAAGTTTTTCATTAATTATATGAGGGACAATCCATTAATGGTTTGCGTTGTCATTGAAGATGTTTTCCGATTGTGTCCTTGATGAGATTTTCTAAAGGATATTGGTTGGCGATGGTTCGAAAATCTATTGTATTTGAAGGGGTGTCCTAGTGGATTGAGCTGGTGATGATCTACATTGAGTGGGGTCTATAATTTATAAGTGACATTAATTTTCCTTGTTTACATATTTTATCGAGGTTTTTTCAGACACTACTACATAAGGTATTTTTTGGTAATGTTATCTACTTTGGTGAACATATAGGCAGGATTGCAGAGTGCTAGTGATGTTAGCTGTACAACTGAACTTTGCATCTATTTATTATGATGTCACTTGATACAAGGAAATTGGGGCAGTGACATGCTATCACTCGATGTGTTGGTACATAAAATGGTTGGGGAGTGGGTGTTACAAATTGCTCCATTATATTTATCATATATATCTTATATATTATTAATATTTTTCTATTACTTAGTAAATGAATTATTGTTTATTTCATTTTTCAAAGAATATTTTCCCTCACTCACGAATGTATTAAAAGTTATAAGGGAGGCTGGTACATTTTCAATCCCCATAGGTTGAAATTTATTTGTCCTCAAGTGGAGCACAATAGTAACTAGAAACTAAAATACCAACTAGTAACCCTAAAATAATTAATAATATTTTGTATTGAGAGCTCTATGAACTCTTTTGTAAGAGCATTTACCAATTGAATTAATCCTTATTTCCTCTCGATCTTAACTAAACCTTTGACACTTTATTATTAAAAACATTGAAATAAAAAGCATGTATAATCAGTGGATGATATGTTCCAATTTATCAAATAACTTAACAGTGACAATATCAATTAGTTAATAAGGGGAAATTTTATCAATGACATGAGGATAAATATTATTGAAGTAGTTTAGTTCTATGGTGTGCACGGAAATTGTTTTATACTCAATGCATTTTGTTTTTCCATTTTTTCCAATAGGTTCCTTTCTTGAGAAACATATCAAACACTAAGATTTACTAATGACTTATAAATATTTAAATCTCCATAGTGGAATGATATTTGTTCATATTGGAATTGCAATCCACTAGTTCTACCTATTAGGATTAGTAAAGACACTCCAATAAATTTAATATATCAATTCAAATTACACAAGTGACACCATATAAAGAGAAAAAATTAAATTGAGGTTGGCTATTATCATATTTTCATTGAAATTATACATTTATTTTTTGGTTAAGTCAGGCTAGTCTAGAGAAAGAAATCTACTTTCATTACGAAAATGGGCAAACCAGAAGTTTTTTTTTTTTGCAGGTAAATTCCAAATACATTATGATGTTCGTTTAGTGGTTTTCATTTATTAATATGAGTATGCAATTGAGGAATGGAAATGAAATCCAAATGAGAGACCATGAAATTAACAAACCTTGGACTTGGTGTGAGATCTCTGCCTTCTACCCTCATTTTCTTAGGAGTTTCTCCTATGATATGATGAAACATGTATCCCAACATAGAATAAACTAAATTAAAACCCAATTTTTCAATAGTGTAGATATGACATCTTGTACAAAATGAAGTAGTCCATAGTCATGGGCATCCATATCGACATTTTCTTCAATAAATATCTTAGTCCTGAAGGTAAGTGGCTCTTCCATGTAATTAGGTCTTTAAAAACCACCTACATATTTACATGTATAATAGATCCTTTACATATATATTATGGCAACGAATTGTCAATATTTTATGTTTTTCTATGCAAAATCACTAAAAAAGTGGGTGAACATGCAAATGACATTTTTTGTGATATATTCCATGAACTATGAAAATGACCTTTTTTGTGATATATTGCATGAACTATAAATGATGAAAATCAATGTCACTCATCACTTTATCTAGTTTATATTGTGCTTAAAATATAAAATTACCATTCCATAGGTGAAAAAAAAAATCCAGTAGAAAAACCATTAATGAAAATGATCCCAAATAATAAGCACACCACAGTTTGTCAAAAATCTCTTCATCCCAACATGATTTCTCAATATTACTTATATTTCTTTTATTGATGATTATGAACCTGATGTCACCCTAAACTTTAATGATAAAAATAAAAAAGAAAAACATCCTCTAACCATATTTCCACTCCTTACACATAAATTTTAATATTAAATATGCATTAATATTTGTCATAATAATAGTGAATATAAAAAATCTAATTCACTACAACTCTAACAAACTTTATATATTTTACGCGAAATAAAGTTGTTTTCTTTCAAACTAATTTTCAAGTCGTTTACATTTATTTTCTTATACTTGTTCAATAATTTGTGCAATACATTCAAGTTTCTGATATCCCTTTGGAAAAATGCAACTCACTCAGATCTAACGGGAGCCGGAAAACTGGTTGCTAACTCGTTCAATTGATCTAGCAGGAGCCCGAAAACTGGTTTCTACTCGCTCAATTGATCTAGAGGGAGCCCGAAAACTGGTCTCTACTCGCTCAATTGATCTGGCCGGAGCCCATAACCAAAGGGGAAAACTGGAGAGCAACGTGGAGATTTCCATAAGCTGTTGTTTGGCGAAAGCTCCTAATCAAAGGGGCAAACTTGAGAGCATCGTGGAGATTTCCATGGTGGGAGCCCTTCGCCATAATCAAAGGGGGAAACTGGAGAGCATTGTAGATATTTCCATGGCAGGAGCCCATAACCAAATGAGATTTCCATTAGCCACAGTAACTATTGTCCGATGGGAGCCCATAACCAAAGGGGAAAAACTGGAGAGCAGGGTGGAGATTGCCATAAGCCACAGTAAATTTTGTGTCGAGCAGCGTGGAGATTTCCAAGAGCCACAGTAATTGTTATCCCTTGTCATCTTAACATAGCTAGTGCGACTGCAGGATTTTTTATTTTCTCTCATTTTCTCTCAGCATCCATGATGTGCAGAGTCTGGAATGAAGTGCTCAGGGAAAAAAATCCAAAGCTCAAGTTCGGCGCTCTCCTCCTTTCTCTTGTTTCTCACTTTTTAAACACGTTAAACACTTAAATATTTCTAAATGTATGGATCAGTTGTAGGACCGAGATCTCCAATGCCTCCAAATTCCTTAAAAACCTAGTTAAGAAACCCTGACCAACCACATGAATAAATTTCAAATCTAGCGTTTGTAGGGTTTTTCAATAAATGTACTCTTTTGGAGGATGTTGCCACTTCCATACCCAATTTTCAGGATTTAGGTATTAAGGCCTTGAATAGGGTTTGTAAAAGTTTAGCCCAATTTATAGTGGGAAAATCCTTAATTTTTCCTACTGGTTCTCCTTCTCAGACCTTGACTACACTCTGTAGTCTTGTATGCAGCTCCTCAATAGTTTTCCACATGGAATATATTCAAAGTCCGTAATCCTCTGTTGCTCCAGAGGCTCTCTAATTTCAGGATATTTTCCATCTTTGCTCCAGAGGCTCTCTAATTTCAGGATATTTTCCAACTGGTCTAGAGGCTCTCTAATTTCAGTATATTTTTTCAACTTCATTATCTTTAGTTGGTTTAGTAAGTTCCCTATCAGCTTCAGGTGTTGTGCTAACTGATGACAGTTCTTTTTATGCATTCACGCAGTGCTGGCCACTTTGACGATCAAAGCAATCAGTTTCATGGCGTCAAGTCCAGTCAACTGTGCCACATTTGCGAGCCCCCCCACATTCTGCGATTGCAGTAACGCTCTCATGATGGCGATGAAGAAATACTCCCAACAAGATATACACACTATGAGTAATACAAATTCTGTATTGGTTGTATCATGTATGCCATCAAAATGTCTTTAGTGATTTTTCAACATCTCATCCTGCCTTGTATTACTCACCTGCTTCCTTGTATTGTATTATGCATAATGAAGTGATGGAATCTCTGTTTCAAAATTCATCTTTGGAAACACTTTATTAGTTTTAGTAATTATGATCTTGTTAGTTTGATGCTCCATACCTGTTGTCATTTAATTTGTGATGCTTAATAATCCCACTTTGACAATAAATCCAAAAATAAATAAGAATTTGATGCTTAATAATCCAACTTTGACAACAAATTTAAGATATGGGTGATTCATGTACCAAAAAATTTCCGTTTTGGAAGCTATCCTTGGGGTTCAATTCCCTGCATTTCCATGATATCATCCTCACTCGTTCTGGTATTAACATTTTTTAGAAATGGCTTTGTGCTTTGTAGGTTTCTTTCTTTTGGTTGTCTTTGCGATGCCTTCTTAAATTAAAGCTTACTAAATGATAGTTTTAGATCCCTTGATGAGAGTTTTATTCCACATTAATTCAAAACATATTTGGTTAGTGCTTTGTTTATTGTTCTGTAGCAGAGAAACACTACAGTTTCTAGATTCTCTTTTACATGCGAAAGAATGGTATGCAAGTTTGCATAAGGTTTATTGTATTATTGCATCATCTAAAGACTAATAGATTTCAAACTTTAAATACATGCAACTTGCAAGCAATTCATCAAATATTAGACTAAGCATTTAAAGAGTACAAGAAATAAAAAGGATTTCTAGATTATCCAAGTTACCATATCTATGGAGACATTTTGGGAACAAGGCCAAGGGGACATTAATTTCCAAGTTATTTTTACACACATTAGTAACTTAAGAAACAAATGGTAGATATAGTTTACCAAATATTCTAATGATGCAAGGTATGCTACATCTGTCTTAAGTTTTAACTATCAGCACTTACAGTTTGCCATAGTTACATACTGTTAGTTATGTGTGTGAGATTCAAGATATTGTGATATGCTGCAAAAAATAAATATTTGATATTCAGGGGCTTGATATTAGAGCTAGGGAAATCAAAAGTTTCCTGATTCATCTAAACAACATCCACAAAAAGGCTTCTTATCATATTTACAGAGTTTTGTTTTGTAAATGGTTATCTTTATTGATTCTGTTCTTTTTGTTTTATTTTGAATTGATCAGGACTAATATTATATTTTGAATTGGTCAGAATGCTTTCTCTGTGGTATGCTAAATATATTTCATCTACCTGTCTGTCTTTTGCAGCAAAATATTTGGAGCTATTTTTACAAGACCTCTGTGATCGAACATACGAAATAACTCTTCAGAGGGGTGCTAAGACTGTGAGTGCTTCACATTTGTAATTTTCTTATCCCCATGTTGATATATTGTCTTGCTATGTTGATAAGTGTTGAAAGTAGTCTGCAAGGTTTTCTACCTTGCTTTCAAGGAAAACAAAGAAGACTTCACTGCATTTTATTCCTGTAGGGATCTGTCTATTTTATTTTTCCTTAAACCATGATTGTGCATAGCTTCTTTTTGTGGTTTACTAGTCACATTCTATAAATAAGTTGATAAATCCTTTTAAGCTATCGGCTACAGATTCTGTTAAAATATGGTTTATACTATGTATATATACTAATATTTTTCTTTTTTGTTAATGGTTGGCAGGAAACAATGTGTGCACAAGTACACTGTTTTTGATTTCTTATGAGAGATAGTGAACAAGGTCCCAGACATGGGGGGTTCAGATGCTGCTACTGGTGAAGAGAGGAATGGTGGGCGAAGGAGGTAAATATAGATATTTGCTTCCTAGTGATTGCAAAGAGGTCTAGGAAAATTTGCACATTTTGAAAAATTACAAGAGATCAGATATACTTTACCTTTTCTTGTAATGACTATGAGTTTTCATTTGCTTCAGAAAAGCTCACGAAGGAGATGAAAATTAGAGTGATGAGGATGAAGTTAAGAGGGCCAGGATGGTAATGACCTACTTAATGTTTTTATAAAACAATTGTTCTTTGCAAGGAATGGAGTTATCCATATGTGTTGCTATTTGTCTTTTCTATGCTTCTAAAGTCTTAATTTGCTCTGGGTTCTGAAACAGTAATTGCTAGCTATTTGGCCTTTTCTAAAATAGGGTGCACACCATGGAAGCAGACGAGGACGGGGAAGAAGAGGTAAAGGCAGAGGATCAAGAGGTGGGTCAAGTGGGAGAAATGGCATTAAAGTTGAGAAGTTTGAGGATGAAGACCTATATTTTTCATCTGAGCATAGTGAGAAACAGGAGAAAGTTTCGGAAATTTTTACTGATGTTAACACTGAGACAAGAGAGACCAAGGTAGCAGTGAATTTGGGGAGCACTCCTGTGGTAAGAGACTTTGATCTTAACATGGAGATAGATGAGAGTGGGGCTATTTCAAGCATGCCAATGCAACCTTCTATCAAACTGGAACATGATCCTAGTGACATTGCAAATGTGCATGTTGTTAAAGAGGCTGATGAATTTCCAAGTGATGTTCCAACTATGCAACCTCCTATTAAACAGGAAGAGAAATATCCTAATTGGTCTCATTATGATGTAGATAATGTAGCCCTAGATTCAATACAGTTTCATGTGCACTCAGATATAATTGTTGATCAGGATGAAGATGATTATGACAGCGAGGATGGATAGTGTGTTATTAAGTGGGGATCTATTTTCTGTAAGAGTTTTAGCAAGGTTGCATTGTAGAAATTTGGCAATATTTCACATGTAGCATAGATTAACATCATAGCCTCACTGACTGTCAAAGAAAGGGCACTAAAATATCTCACCAACTGTAATGGGTTTTTGTACATACTTTTTTGCAAGGAGGGTAAGAAATCCTTATTGATTTGAACGCTTATTTTTCAGGCATTGAAGAATTCGGCCAAGTGGAGTTCTTTCAACATCTGTTATCTCTCTGGATGGTTGTCTCATGTGCTCAAAGGAAGGATCTTGTATTCACCTTTCGGTCACTGAAGAATTTACAACCACCTAGGTGGTCTTTTTCTCTTTATTTCCCTTGTATGGTTGAGTACATCCACAGGTGCCCAAATAGAAATATTGCTGTATAAAAATTATAGTTATATGTATATCATGGGTAGTTTCTTGTCGAGTGTCTTTTGATGCTTCCCAATTGCAACGTGATAGGAATTTTCATCCCATTTCCATGTGGCCAATTAATAATATTTCTTCTTGTTGCTTCGCGAGTTTTACAAGTCTCATGTGAGATATTTTTCCAGACGCTGAAAAAATGGTGTTTTGTTTTGGGTGATTCTACAGAAGCTTGAAATGTCATTTGCTATTTTTTGTAAAAGAGGTGTAATCGAAGTTATTTCCTTTTGCTGTTCGTAGCACCGCCTGCTGCATTTCAATGACGGATAAGTTTCTCAGCCTTCTAAATTGTTTGCAAAAGCTCATGGACATGCACTGAAGCTCTGATGGTGCATGTGAGCACAGACAAAGGTGGTTCTTCTCTGTTTCACTCATCTTAGTTATGTTAGTCTAAAGTTGATGGTTCTACTTTTTTGACTTGAACTAGCTATATTGGTCATGGATTAGAATTATTGTTTGGGACCATTCTAATTTGGTTGATTCTAAGGAGAACTTGAGGCAACCAGTGATCAAGAGAAGGCAACATATTGCATTATGCTGCAAAGTGATGAACAACAGGAAAGTGAAACGATAACAAGTTAGGAAATGGTTGTGGCCATGGGTGACTGTAAAATGGAGCTGTAACATAAATATGCAAAACAAATTAATAAAATTTAGGAGTAAAGTTAGCATTAAAAGTTAGTAGGAGTAAAGTTTGTGTTAATCGGGATTTGTAGGACTAAAGTAAGTTAACATTTAAAATTGGAACAAAATCCCACCATATGGATCATGCCACTTTAGTCATCACACAAATAACAACCACAGTCTTGACAGGGCCCAGAAGGCATGATACAAATGATGTCAGTGCCAGATTGAGCAAAGATGCATTCAATCACGTTAAACCCAGAGACTTGCGCCTTAAAGCTAGCTCCCAAACCATCTTTTGACTCGCCAAGGTTATTCATGTAGGGGTTTATACACAATACACAAACCCCATCTCCATGCATATGACAGCAGTAGAGTAATAGTAATGTGGAACAAAATCCCACCAAAAGGAATGCCACTTGAGTGATAGCTTGTAAATTTTGTAATAGATCACATATAGAAGAGCCACAAGCCAAAGAGGATCCACAAGGCATATCACCATTATCAATAGCGTTGTCAATACTAGAGTGAGGGAGGATGCTATGACATCAGTCTGGGGATTTGCACCCCAAAGCCAACTTCTGCATTAGCAAGGCTTTTGTTGTGGATGATGCTTCATAGGCCTCCTTTGTCTTACTCTAGTTATCCATGTGGGATTATCCAAACAAACATATGGTAAGAATAGAGCTAGTATTAATGTGGAACAAAATCTTACCACAGGGATGTGTCAATTTAGTAGTAGATTGTAATACATCACATATATAATAGCCACAAGACAAAGAGGGCTTACAAGGAACACCACTGATACCACTAAGGATTTTTGTGTTGGAGGGACAGGATGCTATTACTTGGCCTTGACATTCCTTCCGATTGATGTAGCATGGTGGAACTTCTCTCAATTGTTTGATAATGTTGGAATTTGAGTTTGACAGTGTGGCAGTTTGGACTTATTTGCTTAAGTTAAAACATTGGAAATTCCTTGTCATAATGGTAGGCAGCTATGAAAATGAAAATTTTTGCATAAATTCATTTTTTTAAATGTTATAATTATATGTATATAGTTGCACCTACTATCATATTCTTGCATCCAAAATTTCACAATGAACAAATCATATTTCTCCTCAATCTTTTGTAGGGGTAAAGTTGCTTCATCTTATGCTAAATTCCCCTCTGTGCTTCTATCTATTGCATCTTTATACTGTTACTCTGTCTCATTTTCTTCTACTCAAGATGCTTCCCACTTGATGTTTTTTGTCAAATCGTTGACTCCATTTTGCTTCCAATTTTGCTCAATGTCTTGTACTGTTTTGTGGCTTGCCTCTTTGGCACTGTTTTTCTTCTTATTCTGCCTAGTTGCATCCATTGGCATTTTATTGTTCTCACAATATTGCTTTATGTTCATAGTACAATTGCTCTCCATGCATATGACAAGGGTAGAGTAATATTAATGTGGAACAAAATCCCACCAAAAGGAATTCCACTTTAGTGATAGCTTGTAAATTTGTAATAGATCACATATAGAAGAGCCACAAGCCAAAGAGGATCCACAAGGCATAACACCATTATCAATAGTGCTGTCAGTACTAGAGTGAGGGAGGATGCTATGAAATCAACCTAGGGACTTGCACCCCAAAGCCAACTTCTGCATTAGGAAGGCTTTTGTTGTGGGTGATGCATCATAGGCCTCCTTTGCCTTAACTAGTTGTCCATGTGGGATTATTCAAACAAACATATGGTAAGAATAGAGCTAGTATTAATGTGGAACAAAATCCTACAACAGGGATATGTCAATTTAGTAGTAGATCATAATACATCATAGATAACAACCACAAGACAAACAGGGCTTACAAGGAACACCACTGATACCACTAGGGATGTTTGTGGTAGAGGGATAGGATGCTATTACATGGCCTTGACATTCCTTCCGATTGATGTAGCATGGTGGAAGTTTGGAACTTCTCTCAATTGTTTGATAATGTTGAAATTTGAGTTTGACAGTGTGGAAGTTTGGACTTAATTGCTTGTATTAAAAGATTGGAAATTCCTTGTTATAATGATAGGCAGGTACGAAAATGCAATTTTTTGCATAAATTCATTTTTTTAAAGGGCAAAATTATATTTATATAGTTGCACATACAATCATATTCTTGCATCCAAAATTGCATAGTAAAGATTGGAAATTCCTTGTTATAATGATAGGCAGGTACGAAAATGCAAATTTTTGCATAAATTCATTTTTTTAAAGGGCAGAATTATATGTATATAGTTGCACATACTATCATATTCTTGCATCCAAAATTGCACAATGAACAAATTATATTTCTCCTCAATATTTTGTAGGGGTAAAGTTGCTTCATCTTCTGCTAAATTCCCCTATGCTTTTACCTATTGCATCTTTATGCTATTACTCTTTCTCATTTTCTTCTACTCAAGATGCTTCTTGATTGATGTATTTTGTCAAACCGTTGACTCCATTTTGCTTCCAATCTTGCTCAATGTCCTATAATGTTTTGTGGCTTGCCTCTTTGGCACTGTTTTGCTTCCCATTATGCCTAGTTGCATCCATTGGCATTTTATCATCCTTGCAATATTTCTTTATGTTAATAGTACAATTGCTCCCTAATCTGCTCCACAATCAAATGTTAATACCAAATACCAAAATTGAAAAGGTTAAAATATATATTTTTTTTTGTAAATGGTAAAATACAGAAGTAACATACTAGTAGACAGACAAGTGCCAGGTTCTACAAGAGTTGGGTTCCCCCCTCCCAAATACCATCCAGTAGGTCTAGTGGATCAATCATGGTTTGTACCAGGTGATTTCTCCCTTCAGTCTCTGATGCTAGGAGAAATGGGTTCTCTCATTCTTGTGACAACCGCCCTTGGTATCATAGAACTGGGTTTTTTTAGTATAGGTCACTCCCCAAAGGACATCGTCTTCCAATGCATTGGTCTTCTCACAGTGCTTGGGGACTCTGATGGTGAGCTTTCTTCTTGGCACCTTCACTCACCCTTGGCTGCAAGCTCCAGCAAGCATTGGCATCCTCTCTCTCACACACTCTAATGTGTGTGTATATCACATTATCTTGCAAGAAAATAATAATAAGACATACAAGGAGCAGTGGGTTCTCTCGTTCTTGTGATCACCCTCCCTGGTATCATAGCTCGGCACCCTCACGTAGCTGTCACAAAGCAGAAATGGAAATAGCTCTGCAACAACTACGTGAGTCCTTAATGGATTCATGCCCGAAAAGCAGGTGAGGCAATTGAATGAATATGATTGTTCTGAGTTATTTCCCTCGTGTGCAACAACATTATACAAACCCCAAGAGAGGTATTTCGTTTACTTTCCTTTTCCCATTTTCATTTTAATGTTTCAGAAATCAATTTAGATTTCTCATGTCCAATTCATAGTTCTTGTAATCGTTTCGTTTGCTCTTTCTTTAGGTTTCTGAGTTCTGTGTATTAGGTTTGTTTCTATTGAATTTTGAGTGTGTAAATGGCTTCATACGCTTCTTATTATGGCAGAGGATTCCCTAACCAGGGTTTTGGTCTGTCTTCGTGGGATTACAATGCTTTGAAGAACATGAAAAATATTAGCCCTGTCGTGCAGAGTCATCTGAAAAAGGTTTATTTGTTGCTTAGATGTGCCCTGGTAACAACTATCGGGGTTTTTTTACATCTTATGCTAAATATTGGCGGCCTCCTCACGGGGATTTCTTGCATTGGTTGTGTAATTGGGCTCTTATCCATCCCTTCTAACTCGAATAATGAGGTAGGTTCTTTAATTCTTTGGACATGTAGGCCATTCTGTTGATTTTTTATTTCGAATAGAGATTGGGAAAAGAGTTCCAGCTCATTATAAAAGATCAAACGACAGAGCCCAAACCCCAATAGCGTCTAGGCTTCTTTTCATTATAAATTTGAAAATTATATAATGTATAAAGAACATTCATTTTCAAAAAGCTAAATCCTGTTGTATACTCACTCCATAATCCTAGTCCCGCAGATTTGTATAATCACCACATTCCTGCAACAAAGTCGGTTGAGTGGGGAGGAGAAATGTTTGTTTGGATAAGGTGGTCATATTATAATTCTTCTTTCAATAATGGTGCTACATTCCATTGGTCAAAACATTTTTCATTTTCAGTGGGAATAATGCGTAAGCTTATCCTTTTAGTTCTTGACACACACAGTTCTCTAGCCTTATCCACATTTTAGTTCTTGGCACACACAGTTCTCCAGCCTTATCCACAGCAAGCGTGTTAAGTGGTTGTTTGAAGTCTGGGGTTAGGTTCATTATTTAGCTTTTCTTATCTTTCCCACACTTGCAATAATCTCTACTCTTTGTATTTTACTGGATTTTGGTACACCCATTCTGTACATTTAGATCATATTGTGTTATTAAGCTCGGATTGGGGATCAACAACAAAGTTCTCCGGCCTTATCCACATTTTAGTTCTTGGCACACATAGTTCTCCAGCCTTATCCACAGCCAGTGTGTTAAGTGGTTGTTTGAAGTCCGGGGTTAGGTTCATTATTTAGCTTTTCTTATCTTTCCCACATTTGCAATAATCTCTACTCTTTCTATTTTACTCGATTTTGGTACACCCATTCTGCACATTTAGATCGGATTGTGTTGTTAAGCTCAGATTTGGGATCAGTGTTTTTTGTTATAGATCATGGCTACCACTATTAGAATACTTATGGGTGCTCAGGGGAATTCGTTGTTAAGAAAGAAAAATGGAGAGAAGAAAAATTTGGCAGGAAGGAGGAATGTAACTGTGATGGCTTCTGTTGCTTTCCCTGGGATGAAAGAGGAGTATGAGACTATGAGATTGAGTCCTGGGGCTACAGAGGAAGATGTCAAGAGTACCTACATACACCTAATTTTTTATCTGCATTATTTTATATTTTGTACCATTTCTTATTTTTATTAAAATGGAATACTTTTTGGTAGGCCCCGAGTTTGCATATGGAGTTTTTAGCCAATTATTTGGCAGAGTTGACACTCATGGAATGCAGTTTTCTCATACACCTACCATCCTTTATAGCAGCTTCAAATGTATTTCTATCTCGATTGACTCTTGATTTTCTAACACATCCATGGGTATTGTCTACTCCCTGAAGTTTACTATTATACTGTTTTGTGTTGGCTTTATGTGTGGGCATAAACTTGTAGATTTTTTGTTATGCAAAATCCAACTTTGGCGCATTATACAGGATACAAGGCATTGCAGCTTAATGACTGTGTAATGGAAATCTATAATGTATAAATGAATCGAAAAGCTAGTACATTGGTTGCAATAAGGGAAAAATATCAACAACACATGGTATGCTGTCATATATCTTGTTTGGGAATTTAATGGTTTTTTTAATCCAACCTTTGAAAGCTACGAGGATTACATGCACATAGTTGGTTACTCTTATTAAAGGTTTATATATGTTTTATTGTTTTCCATGACAGTTCAAATGGGTAGCAAGCTTGCCTCCACCTCCTTTTATTGCTGAAAGGTTCTTTGAAGACACTCCAAACTAAGCTATCCATCATTGGTTGTGCATAAGCATTTTGTTGAAGCTTGTTTGGAAGCACAATCTCATGTAATAGTTGTAACTGAATCTGGAGTCTTTTAGCTCTGGCTGGTTAATTTCCATTTAAATGTGTCAATTTTTTTAGGTCGTTGGTGCCCATAGTTCTGGTGCTCATATTTTAACTCAGCAACTTACTAGTCTACTAGGCAATGGGGTGCTTGTAGGTATTTGCATGTGTTAGTTTTGAGCACTCGAAGGGAAATGCCCATTTATCAAATTGTATCATATTTATGGGAAATTATCTACGTGGATACCAGATGATGAGTCAATGTGGTCATGGATTGATAATTAACATGATTTTGTACAGAGAATAGTCGTTAAGGTTTTTTTTTTTTTTTTTTAACGTTTGTTTTGTGTAAATATTTATTAAAATTTTAATCCTCGTTTGTTGGTTTAAATCCTTTTTGGGTTATTTGGATCTTGTACTATTTCACAAATTTTAATTATTTTTTTCTTAAAAATTTTTGCTTACTTCTGTGTCAATGAGGCATTTCCTTACACCAATAAGTGCGTCAATTATGCCATTATGTGTTAAACATTTTTTTAAAATCAATGCCTGTTATACAATTTCAAGAACTATCATAACTCCTCACATAATTATTTAAAGGGTGCTAGCTCATTGGAAGAGCACCTGCCATGTAGGAGGTTGGTGGTTCGATTCCACTGTACCCTAACATGAATTATTCAAAGATATTGTTTATTTTTTTTAATTAAATTTTTTATATTAATTTATTTTAATGGTGAGATATTTTTCTGGATTCATTGTTTTATATTGTCTCTACAGAGACAGTAGATAAGATTAAAGACATTGTCTCCATAAAGACAATATTTCTTTAATTCCAACCATTGTCTTTGGAGAGACAAAAATGAAACTGTCTCAAGTTAAGACAATTTACCCAGAAATTGTCTTAAAACCCCCCTTTGTGTTGTAATGCAACTATTGTCTCTAGAGAGACAAAAATGAAATTGTCTCTGGGTAGACAAAAATGATTGTGTTATATATTGTCTTTATAGAGACAATATTTTAAGACGATTTAATTTGAGACAACCCCCCTTCATGTTGTAGTGACATGTGATTTTACTTTATATTAATTTAATTTATTATTTTTTCTATTTCTATTAAAATTTTAATTTTTTTTATATGTGCAGGCATCCGCACAAATTAAACAGCTTTGAAAACCTCCACAACCATTGCTATTCTTATTTCTGACTAGTACCAGATTCACAATCCATGATTAGTGACCTACCGAAAAAAAACAGATATGCATGGTCTTCAGCGAAGATAGAGCTTATGGAATCTCACCATTATTCCTATTAAGGGTGTGAAACTCACGATTAGCAGTGGAATCCTGGGGCCGTAGAGGTAGTATCAGTTCCACCATGAAGGATATCCTACGACTCTATACTGCACGACCACACAGAATTTGGACTGTATTAACTACTGAGTATTTTTGAGATCAGTGGATGATTGCTTTGAAACTTGAACAAATGGAATTAACACTCTTGTTTCCCGAGAAAATAAGAGAAACATAGCGTAGCATAACCAAAATTCTACTAATTTCATCATTATTCCCCAGTCAATCAACATCTCTGCTGCTAAATTCTACCTCCATGGCAGCTAAACTTTGACTAAATTTCCTTAAAATATTTGCAATATCACCCAGTTTCAAAATTTTAGCATCGCTGAAACATCAATGCAATTTACTTCCTTTCTACCATAAAAATTATAGCATTGCTGAAACATCAATGCTACTTCTTGCACATCTATAAAATTGTTTCAATGCAATTTACTTGCTGCACATCTATAAAATAAATTTAAAAGAGTTCATCTATCTGAAAAAATTAAAAGAGTTCATCTATCTGAAATTGCCATTTGTATGCTATGATAAGGGAGAGGATCTCTGAGTAACTCTCATAACTATGGTTTTTTCTGAGCTTGTATTGATATTTTTTATGATACTTTGTTGGCAAGGATTGCTACAAAACATATCTGGCTAGGTGCAGGGACTTGCTGCCCCGCAGCCCATCTTGTTTTAGTATGAAATAATGAGTTCAAGATTAGTGTTAAAATATTTAGTATAGAATCATTTTAAATAAAGTTTAATTTTAATGGAGTGTGACACAATTCTATCTAGTACAAAATAATCATAGTAAACACATCATGTGATGTACAAGATAAACTTCGTAGTAGCAGTTTTTTTTTATTTAATATATAAACTAGCACAACCACATTATATTTACTAATGTGGTTGATATACGCCGTATATAAAATAGATTTACAACCACATTTACCAATGTGGGTGATATATGCTGATAGGCCTATATCCACTACCCATCACATTAATTTGTATATCAATAAATAAATATTATATATAATAATTTTATTATATTAAATTGAAATATATATATAATATATATTAATAATATTTATTAATATAATAATAATATTAATAATAAATAATATTTTAATATTTATTAATATATTAATTATGATTAAAATCACCAAAATATTTTATATATATTAATAATATTTATTGATATATTAATAATAAATAATATTTTAATATTTATTAATATATTAATACCATAGATGGTTATATTATTAATAAACCAAAAAAACTAATAATATATTAATAATATATATTATATTTATATTATTAATAATATATATTAATAATATTATAATATTATTAATAAATATTAAAATATTTATTAATAATATATAGTAATATATTAATAATATTAAACCCAAAAACATAAGAAAGTAATAAACTTTAAGAATTAATATATTAAACTCAAGAGAGTAATAAAGCACATGAAACAACATTTAAAAACAAAAAACCTAAGAGATTAATAAACCCTAACAATCAATATTTTAAACTAAAGATATTAATAAACCCAACGGATAATTAATGATACAAACCCAATGTCATCATAAACCAAAGGTTTAAATATTATAAACCAAAGGAATTGGTGAACCCAAGAGATAAATATTATAAACATAAGGGATCAATATTAAAAACACAAGAGATTAATAAACCATAAGAATTGATATTTTAAACTAAAAAACCTAATAAATTAATAATCCATAAGAATAAGTATTTTAAACATAAGATATTAATAAACCAACGAGATTATTAACATTATAAACTAAAAGAACTAATAGACCCAAGGGTTTAATATTATAAACCAAAGGAATCAGCGAACCCAAGGGATAAATATTATAAACCTAACGGATGAATATTAAAAACAATAGAGATTAATAAACCCTAAGAATTAATATTTTAAACTCAAGAGAGTAATAAAACGAATGTGTCATTAACATTATAAACCAAAAGAACTAATAAACCCAAGGGTTTAATATTATAAACCAAAGGAATCAGTGAACCCAAGGGATCAATAAGGCTAAGGGCAATATTAAAAACAATAGAGATTAATAAAACTCAAGAGTTTAATATTATAAACCAAAGGAATCGGTGAACCCAAAGGAAAACCATTACCCAACAAATTATAAACCAAAGGAATTGGTGAACCCAAGGTAATTGATTTAAACATTGAGACAATTGTTGTCACAATGCGACCTTGGACCAACTATGACCAGGGTTGGCCATGGGTGATTTTCATATTGAGACAATATTTGTCAGAATGTGACATTTGATCATGGATGACATTGATTTATTATTCATATTATAAACCAAAAGAAGTAATAAACCCAAGGGTTTAATATTATAAACCAAAGAAATTGGTGAGGCAAGGGAAAACCATTGCAACAAATTATAAACAACGAAAATTAAAAATGAACTGAGGGAATTGATTTAAACATTGAGCCAATTGTTATCACAATGCGACATTGGACCAACTATGACCAGGGTTGGCCATGGGTGATTTTCATACTGAGACAATATTTGTCAGAATGTGACATTTGATCATGGATGACATTGATCGAGTATTCATATTATAAACCAAAAGAACTAATAAACCAAAGGGTTTAATATTATAAACTAAAGGAATTGGTAAACCCAAGGGACAACCATTACCCAAAAATTATAAACCAAAAGGAATTGGTGAACCCAAGGGAATTGATTTAAACATTGAGACAATTGTTGTCACAATGCGACATTGGACCAACTATGATCATGGTTGGCCATGGGTGATTTTCATATTGAGATAATGTTTGTCAGAATGTGTCATTTGATCATGGATAACATTGATTGATTATTCATATTATAAACCAAAAATACTAATAAACCAAAGGGTTTAATATTATAAACAAAATTGGTGAACCCGAGGAAAACCATTACCCAACAAATTATAATCCAAAGGTGGTAGAAAAGGGGAATTAATTTCAAACATTGAGACAATTGTTGTCACAATGCGACGTTGGACCAACTATGACCATGGTTGGCCATGGGTGATTTTCATATTGAGAAAATATTTGTCAGAATGTGACATTTGATCATAGATGACATTGATCGATTATTCATATTATAAACCAAAGGAATTGGTGAACCCAAGGGATAACCATGACCCAACAAATTATAAACCAAAAGGAATTGGTGAACCAAAGGGAATTAGTTTAAACAGCAGGATATTGTGTCTGATAGCAGCGTTCGACCAACTATGACCATGGTTGGCCATGGGTGATTTTCATATTGAGACAATGTTTGTTACAATGTGACATTTGATCATGGATGACATTGATCTATTATTTATATTATAAACCAAAACAACTAATAAACCCAAGGGTTTAATATTATAAGCCAAAGGAATTGGTGAACCCAAGGGAAAACCATTACCCAACAAATTATAAACCGAAGGAATTGGTGAACCCAAGGGAATTTATTTAAACATTGAGACAATTGTTGTCACAATGCGACGTTGGACCAAGTATGACCATGGTTGACCATGACTGATTTCATATTCAGACAATTTGATGATGGATGACATTGATCGATTATTCATATTATAAACCAAAAGAACTAATAAACCCAAGGGTTTAATATTATAAACCAAAGGAATTGTAAAATTAAAGACAGCTGGAATTGATTTAAACATTGAGACAATTGTTGTCACAATGCGACGTTGGACTCCAACTATGACCATGGTTGGCCATGGGTGATTTTCATATTGAGACAATGCTTGTCACAATGACATTTGATCATGGATGACATTGATCGATTATTCATATTATAAACCAAAGAACTAACAAACCCAAGTGTTTAATATTATAAACCAAAGGAATTGGTAGAGCCCCAAGGGAATACCATGACCCAACAAATTATAAACTAAAGGAATTGGTGAACCCAAAGGGAATTGATTCAAACATTGACACAATTGTTGTCACGATGCGATGTTGGACTAACTATGACCATGCTAGCCATGGGTGATTTTCATATTGAGACAATATTTGTCAGAATGTGACATGTGATCATGGATGACATTAATCGATTATTCATATTATAAACCAAAGGAACTAATAAACCCAAGGGTTTAATATTATAAACCAAAGGAATTGGTGAACCCAATGGAAACCCATTACCCAATGAATTAAAAACCAAATGAATTGGTGAACCCAAGGGAATTGATTTAAACATTGAGACAATTGTTGTCATAATGCGACATTGGACCAAATATGACCATGGTTGGCCATGGGTGATTTTCATATTGAGACAATATTTGTCAGAATGTGACATTTGATCATGGATGACATTGATCGATTATTCATATTATAAACCAAAATAACTAATAAACCCAAGGGTTTAATATTATAAACCAAAGGAATTGGTGAACCCAAGGGAGTTGATTTAAACATTGAGACAATTGTTGTCACAATGCGACGTTGGACCAACTATGACCATGCCTAGCCATGGATGATTTTCATATTGAGAAAATATTTGTCAAAATGTGACATTTGATCATGGATGACATTGATCGATTATTCATATTATAAACCAAAATAACTAATAAACCCAAGGGTTTAATATTATAAACCAAAGGAATTGGTGAACCCAAAGGAATTGATTTAAACATTGAGACAAATGTTGTCACAATGCGACGTTGGACCAACTATGACCATGGTTGGCCATAGGTGATTTTCATATTGAGACAATGCTTGTCACAATGTGACATTTGATCATGGATGACATTGATCGATTATTCATATTATAAACCAAAAGAACTAATAAAACAAAGGGTTTAATATTATAAACCAAAGGAATTGGTGAACCCAACGGAAAACCATGACCCAACAAATTATAAACCAAAGGAATTGGTGAACCCAAGGGAATTGATTTAAACATTGAGACAATTTTTGTCACGATGCGATGTTGGACCAACTATGACCATGCTTGACCATGGGTGATTTTCATATTGACACAATATTTTTCAGAATGTGACATTTGATCATGGATGACATTGATCGATTATTCATATTATAAACCAAAATAATAGTAAACCCAAGGGTTTAATATTATAAACCAAAGAAACTGGTGAACCCAAGGGAAAACCATCACCCAACAAATTATAAACCAAAGGAATTGGTTAACCCAAGGGAATTGATTTAAACATTTATTCAATTGTTGACACAATGCGACGTTGGACCAACTATGACCATGGTTGGCCATGGGTGATTTTCATATTGAGACAATATTTGTCACAATCTAACATTTGATCATGGATTACATTGATCGATTATTCATAATATAAACCAAAATAGCTAATAAACAGAAGGATTTAATATTATAAACCAAAGGAATTTATGAACCCAAGGGAATTGATTTAAACATTGAGACAATTGTTGTCACAATGCGACGTTGGACCAACTATGACCATGCTTGGCCATCGGTGATTTTCATATTGAGACAAAAATTTTCAAAATGTGACATTTGATCATGGATGACATTGATCGATTATTCATATTATAAACCAAAAGAACTAATAAACCCAAGGGTTTAATATTATAAACCAAAGGAATTGGTGAACCCAAGGGATTAATATTATAAACCAAAGGAATTGGTGAACCCAAGGGATAATCATTACCCAAAAAATTATAAACCAAAGGAATTGGTGACCCCAAGGGAATTGATTTAAATATTGAGACAAATGTTTTCACAATGTGACGTTGGACCAACTATGACCATGGTTGGCCATGGGTGTTTTTCATATTGAGACAATGCTTGTCATAATGTGACATTTTATCATGGATGACATTGATCGATTATTCATATTATAAACCAAAATAACTAATAAACCAAAGCGTTTAATATTATAGACCAAAGCAATTGGTAAACCCAAGGGAAAACCATGACCCAACAAATTATAAACCAAAGGAATTGGTGAACCCAAGGGAATTTATTTAAACATTGGGACAATTGTTGTCACAATGCGACGTTGGACCAAATATGACCATGGTTGGCCATGGGTGATTTTCATATTGAGACAATATTTGTCAGAATGTGACATTTGATCGTGCATGACATTGATCGATTATTCATATTATAAACCAAAATAACTAATAAACTCAAGGGTTTAATATTATAAACCAAAGGAATTGGTGAACCCAAGGGAATTGATTTAAACATTGAGACAATTGTTGTCACAATGTGACGTTGGACCAACTATGACCATGCTTGGCCATGCGTGATTTTCATATTGAGACAATATTTGTCAGAATGTGACATTTGATCATGGATGACATTGATCAATTATTCATATTATAAACCAAAAAAATAATAAACCCGTGGGTTTAATATTATAAATCAAAGGAATTGGTGAACCCAAGGGAAAACCATTACCCAAAAAATTATAAACCAAAGGAATTAGTGAACCCAAGGGAATTGATTTAAACATTCAGACAATTTTTGTCACAATGTGACGTTGGACCAACTATGACCATGGTTGGCCATGGGTGATTTTCATATTGAGACAATGCTTGTCACAATGTGACATTTGATCATGGATGACATTGATCGATTATTCATATTATAAACCAAAATAACTAATAAAACAAAGGGTTTAATATTATAAACCAAAGGAATTGGTGAACCCAAGGGAATTGATTTAAACATTGAGACAATTGTTGTCACAATGCGACGTCGGACCAACTATGACCATGCTTGGCCATGGGTGATTTTCATATTGAGACAATATTTGTCAGAATGTGACATTTTATCATGGATGACATTGATATATTATTCATATTATAGACCAAAAGAACTAATAAAACCAAGGGTTTAATATTATAAACCAAAGGAATTGGTGAACGCAAGGGAATTGATTTAAACATTGAGACAATTGTTGTCACAATGCGATGTTGGATCAACTATGACCATGCTTGGCCATGGGTGATTTTCATATTGAGAAAATATTTGTCAGAATGTGACGTTTGATCATGGATGACATTGATCAATTATTCATATTATAAACCAAAAGAACTAATAAACCCAAGGGTTTAATATTATAAACCAAAGGAATTGGTGAACCCAAGGGAATTGATTTAAACATTGAGACAATTGTTGTCGCAATGTGACGTTGGACCAACTATGACCATGGTTGGCCATGGGTGATTTTCATTTTGAGACAATGTTTGTCAGAATGTAACATTTTATCATGGATGACATTGATCGATTATTCATATTATAAACCAAAAAAACTAATAAAACCAAGGGGTTAATATTATAAACCAAAGGAATTGGTGAACCTAAAGGAAAACCATTACCCAAGAAATTATAAACAAAAGTAATTGGTGACTCAAGGGATTTGATTTAAACATTGAGACAATTGTTGTCACAATGCGACATTGGACCAACTATGACCATGGTTGGCCATGGGTGACATTTGATCATGGATGACATTGGTCAATTATTCATATTATAAACCAAAATAACTAATAAACCCAACGTTTTAATATTATAAACCAAAAGAATTGGCGAACCCAAGGGAAAACCATGACGCAACAAATTATAAACCAAAGGAATTGATGAACCCAAGAGAATTGAGTAAGGTTAACCATGGTTGACTATGGCTAAGTAAACTTCTCTATCATTTAACATAGGTAAGAATGAGACCTTGGTTGACTATGGGTAAGTAAACTTCCCTATCACTTAACATAGATGAGAATGAGACTATGTTGGAAATGTTTGGCCATAGTTGATTAAAATTATTAGAATGTAAATATTATTAGTATTACTTACTCATATTAATATTAATAATATTTCTATTAACAATATTAATTTTAATATCATTAGTACTATTAGTGATATGGTTACAATGAATAATTTGTTTTTTGTCTCAAAATCTTTTTTTTTATGTTAAATAAAAGAGAATTATAATTACTTAAACCATTATTATACTT
Organism: Pinus albicaulis; assembly: GCA_034641835.2. Lineage (NCBI taxonomy): Eukaryota > Viridiplantae > Streptophyta > Pinopsida > Pinales > Pinaceae > Pinus > Pinus albicaulis. The sequence continues at coordinate 52,999,642 of CM076572.1, forward strand.
ATTTAGATATTATTATATTTGTTTATATATTATTTTAGATATAATTTTAATTATTATAATTATTAATTATAATTAAGGCTCACCATGGATTATTATGGTTTAAGAGGGTTACCCATGGATGACTATGGCTAAGAAAAATTGTGTATTATTGAGCATTGGTGAGAATGAGTGACATTCATTGAGTGTGCTGAAAATGTTTAACCATATTTAATTAAAATGATTAGCATGTAAATATTATTAATTATTAAAATTAATCTTAATATTATTTATATTAAAATCATTAATGATAATATCATTAATACTTTTAATCATATGACTACACCGTGTAAATGTGCCTCATCTCCACTTTTAGGGCTTCATTCTTCATATGAATTCCTTGAACTACTTCTAGAGTTTCTCCTCTAGATTCTCCTATGCATATTTATAGCTTATCTAAGCACTCCTTTTTCTCATACCAAAAATAATTCCTTAAGTCCCATTTTTCTGATTTTTCACTTAGTTTTGGTTATATGCTCTTCAAAATCCACATAGAAGATTCTAATATTTACTGCTTAATACTTTTGCACCACTTATCAATATATCAAATTACTTAAAATTACTTATTATATTTTACTATTAAATATACTTTCATTTCTGATATTTTTAATTCATATACTTTGTTTCCTATATTTTTCTATAATATAATTCAATTCAATTTGTAATTAAAATATAAAATATTCAAAACATCATTTATTATATTCAGAAAGTGAACATTTTAATAATGTGGAAATCACTTAACATATATAAAATTAAATCCTCACTATAATTTTACAAATTTAATATTACCTACTTTCTTTTTATAACGTGAGTAAGTTTTTGAGTTAGAGTTGAGCACCAAACACATATTAGTATCATGTAATAACTATTAAATTAGAAGTCCATAGTATTTGCTCACTCCCTCTGTTGTTTTCTTCTCTCCTAGCCATGGGTGTTAGCTTTATGAAAGTTTTTATAATAGTTTAATTACATAGTTTCGAAAGGAGGTGAGATATTTAATAAGAGTTAGATCATAGTTCTAAAGAAAATGTTTTATTTATGGTTATTATCTCTTTGTAATTGGATAGTGTTTGATGTTTTTTTGGTATTATTGTAAGTGTGTATATAAATAGTTTTGGGAATAGAAACTCCCACTTCATCAAAGGAATTTAGACTTGATCAAAACCAAATTCGAAGAAATAACTAATGTAAACTATTGACCCTTAGGCATAATGTCACAATGACCATTTTTTTTTTATGTCTTTTCTAGGATGAAATGGCATTCAAAGAACGAATTTGAGATGGTTCTACGAGAGATGTCATTATTATATTGATATGGGAAATGTTCATAATCGTATTTTCACATATATTTATATTTAAAAAATTAGGTTCGCAGATAACAATACTTGCATATTCTTCTTAAGTTTTGTCAATGATAGTGAGAATGGCCTATGCTAAAATAGTGTAGATCGTAATGCTTTCCCGATGATAAATGCTTGCTCACGAGTAATATTTTCATTTGTTTTAAATTATAAAGAATTTTTGTGTGGATAAAAAAAATGTTCGAAATAATTAATTAAATAATATTAATTTTTCTACTAAGGCAAAATATGTATTTTATTTTACAGTAGAGATATAAAACATATTTATTATTAATACTGGCACTTTGTAAGCAACGGATATCCCCTCAACGTTAGAGAATGAAAACACAATGTAACTTACGTATATCCCCTCGACATTAGACAACGAAAATACAATGTTCTATGGTGATAGGTTAAAATGCAAGTCCTAGAAATCTATGGTCATCTAAAATAGCGAACTCAATGTTGTGCACATTGTAATTTGGAACATGACAATGTAAACTCAGAAAAATATAAGTTGAAATTGAAAAAAAACGTGTGATATAGTATATTATTTTATATATGAACAACATCAAATTTAGACATAAAAATTTAAATGATATATATAATTGCACTCAAATAAATAAATCCATGCTCAGCGAAAGCCATAGATATATTTTCCACGAAACAGCAAACTGGGGCCCAGTGCTTACGACCTTCCACATCCAATGGTGGATAATACATCGCATTTCCTTATCTGATCGGACATCCCCAATCGAATATCGCAAGATTTAATTGTCCGCACGTTGAGTCCCGATGTAAGTGGTTTCCCAAAACCGCTTGAGGCCACGTGTCGGCCTATAGCGTATATCGCGTTCGAATTGGGAATACAACTTACCACCATTCACTTGTGTGAAAACCACCGGGTTGAACTCCAAACCATCGTTATTGTTCATTCTTGCATGGTTCCACTCTCACCTTTTGGTTCCGTTACTTCCACGCTCCAGGTTCCATTCTGGTTCATTCAACAGGGGTTCTCCACGTTATAAACTTTGTTGCTCCTTGTTACACACAATTCATCCAACACACAATCTTTACATAATTTCGCCCCGATTATCGACTTCGAAAGTAAACAACCATTCAATAATTTAAAAGAAAAAAATCAAAGTTCCAAAGTGATTTGTAATGGCATGTTGTCTGTATATCTAATCGCATTAACCATCAAAGTGGCATATATGATACTAACAGCAGAAAAAGTTCAATGGACCAGAATGCAGTGAGGTTCTCAAATTTAATGATTGGCTAAACAAGAAATCTATGGAGAGATGTGAGAAGCGGGCTGGGAATGGAGATATATGTGCAGTAGTACATTTGATAGATTGAAAATGTTACTAAAAACATTACAAATACCATCGTCAAAGTCTAAATGAAAAACAATCAAATAGTAACCCTAGGTATTAGCAATTTATATTGAATGAAAAAATAACTGCGGCAATTGTTTTCTTACTTCCCCATTCCAGAAGGTCCATAAATTCCCTAATTGATTCTTCAATGCCAACTGTTTCAATCATTCTAAAGTTTTTAATAAAAAATCCGAGCGATAGTAAAAATTCAAAATTAACAAATAAAATTATAACTATTCACTTGAGTATTCCAGATATCCCCTCGACAAACGCAGCTGCCTCTTCGTACATTCGATGTCCTCTAAAATATGGACACCCACCTGGGCATTCAAGTGAACATATTTTGAAGCCAACTCCTTTGTAATGTCATCTAGCTTCTTTTTGTCCTCTGAAGCTGAGAAAAATCTGCAATCAAACAATGAAATACTTGTTAAAAAATCCCTGATGGAGGAGGCTCTAAGCATTTGACCAGGAGAAGAGTACAATACAATATACAAATATGAATAAACAACTACATCATTTAATTCTTTATATGTAACGAGATTAGTTATACTTCTTGTTCTCATGAATAAAATTAGTATGCTCTTCAGTGGAAAATAACTACATCATTGACCCTAAAATTGAAGACAAAATTTTGATTATTCACCAGGAAAAACCCGAAGACTTGATTTGACTGAAACACGTTATGATACCGTCTGCTATAAATTCCTTCGCATCTTTGATATCATCCTCCTGTCCAGTGAAAATACCGATTCAATTGGGTAAGGCAAATGATATGATTGCAGTAAGCACGATTGATCAATATGTTTCGTAATATCATCGCTCACCACTATAGTACTTGACTTGCAATGAACTCAGAATATGACAACCCATTTCTGTATATATTTAAAATATAAAGTAGTTACAGTTTATAAATTCTCAAGGCTCGAAGGCTAAAACAATATATGGCTGTAATTGTTTTTCACTGTGTAAAAAGTCTCGCATGTACGCTGCCAAAAATAACTAATAAAAACTGAAGAAGGAGCAGAGTGTAATGGCCGTGTCCAAAAGGAAGGATTTCTTACTTCGATCCGAGCCGCACAGTCCCGATTCTCTACGTCCAAATGTCTTGGCTGCTCTGAACAGGGTGGCCTTATGGTCTGAACGAAATTTGGTGTTACAGAATTTCAAGCATCACCTTCGGCGCATTGGAGAATGTCAACGGCAAATTCATCTTCCTAATCAACATTTCATTATTCCTTCAACATCCATATGTTTCAGAATCTAAATAAACATGCGTTTCAAAGTGCGTGTTGGAGTATGTCGACGAGAAATTCATCTTCCTAATCAATGTGTCATTATTCCTTAAACATTCACACGTTTCAGAATGCAAATAGACATGCGTTTCAAAGTTTAGATCTAATCCCTCATACGTGGAGATAAATAAGATGCACAGTAAATTTTTAATGATACTTTGGTAAAAAATTAATTTAAGTAGGGTTTAAACACTTTATTTAAACATGCAAGGAGGTTATAGTTTTTAATTTCATTCATTGATTGAGTGGCAACGACGAGAATATACCTACATATACAATCTAGACCATCGGATGAAAAATATTAATTAGCATAATCACTAATGAAGCGATTTCCGATAGGGGGCTATGCCTATCGGCGTAATTAATTTTTACTTAATTTTAATTTAATTAAAAAAGTAAAAATAAAATTTGAAAAAATTTTAATATAAAATTACATTGTTAATATTAATACTATCTATTCTTTTATTAACTAGATATAGAAATAGCTTTAAAAATTTCATACAAATATCATAAATCTGTAATCTTAAATCTCAATATTAAGATTAAATTAACTTATAAAGCAAAGAAAATAACATTCTTATCACACACTGTAAAATAATAAAAGAATACATGTCCTAACTCAATGTTAGAGTGTATTGTCAAGTCTCACTAGCAGAACTGGTTAAGGATGGGGCTCAATAGCAAGGTGACCCGGGATCAAACCTCATGGAGGGTGATTATGCCTTGTGCTAGGGGGAGGAGACATGTTAAAAAATCCATTCAACTTAGGGCTGGTGTTGCCCAGGTTGAGTGAGATCCCGTGTGAATTTGACGGATTAGATACCTATGGGTCGGAGTTTCTCAAGCCACTAGTCAAGCCTGGAGTATCACACACAACTTCACAAAAAAAAATAAAAATGTTAGAGTGCATTGCAAATTCATATGAATGAATGGTTAAATGGACAGATTGAATGCCAACAATGGAATCTTAAAAATTGTGGAGAATGGAGTTTCCACATATGATGAAAGCATTAAACTCATGTCCACATTTGACTTACAATTAATGTATAATGACTTTATATTAAATAGTAGTGTTATACAAAGTTTACACATGTTTAATTTTGAAATTTTTTATTGCTTAAATGGAACATACACAAGTCTCAACAAGTCATTGTGTATTAAATCTAAGATTTCTTTTCCCTTGTAGCACTAGATGATAATATTACGTAATTCTATTTATCATAAATACAATGTAAACAAAAATCAAAATCTAGAGTGCAATAAGACATACATTTAACCATGCTTTAATCATGTAATTCGCTAGGGACCTTCTCTCCAATGTGTCCTAAACGGTGGTTCCATAGCATTGTCTTTTATTAGAAGATGATATGGGTTTTTCCTTCTTATTTTCACCCTCATAAACAGTAAAATTATTACACCCATAAGTGATAGAAGTTCATAACCAATTGTACAAAGTTCTAGTTTGAAATCCCTTTAGCAACACCATTGCCTCTCAAACCATTTTATAGATACTTTTAAAACATAGTTATGTACACCTAAATCCCTCATCTTACTTATCGATATCAAGTTTCTAGCCAGCTATGGAATATGCAAAACCTGAGGGAGTATTATAATATTTTTTTCTTTAGCTTCAACATGACTTTTCCTCATCCTATGGTTTTTAATATTGAGTCATATCCTAAGAAAATGTCACCTCTATCAAAATTTTCATATTCAAAAAATAATTCCCTATGAGGAGTCATATGAAAGAAGCGTCTAAGTTGATCGACCATAAATCATGATATTAATGTGTGCTTGAAGCTCCTTTCATTGAGGAGGCATTCCTTTTGTGGAAGGCCCACATCATTAGATCCCTTCCCTTTATCAACACTTTTAGATCTACAATCCTTCTTGAAATGCCTAACTTTATCACACTTTAAACATTTCCTTAAATATTTTTTTGGACATTTAAATCTACCTCTAGATTTAGATCCCTAATTGAAGACTTATTTTTATCTCTATCTAAGGAGTGTCATATTATATATAATGCATTCATGATTTTTCTATCCACGGTTTTCCATCTCATTTCTTTTAATAACAAGGATGTGACCACATCATAAAAAATAATCTCTCTTTCATTACTTATAATAGTTACGTCTAGGCTATCCCATGAATATGGAAAAGAATACAATAAAACAATGTACGTATCTTCAAATGAAATTTTAATATAAACAAACAATAACTAATTATAGTATTGAAAGAATTTATATTCTCTATCAGTTAGTATCAATCATTCATTCTTAGGAGATACATCTTATTTTGAAGAAAAAAACTATTTACCAAGGACTCAGATTTATACAAAGTTCCTAAATTATTCCATTACTCCTTGGATACAACTTATTTTGAGGCATTTTAATAACACTAAATATTAAAAACATAATTAGAATATGCTCTTTGTTTTCCTATCCAACTTCTTCTAGTATTCATTTGAGATACTCTTAGGTATAGTATTATGATAGATAGTGACCCACTATTTTGTTTTTGCCAAAAGACCCTCCATATTGAGCTTCCATAGCTTAAAGCTTTGCCCATTAAATTTATCAATCTCAATTTTAGAACTACTCATCACTCTCTTCTAGAAAAATAATCACCACCATAAAACATCCATTGAAACCTAATTTATCACAAAATTGAGTTGAATATTTACCCAAAGTTATCCCCTAGAGCGAATAAATTTCTTTCATACCAAATATTACTGTTAAACATTTATAGTAAATTAATGCACAGACATATAATTTATAACAGAAAAGTAAATAATAACATTCACACATAGTACTCATAAATTCACCTTGGAAACACTTATCTCAGAAAAGCAGAAAATGTTTAGAGCCCCACCTCTAACTCTCAGTATATTAATTTTTTGTGGCTTATAAACTTCATTTTCCCAACCATTATAAGCTTCACCTTCTCTTTCACATCTCTTACTTGAAGAAAGTAGCAGGGTATAACTACAGAGTCCAAATAAACATTCTCAAACTAGATGAGGAGGGTTCCAATTGGTTTCTATCTAAGGCTATTTTAGACAAATTTGAGCACCATTGTCACCGAAAGAATAACTAGGAAGTTTTGATCCAATGGAAGATACATAGATGGAAGCTTCGCATGGGAAAATACATCGATTCTTTACCAATTTTATCATTTGTAGCCTTGAAGATGATATTTTGAAATGGGAGGGCATGTTAGGGTCTCACCCTAACTCCCTTAGTTAAATAATAGATTACTACTTATGATATTTTAGAAATATTTATTTAATAATTTCATGAGGTAGTGGAATGTGAAATCAATAAATCTAAGTGACTTCATCAAATAATATCAATTAATTAGTGATTGTGGTCTCGTTAATGGAGGTCAAGTAATGTTGGATATGTGATATATTCTTTGCATGTCTATCCCTTAGTGAAATTTGTTGTGTCGAGTGTAGAATATGGGTTAGAGGGGGTAGGATCCCTTAATTATTATTATTATTATGATTATTATTATTATTATTTGGGTGATTTTCTACATCTATTTTTGGTAGTTTTAGGCACACGGTTTTCACTTTTAGTATCCAAGGTTAGTGGATTGGAGTTTTATGGATGTCCCCACATAAACATATTTTATTGTAACATTGTAAAGAAAACAAATTCTAAAAATACTTAACAATCATGATCCATCTTAAATCTGTAATCTACTAAGCAGAGAGATGAATCAAGTTTTGAGTTAAGATGGATGTAATCTAGTATTCTTACATTCCATAATGGATTTCCTTAAATGCCTTTAAATAGGCTTCATCATAATAAATACAATGGGAAAACATTTTTATTTTATTTTATTTATCTTTATTTTATTTATTTTTATTTTATTAATTAAAATGTTTTATCTTAAATAACATAACATTACAACATCTCTTCCATACACAATAAACTACATATAGCAATAGAAGTTATGCAATCAATTGTCAAGTGAATATTATTTTATTTGCAGCGATGTTCACTCAAAGAAGCAAGTAAACACAACACTTTGTTTAAAATATCAATAAAAGTTTGCTTAATGTTTTTATTTTCATATCTTGGATCTATTTGTTTACTTTCTATATATATATATCTCTATCTTTCCTGCTTTTAAAATACTTTTAAGTGAAAAAAACAAAATGCATAATTACACATAATAAATTAAATTTAGAAAAAAGAATGTTATTAATTATTTTCAACATAATTATATGAATTAATTAATTAATTATATAATTGTATAATTAAGCCCACGGAGGTAGTTCAATTCAATTACTGATGGTCCTGCTTTGAAGTACTATGTAAATTGTGAGATTAGGTTCAAATCCTCCGGTGGGTGTTTACTACACTATATATATAGTATGCTCAACCACTTGAACTTACCCCTCATGGGAATGATTGAGGTTTTTCTAATTGGACACTATTTTTAACCTTTTTAGTATGGATTTAAATTTGTGTGTGTGTGTGTCTATATGTGTGTGTGTGTGTACCTCATGCGAATGATAAAGGTTTTTCTAATTGGACACTATTTTTAACCTTTTTAGTATGGATTGAAATTCTTGTGTGCGTGTGTCTATGTGTGTGTGTGTGTGTGTTTTAATTTTTAACTAAATGTTTATTTATTTTTTTGTTTTAATCCTTGAGACAAGAGTTATTGGAATAAAGATATATGAAAGTGTCATTTACAAGTTTAGGAACACTAATGGGTGGTTGGAGAAAATGTTTATTTAGTTTTTCGTTTTAATCCTTGAGACAAGAGTTATTTCAATAAAGATATATGAAAGTGTCATTTACAAGTTTAGGAACACTAATGGGTGGTTGGAAGAAAGGTTGTCCATTGTTCCATACTCTGTTTTGCGTTTACATGATTGTTAAGTTAGAATATTGGTAGAAAGAAGTTGGTTGCATTGGCCTAACTCTTTCTAGTATAGTCATCACCATTATATTTATGCTAATTATATTTATCTTCTCGAATGTAACCCCTAATACCTCGATAATCATCAAAGAATCATATAAGGACTTATACTCTAGTGTGTGTGTGTGTGTGTGTGTGTGTGTGACAATGAATATAGAAAAATCAAAAGTTATGATAATCAAATGTGATAATATCATTTATGGCACTTTGATATATGAAAATCATAGTTTGGAAGAAATGTCTTCCTACACATATCTTGGAATTATATTATTCATTATCTAAATTGGACCTATAGTGTTGAAAAAGGATAAATAAGGGTTAGAAAAACTATTATGGGCTTGATATTTGTGGACCTTTAGGTCTGGGATAAGAAAAAAATTATTCTTTGATACTCTCATCACTCATGTTATCTTACATAGATGTGAAGTATGGGAATGTGGTATCTCTAAATAATTTTAGACAAGGATATATAAAATCCAAAAGAATTCGATAAATTATAATCTTAATATTAAAATAAATAGACCTATCATATCCCCCTCATAGAAGCAAGACTCTCCCCTTTGTGTGCATAGTCATGTTCAGGTACTTAATGTACAAGAACAAGATAAACAACACGATGGACAAGAGTCTAAAATTTCTTCCAACTCCAACCAAAACCAAAAGTGACTCAAGTGATGATGGAATCAAGATGCCAGGTCTTGGCTAAATAATTCGATAACATAAGAATATGTTATTATACATTATACTAAAAATATTATAAATAACGTTATATCTAAATTTAAAGAGAATTTGTGGTGAAATATTGATTTAGAAATAAAAGAAAGTTAACATAGTACAAGGAGGTGATCAACCATAATCTGGAAGATCAAAAGTATCTCTTAGTTTTGACTAGCACAAAGAAGAAAATCAACATTTCTAAAATTGGAACCAACTTCCTTGAGCTACATAGAAAAACTCTAAATTGGACGATTCTGAAAACACCATGGAATGTAAGAATTTCTCATTGTTGTGATATCAAGAGGGTTGAAAAGAAGAGGCACTTTCTCCTAAAGTGTCACATTCAAATCATAACTCAATTACAAAATATCCATTAGAATACTAACCTTCTTAACATCCTAAGTCATCAAAATCATGGAATCTCAAAATGTCTCTCTTAATGTTTCTTGATCATAAAAATAATATTTTAAGGGAATCTAAGAAATACCTTACCTCTTTAAATGTATTATAGACCGATTGTGGTTTCAATGGATGTTAATCATCAAAATTGTCATGATCATTATTTTTTCATTTTATTTCTTTCTTTTAATGTTTTTCTCTTTTTTATTATTTCTTTTATTTGATCTATCAAAACATAATTCTTTTCCAAAATTAATTATAACATATAAAAAAAATTGTTATAATATATCATCCTAAAAACTCCTAAATATGTTTTAAACTACTACTACTATTATTATCATTATCATTATTTCTATTATTGATTAGAATACTGTATTAAATCAAAATCAACACTTTGATAATGAAATATATAGTAAGTATGTATAATGAAAAACACTTCGAGACAAGGTTTACATGTAACCTCATGAATATTTTATTCTCAATGTCTATTATCCATTTACTATCCTAAAGGACGAGGGGCCTTTAGAGGTGTAGATTCTCCAAAATATTTGTAGATATAGACAAAAATTATACTACGTATCAAACCCACTATTAAGGAATTGTTGCGAGGGAAGGAATATAATTTCTCATTAGAAATCTGGCATCCAAGTTTACACCTTTATTGGCAAGGTCATATGAAATGAAATTGTTCATTCTCAACACATGAAAGAAGTTAATAATAGAGAAGGCTAGTTTTAGATTCCTGATTTGCTCAATAATGCTTCGCAACTTGCAATCCTTAAGAAAAGATCCATGAACAAGGGGATGGATTACCAATTGTGAATCTCCCAACACCACCAAATCTTCGATGTTTTCTTATTTTTACAAAAGGAGACTTTGCAATAATTCATATGTATTTACTGCATAATTTGCGCAATTTCCTAACCCCAAACTGTACTTAATTTCAAATTTTCCATCAAGGCTGAGAATAACCACTCTCGCTCTTATGACCCCCATTATTATTATTATTATTATTATTATTATTAATTATTATTATTATTATTATTTGGGTGACTGGGGGAATCGACAGTGGCAAAGGTATCATACTCGCGTAACATGGAGTCAAATCTCCCCAGCTACCACTATACCGCCAGGGGAGAATGCCAGGCCCACACGAACGCTTCCCGGGTTATCGACCGAGGTCGAGGATTGAACTCGTGACCTAATTAACAACACAAATGCCTTAACAGAATGTCCACTGACCACTAGGGCAAGCCCCATGGGCTTATTATTATTATTATTATTATTATTAACCAAAAGGGAATATTTTAATAAGGTGTTGTAGTAGAGTTAACAATAGTTACAAGTGACTATTTGGAATTTCAAAAACAATATTTGAAGATTTTCTAATTTTACAAAAAATTTCTAGCTCCTGATTTTTTAGAAAGATTGAATCCCTCGAAACTACATTCCAAAATTTCTGACATGAGAAAATTCTATGAAATTGCTTACATAAAAAAATACAAAACATAATACATGTCTAGATTGAATTACATGTTTAATTTTTTGTCACCATTGACTATGTTATTGAAGGATATTTTTTCTTATTTAGTACTATTATCCAAGCTTCAGTTTCTTTCAATAAATTTAAAGTTGTTATCTTAAATTGAATGATTTTTTATAGCCTCCTCTTCTTCCTCTTCATCCGCCCAATTTTCTTTTGTCCAAAGGCTTAGAAATATTTCTACCTATTAATCCAGATCCAAGGGACTAGTAGATTCCTCTATCACAATATCTTATGGTACCATTTATTTCTATTTTGATGGTATTCCCTTCATTTATTCGAGTTCTATTTTCTAGCACATCCGGCATGGGTAAGTTTGATTCAATTGGTTCAACCTTGCTAATCATTTGATGTTCTACCGTGGTACCAAGAAAACAAGTTAACTTACATCTTTGCTTCTTATCTTGTGTTAGCTCTTTTAGGAATTGTACTACCAAATATCGTGTTATATGAAAAATCTTGTAGTGAAGAGAAACATTTTTATAATCCAACTTTTGTGATCATGAAAAAAATTCACCTGTCAAGTTTATTTCTTCCAAAACCGATTTTTTGTTCTTTGTTCTCTCACTTATATAATGGAATTTTCCAAAGGCATTGGCATTGGCTTAAAGAGAGGGTAAACCTCAGAGATCTAAGGATGGGTTTGGAACTCTAACCTATACGAGAGTTATGGGAAAAGTATGTGACATTGGATCAAAATATGGGGCATACCTTTTCATACATAATCTAGATTTTACTCAAAGCAAGTGACTTGGTTTTAGTATTAAATCCATAACTTCTATAATATCAAATATCATGATGGAAAATACCTTTGCATAGGGGTAAATAAAATTTTCTTCTTTTAACTCAAAATTATATATATATGAAATCTAGTCATACAATTGACTATGTGCAACCAAACACCATTGAAATGGCATACTAGTGAATTTTTGTTGTAATGAGTTACCTTAGAGATAACATGTTTCCCTAATGGAATAGTAATAGTGGGAACCTCTTGAATCAATATATGATTGAGATAATTTTGAATAATATCTCTAAAGGAAGCATTAACCATATTTTTATTCGAGAGAAGAGGGATGCTTGCTCCCACAGAATACCCGTGATAGAAATTGATACTAGCATCAAAGTCAATCGAGAAGGAGGATGCAATTATCACTATAAGATCCACCACAATACTAAAATTGAAATGACAAAGAGAAGTGCTACTCAAAGCTACTAACACCTCTTAAGTAAGTGAACATGGGTGAATATCTCCAGGAGGAGCTAGCCATGCAAGGCCAAGTTGTTGAGAAAGGGATAAAAATAAGCTACATGCATGACCATGGATGAACCCTAGCAGACATGAACATTATCCGTTGGGGAAGAGTTTTGCCAAGGTTTTGTAGAAAAAGCTAAATCCACATCCCACTAGAATAAGCTATATATAAGCTTGGCATGGCTATATCTTTGACATGTCCAATATATCACCCGCATTCAAGAAAGGAATTGAGTGAATGACTAAATATATAAATTTATTTTAAAATACATATTTGAATTTAATAAATAATAAAATATAGTACAATAAAATTAAATAATATCATTTTATTGTTTAGAAATTAGTTTAAATTTTTAATATTTATTTATTTTATGTTATTAAATAAAATTATTTAAAAATATATATTAAAATATAACAATACAATAATACATAAAAAAGATACCATATTTACAAATACAATATTTTATTGTATAAATTTTCTATATTAACTTCACTATATTTAAATACAATTATTTTATAAAATATATTTATATTTTATCATAAAATATTACGATAAAAGATATTATTTTTTAATATAAAATAAATAAATAACATTCAAAAAAATTATTATTTTTGATATTTGAAAATAAATTATTGTATACATTTTCAATATTTATTCTATTTTATAAAATTAAATAAAATTATCTTAGAATACATATTATCTTAAAATACACATCTAACTTAGCAACAAAGCATTCAACAACAATATATCAAGCATTAAACAAGAATATATCACATTTATTATAAATGTTAGACAATATCATACCAATACACATCTAACTTAGCAGCAAAGTATTAAACAACAATATATCACATTTATTGCAAATGTTAGAAAATTTCATACCAATACCTAAAGATATATCATTGTCCAATTTTTCAATATTTATTTCATTTTATACTTAAACAAACTTATGTCAAAATAAATATAAATTCAACAACAAAACACTTTATCCAAATAAATCTAAGAAAACATTCGAAGAGGGTGGGACAACGATAGATTGTTTGTCCACCGTTTCAACAACTTTGGATGGAGAGGGTTTGGTAAAATAAATGATTTATTTTTACAGTTACACGATAGCGCGCTGAACCACATGTGCATCCCACATTCGCTTTACTTTTACTCACACGCACTTCCCCTGACTGGACCGACATACATGTGAGGCTACCAAATATACTTTTATTGAATTTAATCAAAATGGGTAGGGTCAATATGGTTCAATTTTAATATGAGTGGACGAATGCAAGGTGTTTGATTCAGATTTGCTTCCCTGAATTGCTGAAAGTGCTGTGCTGCTTCATATCAAGTTTGGAAATCCCTGAATCGCTCACATCGTCCAATATACCAAAATCCAAAATCCAAATGTATGAGGGAGGCGACGAGAGTATGTATTAATAATGGTTCTGAATGCTTTGATTAAATGTAATTTGGTAATCATCCATGTGATTGAATTGGGTAATCATCAAGAATTCATGTGATTGAATCATGTAATATTTTTATTTTACATTGCCATATTCAATTGGGCAAGGTTTTGGATTTGCAGGGGTTGAATGAGAACTCCAAAATAGTAATATTTATGGTGTATATGCATTGTCAGGCTTGTGTCATGAAGACCAAAAAGGCTTTAAAGGGATATGAAGGTGATTTTTTTAGATCTTCCGAAAGAAATCATATCTATGTGGGATTTGTTTGCTATGTCTTTTTTAGATACTTGAAATTTTTCATTTGGAGCAGGGGTGGAAATAGTGATAGTTGATTTGAAGAACACTAATATCACAGTAAAGGGGAGTGTGGATCTTTAGAAGCTTTGTGAATTAGTTGAGAATAAATTAGGGAAAAAGAAAACAGAAGTGGTGTACACAGTTGGAGATATGAAAGAAGATCAGAAGAGATCATCTGAAAAGAAAACAGAGGACAACAAACAGCAAGAAAATATAGTTGATAAGAAGGTTTGTCTACTGTTACATTTCATCGATTACATTATTCTTACGAGAATGGATTAAGAAGATAAGAAGGATGGATGAGATAATTTTCAGAGAATCAAGATTTGAGAGAAACTGATTTAAGAAGATGAGAAATAGAGTTGCAAAGATCCATTTGATTTTCAATTAAAAATTGAGAGTTTGGAATTAAAAATTAAAGATCCATGTTTACTGTTTTATTAAAAATGTTTCTATATTAAAACATTCTACTCAACCTTTAAATGGTCTGTTTCTGATCAACCAGTCCATATAAATGGTTTTTTGTTAGTGAATGGTAGCAATCGTTGTGCTGAAGGTTCAAATGCATTGTGAATCATGTGCTATACATCTGAGAAAAACTATCCTGAAAATGAAAGGTATGGCATTTCATTCATTTGTCAGTTTCTGTTCATGTAACTAATTCACATTTTCCTATTCCAAATAATAATGGTGGTTTAAATTGCAGTGACGGCTCATCCTTCTTATTGGAAGGGCCCTAGAAGCTTGATTACCTCCTATCGCTAGCGGGGTTAGGATAGATAGAGACCACCAAGCTATGGTCTTGCGTGGTGCTGATCCTGTCTTATTAGTGACACGGCCATAGCACTGAATTTCACAGATCTTGGGCTGGCTAGGATTTAGAGCTGGTACGGCTGGGATTTCTGCCTGGTAGAGAGAGAGAGCCGTTGGGCCTGGATCAACTACTGCTTCTGCGAGGGAAACTGGATCATACCCTGGTTGGTCGTACTGAAGCTAAGATGCGAGGGAGGGATGGCTTGTACCATGAACCCTGGTGGATCGGATCGGACGGCTGGATCGCTGGCTTGCAATGAATTGGGAGAACGATCTGGCGCTAGAGAAGAAAGATACTTTGCCAAACCACCTGCTATCAAACCTACCTAAGCATGCCAACCCTAGGACCTATGAAAGAACCATTCCTACCCGCCCTACAATATCTAGGTTGGTGGCGAATGACTTTTCTTCTCCTCATAGTTTACCAAAAATGACTTGCTGAAATATGGATGGTTGTTGCCTGCAATATGTAGGCAGGGGGGAGCTAAGGACTTGCCTTATCGTGACTGCCTTTCTGTACGCGATATGGAACTTGCCCGCGATATCTTTTAGGTAGGTTATTTCGATAACTTGACAAAGGGAGGGATGGATAGTGCCCGGTACTGTAGCTAATTAGGTTAGGGAAAGATGAAAGATAAGCCAAACAAAGATCAGATGTAGTGCTATAGTGCACGAAGTACCTGAATGCATTATATATGCGAAAACAGATACAGGCAGATGAATATTTATTAGTACCGCAGCTTACTTAATAATTTGATATGCGCAAGAAGCCAGAGATAGATGAATCGTTGTACCGGACCTGACTCTATGCCTTTATAGGAGCGCCTTAACCTAGACGCATATGAAGATTGATTCGTACTGGACCTTACTTTATGGATTATATACGCGATCGAACCTATAGACAGATGATGAATATTATGTGGTGCCAGACCTTAACGTCGTGCTTTAACCTACAGCCAGAGCAATATGAATTAGTTACAAACCTGACTTAATGAATTTGAGACGTCCATCAATGAAGTGTGGTATGTAGTTTCGTGTGTGTGGTGTTGTGCCGGGGCCCGGGACACTCAGCTTGCCCGAATGCCTTGTATAAATGCGATAAGCTATAAGTATATTATTTTGTTACGGACCTCTGGCTAAATGCCATATGCGCATGAAGCTTTAGAAGGGGAAGAAACAAAAGACTGTGCTCGCCTGTCTTCGGGAGGGAAGTTAGTTAGTTAGTTAGTTAGTTAGTTAGTTAGTTAGTTTACGTCTTTCGTGCCGACGTGGCTAAGTGAGTGCCCTGAGGGAAAGGCCGAGTGCTTGCCTGTATTCGGGATAGAGTGAGTGCCCGGTGGGTGCTGTAGCTCACGACTTGCCTTATCGTATGTGCCTGCCTGCCTACTCACCTGGTGTTGTGTTCATTCTTTATGTTATCTATAGTTATTTATAGTTATTCTTTCGTTCAAGGTCCTTAGGCGTAATTACATATATAATATATTTCAATTTACTATCCCTAAGGACGGGGATAAGGAGATTGGAGGAAGAGATCCGGCTATCCACCACAGGAGGTAGGATTAGATCTTATCTGGCACCACAGAATAGAAGGAGGGAACCACATGAGTATGTGTATTAGTTCAACCTTCCCTAGCCTTCTTAGATTCGACATAGAGTATCTTAGCTAGCTGTTGATAGGAGAGTTATTGGCGTAGGTAGGAAGGGAAGTATGAGTTCTGAAGGTTAGTGTTTTTGGTAGTTCAACCATTGCTTTAGAAATTGGTATTGCTTTAGCTCTTAGCATTAGTAGCAGTGATGGTGAGCGATGGCAGGTGAGAGTGCTAGAGCGATGGTGTTAGCGAGTCACGGTGTATGAGGGAAGGCAGCTAGCAGTGAGAGTGCTTTCGATGGTGTGCGTGGGTAAGATCGAGTGATAGTTCTAGTTCCATAGGTGTTGGTTAGACCGATTGAGGTTTCACACACCATGCATGGGGTTAGCGAGGGATAGATTGCTTGTTCCAAGATTGCTTGGGGGTAGGTGCGATACGAGGTACAGTTAACACAGCATGGTTCGGGTTAGACCGTTTGTGAGTGTACCATTTGTTCGTGGGCAATAGGTTAGCGAGACGATAGGAGGGGATGTGGCGTAATTACATATATAATATATGCATTTTCTGGTGTAATTACATATATAATGAATGACGTAATTACTGCTCGTTTCTTCCAGTCATTCATTATATATGTAATTATGACATGAATGATAGATCGATTTATTCACTGGCATTTTGGTAGCAATATAGGGTGAGCTTGCCGAACTCTCGACTAAAGGAGAGGTAGGAATGATCATATCAGATCAGTCATTGCAGGAAGGAGATTCCGTCATATCCTTATCTAATGATGCACCACTTCCACTTCCTTTTCCTTGCTTCACATAGGCACACTCTCTAGCATATGGCGGGTTCACTAACTTGGTGCCCTTCCTTGGCGGGTGCCTTATTGGAATTGTTCGTACTTGGTGTACGCGGACCCGGCAGGTTCCTTACGATGCGGACTGGAACAACTTTGTGACCTTGGTGACGTGGACTGGGGATGTGTACTTGGCAGGTTGGACTTGGCGGACTTCTCTTTTCTCGTCTGCGGGTAACATGTATAATCGACATGCTCGTAAGTCAACAACAAGGCAAAATTTCTTTTTTATGTTGGGAACATGGATGAGAACATAATGAGAATTTGGTGTATCGATGGGTGATTAACTCCTTTTCTCATCTAGTGGTGTGAGCCTTCTCCTCTCTTGGGTATGTTGGAAACCTGGTGTAAACCTATTCTCTAATTCGTTGGGTGATTTGAGAAGCCAGCAAGCATGAAGCAATAGAGAACCAGGTGGGCGTGTTGTTATAGGCTTATGATGAATGGTTTGTTGAGCCACTTTCTTTTGTGTATGTCAGTATAAATCCATCCGTTGGAGCGCTCCACCTCACACTATGTTGTCCATCAAATTCATAAATAAAGCTCGTCAATCACTCCTAATTGGTGACCACCTCCCTCACACACATGCTCGGTCCATTCTGGATCCGTCTGTTTGTTGGCCCGCTCATCTCGAAGATCTACCTCCCTCCCTACCTACCCTGGATCCCTAGTCCTGCCGGGGTGCCAATATAAAATGAAATCCACTTACCTGTCCTTCCTCCTTTTTAGACATCAACTTGTCCTTCAACTTGGAACCAATAGTCTCCTTCCTTGTTGACGTGTACGGGGCAGGCGTACTGAATGGGGTATGGTAGGCGGTAATGCGAGACTGTGTGGATGGGGGAATGCGTAATGTGGGGACGTGCGGATGGGTATTGATGAGGAGGACGTTAGATGTTTATCGAGTAAGAGAGCTAATTAGTTGGTACGTGAATGATGTGGCTTTGTGAGATGGGGATGGTACCGCTATTCAGCGAATGATGGGGCCGCTGGGAATACTTCATTGGTTCCAAAACCTACAATAAGACATCCTCCTCCTTATCGGATCAAAAACGGAAAAGAAGGCATCGACACCTGAATCGACTACATTGACTACCGGCATTGAGTACTTGCTATCGGCAATGAATGACCCTATTTTGAGGGCTGTGACTCGCTCACTCACTCGGCCCCGTACCGTACCGTATCATGATCATGCAGGGGTGTGGTGAATGAGTATGTTTTCAAGATCTGGTTCCAAGCAAACTTCTTGTTGCGCTGAACTTGAGTCAAAAGAGAAATCATTCCGTCCCTACATCCCTCTAAGAAGACAGGCTGTATTGATTCAACCAATAAATCAACCAATAACTCTATTGGGTGGGGGGCCGAATCAAGCAAGTGCAGAAGCTATAGTTCCTTCACATTGGATCTCGGTAAACAAGGTAAATGAATTCAAAGAATTGTTGCTGGTTCTTAAGAAACGGGTGCTGCTACGAGATATAGGACTAGAGTTGGCCTGGATGCTTACTCTTATGTTGCTCGTGCTTATACTGAGACTCGGTCCATTGGTTCTACCTCCTTTCCTGCTACCTTAGCCGCTGGCGATATGGCTTCTCGGGCAACTCGATCAATAGTTGACACTTAGGTAGTGGGTATCGATCTCGATGTAATGAATTCTCACATAGCTTATAGTAACCTCCCATAGCTATTTCATATTGCACGCATGGAAAGCGGTCAAATGCATCTCGATCTGTGTCTACTGCTGCTCCCGCTCACACCTATGCCTTAGCTGCGGGTGCTATGATTTACAGGTGTGGAGAGCGTAGAGGCAGATTTTTAGAACTAGAAATTTATAGTAAAGAGGACGATGGATCCAAAGGCCTTGGTGGATCATATTCACAAGAAGGCGATTAAGAAATTAGAAAAAGCATATGGTCAAGATGATAATATGCATGAAAATAAGGGTGAAGGTGTTGGCAATAAGACCGATGGAGGCGGTTCCAGTGTTCCTAGATATGTTATCCTAAATTTCCACCCTCCCCAATTGTTCAGTGACAAGAACCTGTTGTAGCTCCTACAACACCCTCCAAAAATACATAAAATCATAACACACACTTCAAAATTTTTGGAGCCCCTTTGAAACTAAAGAAGGAAAAAGCCAAGTAAAGTTTTAAAGAGCAAGTCGCTAAGTCGCGGATCCATGATTTGCGACCTATGCGACTCTGCGACCCTAAGGTCGCATAGGTCGCCAGGTCGCAAGAGTCGGAAGTCAATCAATTTGCGACCTTGCGACCCAGCGACCTTAAGGTCGCAAGGTCGCAAAGTCGCAAAATGAAGTTTTTAGGGAATTAGCGACTCAGCGACCTTTGCGACCCAGCGACCTTAAGGTCGCGAGGTCGCGAGGTCGCAAACTTACAACTTGCGACCTCATTAAGTATTCGCACGTGCGACCTTTTTATATAAGGACGGGTCGCTAGGTCGCATTTGTAGCTCTCAGCGAAAACCGTGGAATTACTCTGACAGGTCGACTGGCGCGTTTTCTTCCGGGTAAGTTTCCTTTTTCCTCCCTATGTTTCCTTCTTGAGCATTTCTTGCCATTATTGAGCCTCCCCGCGGTCTTATTTACTTGTTGGTGAGCAGATAGGTTTTCCAGTCGATTTTATGTTTTGTTTTGATTCCCACAAACCCCAGGGTCACCCGTCTCTTGCCCAATTCCTCATGGCTACGCCTTATTGTTAGTTTAGACCCTTTCAAGCCGCGTATTTTTCCCTGTAGGGAAAGTCTATCCGCAAAACCGCGCGCGCGCGAAACCCCCCGGCAGGCTCAAGTGCGACCTGCGACCTAGCGACCCGGTCGCAAGGTCGCAAGGTCGAAAAACTCCCTGTTAGCGACTCTGCGACCCTGCGACCTAGTCGCAAGGTCGCGAGGTCGCATGTGAGTCCTTTTTGTGGATCAGCGACCCAGCGACTCCCAGAGAACAGTCAATTAAACTTTGTATGTGTGGACTTTATTTTAGCTGTTATCATCATGTCTTTCTCATCCTGGGATTCTGTCTTGAATGCAGCAGGTGAATTTAGAGCAGACACAGTACCGGTCCTCTCCGACTCTAGCAATATGGCACCCCGGGTATCCCGAAGGAGAAGTAAGCAGGTGGTGGAGGAAGAGTCAGACACAGACATACAAACATCTCCTCCACCAATATACAGAGACACCCTTTGCACCTTCGCAAAGGAGGACAGCCTAGGTGGCATGAAGTATACCGCGAGTTCGCCATAACAGAAGATGAGTTTCCAGAAGATCTCCCGGACCGGGAAGTATACCTGAAGGTCAAGAAATCCAAATTGCACCTAGCAGGGTCACATCCTGCCATCTTCCCATGCCCAGAAATGTTATACTGGATCATACAGAAGACGGATCCTAAGAACTTCGCAATCCGAGATAGTGGAGGTAAAGCTTTTGCAACGTTGGAGAGCTCAAAAGCACAGGTCTACTACTCGCTACCCAAACCAGAGGTAAAATTCACCCCGAGATGGTTTTTTGCAAATGAAGTGCCGATGGTTGATACAATCAGAAAATGGTGGGCGGAACCAGATAAATTTAAAATAAAAAAAGACCAGGAGTACCCGGTGGCCAGTCTGAGGAAGGTGTATAAGTTAGTGGCCGCCATGCTGTGCAGAGTGTACGGACGTTCGGACGCCACCACTTTCAACGGAACATGGGCAACCATTATGGAACACGTAACAGTACACGGCACTCGGTTCAATTGGGCCGGTATATTAATGGGCTCCATGCACACAAATTTGGCTTCAGCTTTAGCCCCAGATGAGGGAGCGCCATCAGAATTCTATATGGCTTCGTATCTATTAGATGTTGTCTGTGCCCAGCTGCATGTTGAGGGATGGCCACATAACTGGGACTCCGAACAGACCCAGGAAATACATTTGCAGACCAAGGTATTCTGGGAATCCAGGTACAAGTCCGACATCGAGCAAATCTCTCATATATTCATTCCCGCCCTCTACGGGAAACTATTCGGTCAAGACACCCCCTGCATGTCTTGGCGAGCAAAGGAGACACTAGGTTAGGTGGCACACTGGTTCCCATTCGCTAAATTCACAATCATCCGAGTATATGGCTCGTTTAAAGCACCACATGCTCTGCCTAAGTTTATTACCGATAAGGTGATCATGCAGGAGGTATGTTTCCAGATGACCTCGGGCTTCTCTAACGTCCTTTCCAAAGGGAAGAAGAAACCTTGGCCCGCTCTACCTCTCACCATTGGTGCTTATACAGTCAAGGACTCCAGAGAAGTAGCGCGTGAAGGGAAAGAGGTAAAAAGTTATCACTTCAGAAATCTGGATTGCCGAACTTATGACCCAGTCAGGATAGTTCCTGAGCATTGTAAAAGGGCCAATTTTAGATGGAGTTATCAGCACGTCGAGCGCCCGACAGAGGACGAAAAAAGAAACTGGTACAACGCAGAAAGGCATCTAGCTCCAGGGATCGACTCTGACCGAGAAGAAGAGGATCACCAGAATTTAGGAGATAGAAGCCATAAGCTTGGAGGCTCTTCTTCCTCCAAAGATAAGAAAACACAGACCGGTACGGGGCCTGACACCACAGATCAGCAAAGGGAAGCAGAAGCCCAAGCCAAGAAGGAAGAGGAGAAGAAGATGAAGGAAGATGAAGAGAAACGTAAGAAAGATGCCAGGACAGAGCGAAAAAATAAAAAGGAAGAGGAGAAGGAAAGACAGGAAAAGGAGGCACAGGCGGCGGCAGAAAAGGCACTTAAGGAAGAACTCGACAAAGTCGATCGTCAGAAAGAGGCAGAGCAAGCCGCCACGGCAGAGAGAAAGAGAAAAGTTGAAAAGGAAGCAGAGGCAGAGGCAGAAAGAAGGAAGAAGGAGGAACACGACAAGGCGGAGGCCGAGCGCCGGCAAAAGGAAAAGGAAAAGGATCAAACACAGGATGAGGAGGACGAGCTAATAGATGACATTGACCTATCTCCCCTGGATATCCCTTCAGGTGGCGCGAAAAGTACCCTCAATGTTGATGATTTTCCCGGGACGCAGGAAGAAGAAGTCTTCGACCTGACCAGATTAACATTTGACCAATTCTCTTTCAAGATACGGCAAGAGAAAAGGAAATCCTTAGCGCAAGGCCATCCCGCCATCTCTACGGTCGCCACCGGAAAGGACATAGTCCCAGACACAAGGACTAATCCTGTTATGATAGCGTCAGTAGGCACCGCTTTTGCCGCGGCCACAGAGGAAAATGTCACTAGGATGAGCAGGGAAATTATTTCTTTACAGAACAGGCTAAAAGCAGCGGAGCAAGAGAAATCAAGACTAGAAAGTGAGATGCTACAGCTCCAAAGTAAGCACGCCCAAGTGAATGAGGTCCCACTGGCAGTCAGGAAAGAGTGTGATGTGTTGGAAATGACCATGAGGCAAGTATATCAGGAAATTCTCACCCTAAAACAAACAGTGGTCCCGTTGGCAGAGGCACGAGAGGAAACCAAACAAAAGCATGAACAGCTCAGGGAAGCCTCGGTAGCTTTGGACAAAATGATGAACTGGACAGCACAGTATCCGCAAGCTCCCGAACATGTGCCTAGGAAGGATTGGAGTCATACACAAGAAGCCAAAGTACAAATTCGGATGAATATGCAGTCCAAAGACAAGATGGCCAAAGATTTGGACAAAGTGATGTCTGCATATAATCACCTGATCAGTGGTATTGACTCCATGAACGCTCTTCATCACATTCCGTCATTAGGGGCACTGGATGAAACTAAAGACTGGGAGCAGGTAGAGCAGGAAATTCAGTCTTTTCTGCAACCCGTGAGACAAGCTGCTGCCGCACCAGAATTCGAGGCATCAAAAGAGAACCTAAATCGGTTGCTTGTCACTCCAGTACAAATCTATACCAAGCTTGCCTCCCTCTCAATCCTGATCTCTCAGAAGAAGGAGACTCTGATACCGAATGCCCTAGAATGTATGCATCGAATAAAAGAGGAAACCCCTCTTGTCGCCCCTATAACAGCGAATTACCAGACTTGGCGAGATTTCCTCAAGGGCAAGAAAGTTGACGTTCCAGAAACCTCAATCACACAACTACCTCCATAGCTAAGCTTTTCAGGCGCAAGTCGCGACCGTCCCCAGGTCGCAGGTCGCATGGGCACTTAGGTCGCAGGTCGCATGGGCACTTAGGTCGCAGGTCGCATCGACACCTAAGTCGCAGGTCGCATGTTCGGCAAAGGTCGTAGGGAAGCTGAACCGTCGGGAAGTTGAAGCGTCGGAAAGCCTAAAGGGCGTGTTTTGAATCTATAAATACCCCTGCGGGGCACATAATTAAGGGCTTCTCTTTTGTGGACTGAAGAGAAATATTGCATTGTAATTGAAGAACCATACTCTTGACATATGTAATACAAATACTTGTTAAAACCCCTTTGATTGGATGATGTGTTTAGCTGTGACAACACTGTGTGTATTCTGCGTACAGTTTCAGAATATCGTTTGATTAATGAATCTGTGTTATTAATAGTATCATTCATGCCCCATAGCTATCTGTGATTGTGTTGATGATGCTCAAGTTTACTATCTACTCTTATGATGAATGTTAATGAACTGTTTTATTAGCATCTCGTTATATCTTTCGTAAAGTTAAGGGATATTCTTGCCATAAAGAACTGTTTCTTTGGTGGTCAGATTATCTTGCATGCATACCCCATAGATGTGTTGCTAACGACACTTCCTGGGTGTACGCATTTTGTTTATTACCTTGCTACGCATAGTGTCATATATTGGTTTGATACATCAGTCTTGTATTCTGTATCATGTGAATAAGTGTAAGTTTGCAGATTCAATCAGGTTGCTCGAGACCGAAGAGGAAGTCATTTAAGCGGTAGCCGGACCCACACCCCGGACGGGATCCCTACTCCAAACGGTTCAAAGTCTAATTGGGACTTTCTACCGGGGAGATCCCCTACTGTTGGCCGGACATATTTTCCCGTCAACAGATTTGGCGCTAGAAGGAGGGCCATGGCATCCTCCTAGCATACGACCGATATTCCATCACAAACTCCCCACCGGGAGGTCATAAATAACGAACCTCCTCTTCCCCCCTTAGAGGATATTCCAAGGGAGGAGGCTCGATACTTTGAAATCACTAACGAACAGTTAAGATCCTTACGCCCAGTTGCCCGTAATCTCATCAGGGATTTACGGTATGCCCCTTTCATGGAGTTTCTAGCTCACACTAGGACTCCTACTGAGAACATCACCCGTAATGGTGTGCTTTTCCGCACCATACCTGAACTTGTGAACTCCATGATTGAAGACCTCGGGCGGGCTGTCCAGGAAAATGACCCCATTCTCCAAGATAGTGAAGGTTTCCTTGATACTGAACCTTTCCTCGAACCTCAACCTGACTTACATCAGTGGAACAACAACCAAGTGTATTCCCCGCTAGAAGAAAGAGGAGGGGGTCGAAGAAATGAAAGAGAAGGTAACACAGCCCAAAGAAATGTAGGGGAAGTAATCAGGCCTCGAAGAAACGAGGGTGGAGTCAACAGAGGTCACAGACGTGGAGGCAGAGGAGATATAGTTCGCGGCCAAAGACACCACGTCAACGATCATCACCACCAAAACCAAAATAGGCCCCTTCCCCACAACTGGGAGCATCTTAGAAACATCAATAACCGTGAAAGACACCAAGACGAACACTCTCGCCATCGTGACAGAGCATCAGTGTCAGGGACGGGAAGTGAGTCCGAGGCAGAATCTCGATATCGTCAGCACCCCAGGAGGGTGCAACCCCTAGCCTGGATGGCTCAATCCCCATTGGCTCTTTTAGGTCCTCTCCATGATATGCCTAGACACCCGGAGAAACATCTTCCTAAATTTGATCCCGAGAAAGGTACCTCCGCGGAAGATCATATTAGTAGTTTCTATCTGTCCCTACAAATCATGAGAGTTCAGTCCGATGATGTCGCATGTCGATTTTTCCCACACACTCTTGTAAACCTTGCAGCCACCTGGTACCGTTCCCTACCCAGTGCTTCTATTACTTCATGGGACCAGTTCCGTCGTGTGTTCCTGCAAAAGTTCGCAGAAGATAAAACACCCTCTATGCTCCTCACAGAACTAAGCACCATCAAGTGTCATAGAAAAGAGAAAGTTAAAGACTTTAACCAACGCTTCGCCACAATATTGCAGAAATTTCCTCCAAACTTAGCTTTGGACGATTCTATCACCATCGACTACTACACGAAAGCTCTCCCTAGGGATATTTCCGTTTTCGTCAAACGTGAGGCCCGCGCTACCCTTACGGCAAATTACGTTGCTGCTCTCGCGGTAGAGAAGGACATGTTGTCGATAGGAGTCATGGACCATGAAGGAAAGGATGATCACAAACCAACCACTAAAAAGGGTCAGTCTTCCACCCCTAATAGAGAGAGAGAAACTTTTGATTTCGAGAGTATGGCCAAGACCCTCAAACTACTAACGAATGAGGTCTCTGACTTAAAGAGAAAGGGCGTTGAATCCTCAACTACAAACAAACCTCCAAAACCTTTCTTCAAGAAAAGTAATCCCAACACCAGCAGACCTCCATCAAACTCCAGTGCCGCTCTCAACGTGGAGGAAATAGGGAAAGACAATTTTTTCTCTTTTCACCAAGCTGCCCATTCTGAAAAAACGTGCCCGCAATGGATTGGTAGCATGACCGCAGTGGTTAACCAACTTTTGGATGACCAAACTCCAGGAAACCTGACAGAGGATGAGGTTTCTGATCGAGATGAAGGTTCGCTCCTCGATGGGGAATCAGGAGCCTCTGTCTTAACTTTTGATGTAATCCGCGGGGGAGAGAGTCTTGCTCCCATTGATATCAACATGGCAGGCAGTCCCAAGGCTCAGCCCACTCGAAACTATAGTCTTAGAAGCAAAGGATCTATTCCCGAACAATCATATGAAGACAAGAAAAGGGCTTTCCCGAGGAAAATTATTCCCCCTAGCAACGAAGGACAAGCTACGCCGGATAAGCCTACCAATAGTAATGGCAAAGCAAGTCAAAAGACCAAGCTCCCAGTGGAACCATCGAAAACCACTACCGAACCTAGTCCCCAAACCGACACTAGCTACAACATAGTGGAGGACATGAAAAAGACCAGAGCTAATATCTCACTCTACGAGTTAGCCCGCATCACAAATCAAAAAGAACTTATTCTAAAGGCTTTTTCCAACAACCAAAATACGAAAAATGTTAGCAACACGTCTGCACAAACCAGTCCAGATATCCAGTCTATAGTGAACGCTGTCAACACGAATTCGAGAGGCTCCACCCCCCCCTTCCTTTTGTCTTTTGAGATGTTTAACTTCAATGTTCACAATTGTCTCGTTGACTCCAGTGCATCCACGAATGTCATGCCTCTGTCTGTGTGCAAGAAACTCAACATTCTCCCAGAGAAAACTGACGCAAAAATCATTCAACTTGACAGATCACAAGTACCAGCCGTCGTAGAATTAAACAATGTCATCATCCGCCTCTCATCCGACTCTAGGGTCCATCAATGTATTGATATTGTGGTTGTGGACATCCCTGAAGCCTATGGTGTACTGCTGAGCAGGGATTGGTCTAGCAAGTTGCAAGGATACTTTGCCACGGATTGGTCCCATTTATGGCTGCCTTACAAGGGGAGAAACAACCAAATCAGAGTCTAAAGTGAACCGTACATGAAACACACTGTAACTGATTTGGATGCCACAAATGAACCCATCAGCTTTGCCCAAGAGGAACTCGGGATGTGTTTCCTGGAGTCCATTTTTGGATGCTATCGACCTCCTCAGTCTTCAGTAGGCCCCGAGGTCCTTTCGGAAATGACGCTCGTCGCAGAGGAACAAGCCCAAACTGTCTCACACCAAGCCGAAATTCCTCCGCAATCCATTACCCCCAAGGACCCGGAAAGCGACATATGGACCTTGTATTACGACGGTTCCAAGAACCTCGATGGTTCTGGCGCTGGCTGTGTTTTGCTCGATCCGCATAAGAAAAAGTTCTTAGTCTCTTGTCGACTTGAGTTCCAATGCACTAACAACACTGCCGAATATGAAGCTTTGATCCTTGGGCTTAAAAAGGCGCTGGATTTGAAGGTAAAATGCTTACGGGTCATTGGAGACTCCGAGATCATTACTCGGCAGGTACGCAATACTATTCACTGTTTGTCTCCACATTTGAAGGCGTATCAGCAAGAGGTATGGCGATTAATTTCTGCTTTTGACGCTTTTGGAATTAAATATGTTCTAAGAATGCATAACGCAGCAGCAGATACTCTAGCTAATGCTGCCGCCAGGTTCACCCCTTTGAGGGACGGTTTTTCTATTGAAGTTATGTATAAACCCTCCGTGCTAGACAATATCACTAATTTGCGTGTTTTTGATGATGATCAACAGGTGCTGGAATTTATGTGCAATTCAGAAATATTCAAAGACGCTGCTATAGATGAAGATGAGCATGACCAAGCTATGCAAAAGGAGTACAAGCAAGTCAAAGGAAACCCCATGCCTAAAGGGGTGGTATCACTGGAGAAGCTTTTCGATCTGCAAAATCGGTTCCGTGGGCCCCCAAATGCAAAAGTGCAGAGCTCGATCTTGGCTCATCGACAAGTGAACTTGGGATCAGAAGATAATCCTAAATTCGTCAACCTAGGGAAAGACTGCACCCCCCAAGAGGCTCAAGATTTCACTCAGCTATTTCGCAAGTATCGTGACGTATTCGCTTGGACATATGAGGACTTATGCACATACGATACTCGAATCATACAACATGTGATACCCATTAAAGAAAATGTAAAACCATTCCAACAGAAGCTCAGGAAAGTACATCCTACGATGGAGCCATTGATTCTAAAAGAACTCAAAAAACTTTTGGATGCCCGCATTATCTTCAAAGTTCGCCATTCCACATGGGTGTCCAATTTGGTCCCGGTACGGAAGAAGTCAGGTGAAATTCGATTATGTGTAGATTTTCGAAACTTAAACCGGGCCTCGAGTAAAGATAATTACCCAGTGCCCCCTATGGAGCAGATACTACAAGCAGTGTCCGGCTCAGAAATGTTCTCCTTGTTGGACGGATTCTCTGGCTACAATCAAGTACTAGTGGCTGAACCAGACAGGTTAAAGACTACCTTTCGGTCTAAGTGGGGAACCTTCGCGTACAGGCATATGCCCTTTGGATTAATCAACACAGGGGCAACTTTCCAAAGAGCTATGGATATAGCATTCAGGGGTCTGATAGGCCAAAGTGTGGTGGTCTATTTGGATGACGTTACTGTGTTTTCTAAACATCGGGGGGATCATTTGCGTCACCTAAGACAGATCTTCGAAAGGTGCAGAAAATACGGTATCTCCCTCAACCCAAAGAAGAGCGTTTTTGCCGTAGCAGAGGGAAATCTACTAGGTCACATCATAACTAAGCAAGGCATTGTCGTTGATCCAGAACGTGCGAAAGCCATTGCTCAGATTTCTCCCCCCAGCAGTAAGAAAGCAATGCAGTCCTTTTTGGGAAAGATCAATTTTGTACGTAAGTTCATATCAGATTTCGCCCAGATAGTGAAGCCACTGCAGGGGATGATAAAGAAAAATGCTACCTTCAAATGGAATCAACCCGAAAAGGAAGTGTTCGACCAGATCAAGAAAGCGATAGCCAAAGCGCCTTCCCTCCAGAGCCCAGATTTCGGCAGAGATTTCAGCTTGTACACGTTCGCTTCAGACTCGTCCCTGGCAGCCGTACTCACACAAAAGGACAGAAATAATGACGAGCGTCCCATTTCATTCATGAGCACCGGTCTGCAGGGAGTTGAATTAAATTATCCTGAAATCGAGAAACAGGCCTATGCGGTATACAAAGCGGTCAAACATTTCAGACCGTACATCTTGAAAAACCATGTCACAGTTTACGTTCCCCACCCAGCTGTTCGCTCACTATTCATGCAGCAAGAGTTGGGCGAGAGACGAGGGAATTGGGTTGCGTGTATGCAAGAGTACGACTTAGAGTTTAAGCCAGCACGCACAGTTAAAGGGCAAGGTTTATGCCAAATGGCTGCAGAGGCCGCAAGTTCCCAAAAGAGTGAAGAAGATAATTGGGAGCAAGAAATTGATATGTACCAAACTGACGTCATGCCTCAGGAAAGGAACCCTTCTTGGTACTCGGATATCTCGGGATATTTGGCACACGGTGTGTTGGACTCAGATCTAGATGCCCGGCAGAAACGTGCAATCAGGCTCAAAGCTGCATCTTACCAGTTAATCCAAGGGAAGCTTTTCAAGAAACATTCCAATGGAGTCATGTTACGCTGCCTGGAACATGACGAAGCTCAGAAAGTCTTAACCGAGCTGCACGATGGACCAGCAGGAGGTCATTTCGCCGGGGATACCACTGCCCATAAAATTATGCGCGCAGGTTATTACTGGCCAACTCTTTTCAGAGATGCCCACGCATATGTTCGGAAGTGCGTTCAATGCCAGAAATTTGCAAACCGAGAAGCGCGCCCCGCCGCCCCTTTATTGTCAGTAGCAGTGGAAGAGCCTTTTCAACAATGGGGTCTAGACGTCATTGGCGAGATCCTACCCCACTCTTCTAAGCAACACCGGTACATCCTAACAACCACTGATTACTTCACCAGGTGGGTTGAAGTAGTACCATTACGCCAAGTCAACGACCAGGAGGTAATGCAATTTGTCATTCATTCCATCATTACCAGGTTTGGCGTTCCGACATCCTTGGTTTTTGATAATGCAACATATTTTTCATCTTTTAAATTATATGATTTTGCTTTAGAAAATGGTATCGTTCTTAAACACTCTACAAAATACTATCCCCAAGGAAATGGTCTAGCGGAATCAACCAATAAAAATCTGATTCGCATCATTAAAAATACCTTACTGTCTCACCAACGCAACTGGCATAATGCTCTCCAAAATGCACTTTGGGCCGATCGTGTCACCCCTAAGTCCTCAATAGGCACCTCACCATATTTTCTCGTGTATGGGAAAGAAGCTGTCCTCCCACCCAATTTGTCTCTTCCCGCTTTACAGTTGTCTCAAGAGTGTCATGGTACCCCTTGCCCTACCTTGCAAACCCGCATTGACACCCTACTGAAACTAGAAGAGGAAAGGCAGAAAACCCGGGAGAAATTCGCCATCCACCAGAGTCGGATCAAGAAATGGTTCGATAAAAAGTCTGCAGGAGATAAAAAATTTGAAGTAGGAGATCTTGTCCTAAAGTGGGATAAAGCACACGAAGAAAAAGGAAAACATGCCAAATTTCAAGCACTATGGATAGGTCCCTTTCAGGTTAAAGAAAAGGTGGGTCCCCATACTTTCCGATTGCAAACTCTGGAAGGAAAAGTCGAGGTCCTCCCGGTAAACGGGCATGACCTCAAACACTATTTTACTTAAACCCCCCTAAAAAAAAAAAAAAAAAAAAAAAAAAACCTCTGTCTCTAACTCTTCAAATAAAACCTTGTCTAAGCTGCCCGCAACTGGCTCACTCCTTGAAGAGGTTCTATTCTGATGAAAGGCCCTTTCCCGCAAAACACGGGGCAGTCAAAACTCGCTTGTGATGGGCACCTAAGAATAGTACACGGCCTTACTAGAGTCTTCAAGCATAAGGAACCACCTAGCGGCTTCGAAGGGTGCAGGCAGAGAAGGTCTTGCATAGCAGCAACCGGATCGTGAGGGAACAGGGCTAACTCAAGAGAATTGCAGGTCATCCGGGAAAAAACCGAGTCCTCATATGAGACTAGGAGCAACCTCTCTGCAAGCAAAATAAGTCGGGATCCCTCATCCGCCCAGGCAAAATATGCCCATCTAAATAAGTGCTACAGGCACATTCTCAAATAAGTGCAATCGCACACAAATAAAGGGTAAAGGATCGAGAAAGGCTTCCTACGCAGAGAGGTGTTGTAACGACTCCGCCGGGGTACTGACCAGGCTCGCTGGCAGCGGAGCAACGTTCACGACTCCTTAGGCAGTGACTCCGCCGGAGCCGAGAGGTTCGCTGGCAGCGGAGCAACACCATGAGGACGAAATAATTGTACCGGACCTTGCAGTTGTCCAAGGTTTCCCCGACCCTCTCGATCCTGGAGCGTGAGGAATTAAAATTCGGTTGATCTGCACCCAACAAGCCAAAAGGGCAGGCGACTATGCGGGGTGGCAAAGGAAGGAAGGTGTAAACTCTGAGGTAAAAGAACAAGCAAGTATTAGACCCCTCCCTCCTCCCTCATCGACCCTTCATCAGCAGAGACTCTGAATTCATCCAGTGAATCGCCATTTGTTGTAGCTCCTACAACACCCTCCAAAAAATACATAAAATCATAACACACACTTCAAAATTTTTTGGAGCCCCTTTGAAACTAAAAGAAGGAAAAAGCCAAGTAAAGTTTTTAGGAGCAAGTCGCTAAGTCGCGGATCCATGATTTGCGACCCATGCGACCTATGCGACTCTGCAACCCTAAGGTCGCAAAGGTCGCCAGGTCGCAAGAGTCGGAAGTCAAGCAATTTGCGACCTTGCGACCCAGCGACCTTAAGGTCGCGAGGTCGCAAGGCCGCAAAATGAAGTATTAAGGGAATTAGCGACTCAGCGACCTTTGCGACCCAGCGACCTTAAGGTCGCGAGGTCGCAAGGTCGCAAACTTACAACTTGCGACCTCATTTAGTACTCGCACGTGCGACCTTTTTATATAAGGTCAGGTCGCTAGGTCGCATTTGTAGCTCGCAGCGAAAACCGTGGAATTACTCTGACAGGTCGACTGGCGCGTTTTCTTCCGGGTAAGTTGCCTTTTCCTCCCTATGTTTCCTTCTTAAGCATTTCTTGCCATTATTGAGCCTCCCCACGGTCTTATTTACTTGCTGGAGAGGATGTAGGGTTTTTCTTTTGAGTTTCATCATTGTTTTGTCTCTCATGAACCCCAGGGTCACCCGTCTCTTGCCCAATTCCTCATGGCTATGCCTTATTGTCAGTTTAGACCCTTTCAAGCCGCGTATTTTTCCCTGTAGGGAAAGTCTATCCGCAAAACCGCGCGCGCGCGAAACCCCCCGGCAGGCTCAAGTGCGACCTGCGACCTAGCGACCCGGTCGCAAGGTCGCAAGGTCGCAAAACTCCCTGTTAGCGACTCTGCGACCCTGCGACCTAGTCGCAAGGTCGCGAGGTCGCATGTGAGTCCTTTTTGTGGATCAGCGACCCAGCGACTCCCAGAGAACAGTCCATTAAACTTTGTATGTGTTGACTCTATTTTAGCTGTTATCATCATGTCTTTCTCATCCTGGGATTCTGTCTTGAATGTAGTAGGTGAATTCAGAGCAGACACAGTAGCGGTCCTCTCCGACTCTAGCAATATGGCACCCCGGGTATCCCGAAGGAGAAGTAGGCAGGTGGTGGAGGAAGAGTCAGACACAGACATACAAACATCTCCGCCGCCAATATACAGAGACACCCTTTGCACCTTCGCAAAGGAGGATAGCCTTAGGTGGTATGAAGTATACCGCGAGTTCGCCATACCAGAAGAGGAGTTCCCAGAAGATCTCCCGGACCGTGAAGTATACCTGAAAGTCAAGAAGTCCAAATTGCACCTAGCAGGGTCACATCCCGCCATCTTTCCGTGCCCAGAGATGTTGGACTGGATCATACAGAAGACGGATCCGAAGAACTTCGCAATCCAAGATAGTACAGGAAAAGCTTTCGCAACATTGGAGAGTTCAAAAGCACAGGTCTACTACTCGCTACCCAAACCAGAGGTGAACTTCACCCCAAGATGGTTTTCTGCAAATGAAGTGCCGATGGTTGATACAATCAGAAAATGGTGGGCAGAACCAGATAAATTCAAAATCAAAAAAGACCAGGAGTACCCGGTGGCCAATCTGAGGAAGGTGTATAAGTTAGTGGCCGCCATGCTGTGCAGAATATACGGGCGTTCGGACGCCACCACTTTCAACGGAACATGGGCAACCATTATGGAACACGTAACAATACACGGCACTCGGTTCAATTGGGCTGGTATATTAATGGGCTCCATGCACACAAATTTGGCTTCAGCTTTAGCCCCAGATGAGGGAGCGCCATCAGAATTCTATATGGCTTCGTATCTATTAGATGCTGTCTGTGCCCAGCTGCATGTTGAGGGATGGCCACATAACTGGGACTCCGAACAGACCCAGTCAATACATTTGCAGACCAAGGTATTCTGGGAATCCAGGTACAAGTCATACATCGAGAAAATCTCTCACGTATTCATTCCCGCCCTTTACGGGAAACTATTTGGTCAAGACACCCCCTGCATGTCTTGGCGAGCAATGGAGACACTAGGTCAGGTGGCACACTGGTTTCCATTCGCTGAATTCACACTCATCCGAGTATTTGGCTCGTTTAAAGCACCACATGCTCTGCCTAAGTTTATTACCGATAAGG
Organism: Pinus albicaulis; assembly: GCA_034641835.2. Classification (NCBI taxonomy): domain Eukaryota; kingdom Viridiplantae; phylum Streptophyta; class Pinopsida; order Pinales; family Pinaceae; genus Pinus; species Pinus albicaulis. The sequence continues at coordinate 53,034,006 of CM076572.1, forward strand.
TGCTCATGCAGGAGGTATGTTTCCAGATGACCTCGGGTTTTTCTAACGTCCTTTCCAAAGGGAAGAAGAAACCTTGGCCCGCTCTACCTCTCACCATTGGTGCTTATACAGTCAAGGACTTCAGAGAAGTAGGGCGTGAAGGGGAAGAGGTAAAAAGTTATCACTTCAGAAATCTGGATTGCCGAACTTATGACCCAGTCAGGATAGTTCCTGAGCATTGTAAAAGGGCCAATTTTAGATGGAGTTATCAACACGTCGAGCGCCCGGCAGAGGACGAAAAAAGAAACTGGTACAACGCAGAAAGGCATCTCGCTCCAGGGATCGACTCTGACCGAGAAGGAGAGGATCACCAGAATTTAGGAGGCTCTTCTTCCTCCAAAGATAAGAAAACACAGACCAGTACGGGGCCTGACACCACAGATCAGCAAAGGGAAGCAGAAGCCCAAGCCAAGAAGGAAGAGGAGAAGAAGATGAAGGAAGATGAAGAGAAACGTAAGAAAGATGCCAGGATAGAGCGAAAAAAGAAAAAGGAAGAGGAGAAGGAAAGACAGGAAAAGGAGGCACAGGCGGCGGCAGAAAAGGCACTTAAGGAAGAACTCGACAAAGTCGATCGTCAAAAGGAGGCAGAACAAGCCGCCGCGTCTGAGAGAAAGAGAAAAGCTGAAAAGGAAGCAGAGGTAGAGGCAGAAAGAAGGAAGAAGGAGGAACACGACAAGGCGGAGGCCGAGCGCCGGCAAAAGGAAAAGGAAAAGGATCAAACACAGGATGAGGAGGACGAGCTAATAGACGACATTGACCTATCTCCCTTGGATATCCCTTCAGGTGGCGCGAAAAGTACCCTCAATGTTGATGATTTTCCCGGGACGCAGGAAGAAGAAGTCTTCGACCTGACCAGATTAACATTTGACCAATTCTCTTTCAAGATACGGCAAGAGAAAAGGAAATCCTTAGCGCAAGGCCATCCCGCCATCTCTACAGTCGCCACTGGAAAGGACATAGTCCCAGATACAAGGAATAACCCTGTTATGATAGCATCAGCAGGCACCGCTTTTTCCGCGGCCACAGAGGAAAATGTCACTAGGATGAGCAGGTTAATTATTTCTTTGCAGAACAGGCTAAAAGCAGCAGAGCAAGAGAAATCAAGACTAGAAAGTGAGATGCTACAGCTCCAAAGTAGGCCCGCCCAAGTAAACGAGGTCCCACTGGCGGTCAAGAAAGAGTGTGATGTGTTGGAAATGACCATGAGGCAAGTATACAAAGAAATGCTCACACTAAAACAAACAGTGGCCCCATTGGAAGCGGCACGAGAGGAAACCAAACAGAAGCACGAGCAGCTCAGGGAAGCCTCGGCGGCTTTGGACAAAATGATGAACTGGACAGCACAGTATCAGCAAGCTCCCGAACATGTGCCTAGGAAGGATTGGAGTCATACGCAAGAAGCCAAAGTACAAATTCAGATGAATATGCAGTCCAAAGACAAGCTGGCCAAGGATTTGGACAAAGTGATGTCTGCATATAATCACCTGATCAGTGGTATTGACTCTATGAACGCTCTTCATCACATTCCGTCATTAGGGGCACTGAATGAGACTAAAGACTGGGAGCAGGTAGAACAGGAAATTCAGTCTTTTTTGCAACCCGTGAGACAAGCTGATGCCACACCAGAATTCGAGGCATCACAAGAAAACCTAAATCGGTTGCTTGTCACTCCGGTACAAATCTACACCAAGCTTGCCTCCCTCTCAATGCTAATCTCTCAGAAGAAGGAGACTCTGGTACCGAATGCCCTAGAATGTATGCATCGAATAAAAGAGGAAAGCCCTCTTGTCGCTCCCATAACAGCAGATTACCAGACTTGGCGAGACTTCCTCAAGGGCAAGAAAGTTGACGATCCAGAAACTTCAATTACGCGACCACCCCCATAGTTTAAACGCTGGGTCGCAAGTCGCTTTTTGTCCCCAGGTCGCAGGTCGCAGGTCGCACCTGCGACCAAGTCGCAGGTCGCAATTTTCTGGTCGCAGGTCGCAAGTGTGACAAAGGTCGCAGGGAAGCTGAACCGTCGGGAAGTTGAAGCATCGGAAGGCCATAAGGACGCCTCTTGAATCTATAAATACCCCTGTGGGGCACATTGTAAAGGGCTCCTCTTTTGTGGACTGAAAGGCAATATTGCATTGTAATTGAAGAATCATACTCTTGACATATAATACAAATACTTGTTAAAACCCCTTTGATTGGATGATGTGTCTAGCTGTGACAACACTGCGTGTATTCTGCGTATAGTTTCAGAATATCTTTTGATTAATGAATCTGTGTTATTAATAGTATCATTCATGCTCCATAGCTATCTATGATTGTGTTGATGATGCTCAAGTTTGCTATTTACTCTTATGATGAATGTTAATGAACTGTTTTATTAGCATTTCGTTATATCTTTCAGAAAGTTAAGGGATATTCTCGCCATTAAAGAACTGTTTCTTTGGTGGTCAGATTATCTTGTATGCATTACCCCATAGATGTGTTGCTAACGACATTTCTTGGGCGCATGCATTTTGTTTATTACCTTGCTACGCACAATGTCATATATCAGTTTTGATACATCAGTCATGTATTCTGTATCATGTGAATGAGTGTATGTTTGCAGATTCAATCAGGTTGTTCGAGACCGAAGAGGAAGTCATTTAAGTGGTAGCCGGACCCACACCCCGGACGGGATCCCTACTCCAAACGGTTCAAAGTCTAATTGGGACTTTTTACCGGGGAGATCCCCTACTGTTGGCCGGACATATTTTCCCATCAACAGAACCCAAATGCATGCATATTGTGTAATGTGATCACAAGAACCCAAATGCATGCATATTGGTCGAGGTATTCGTGAGCTAGCGGTGTTGCGACATGGTTATCGCCCGATCATAAAGGGTCGGTGACGTAAGCGAGAAAAATTGCGATACACATTTGATTAGTCGTCGGTTGGTGTGACTTGGACTGGTGGGGTCCACAAGTCACATAGGCGCAGGACTTTGCAATGAGCGCCCATTGGTTGCAGGAGATGGTGACGGGGACTGGCAGGGTCCACAGAAATACGTGGAGAATTTTAAATCCAAATGAATGGCATGGGAGTTACTGCGGTTGGTGCATAGGAGTAATGGTGGGGTTTGCATGTGGTTCAAACGTGATTTGGAAAATCGGGAGAGGGATATGGCCATGTAAAGAAAATCATTGTTGTAGGTGGAATTACACATAAATTTGAATGCATAGGTTGAGTGCAAAAACTAAAACAAATTTTTCGCTGCTCATATCCTTTGAATTCACATCAAAACTTGATGTTTTGTCCTTATGTTCAGGTTTGTAGTTGGGGTTAAATTCTAACACTCCGCCTTAATCACAATTGTTGCTATCTTGCATTCCTAGACATTCTCTCAGAAAATTAAAACTTTTCTCCCCCAATGGTTTTGTCAAAATTTCTGCAAACTGTTCTTATGTTCTGCAATGCTTCAGAACAACTTCTCCATTGTTCACCAATTCTCTGATGTAGTGATAGTTTGCATCAATGTGTTTTGTTATTTTATGAAACACTGAATTCTTGGGTAAATATATTTCTGACCTATTATCACAATAAATTTTTGTACCTTCTACCTATTCATGGCATGAATCTCTCAACATTCTCCTCATCCATACTGCTTGACATGTTGCTGCTATAGCTGCCACATACTCTACCTCTGTTGTTAATAACACCACAATTGGATGTCTCTTAGAAGCCATGAAATGGCTCTTGATCCCATATGAAAAACATATGCAGAGGTACTTTTTCTGTCATCTATACTTCCATCCCAATCACTATTATTATATCCAATTAATTCAAAATTTTCTGAAGAGGTGTATAAAATACCATACCTCTTTTTTCCTTTCACATACCTTAGAATTCTCTTTTTTGCTTGCCAATGTGCTTCTTTTGGCCTTTTCATAAATATGGAAATTAAAATCACAACATGCATAATATCTTTCTTATTTAAAGTAAATAAATAAGGCTGCCAACTATGCTCTTGTACAAACTTGGATCAAAATCTTTGATGTTGTCTTCTTTGCTTAATTTTAATCCCATCAATGTAGGAGTAATTGTTGCCTCGCAATCCTGCATGTTAAATCTTTCCAAAACTTCTTTCACATATTTTTCTTGAGAAATAATTTTTTTTTTTTCATTTTGCTCTACTTCTATTCCTAAGAAGTATCTCAGCAATCCCATATCAATCATCTCAAATTCTTCTTTAAAGACTGTTTTAAAATTTTCAATAAGGTAAGCATCATTACCTATGAATATCACATCATCAACATATAAAAAAACAATGATAATATTACCATCCTTTTCTTTGATGTATAGTGTGGGTTCTCCTTCACATTTCTCAAACCCATTTTCTAGTAGATAGGCATCTATCCTACTGTACCATGCTCTTGGTGCTTGTTTCAACCTATACGGAGCCTTCTTCAATTTGCATACTTTGTTCTCTTGGCCTTCTTTCTCATAGCCCAGAGGTTGTTCAACATAAACCTCTTCCATCAATACTCCATTTAGGAATGTTGATATCACATCCATTTGATAAACTTTCCACTTATGTTGTGCTGCTATGGACAACACTGCTCTTACTATTTCCATTGTTACAACTGGTGCAAAAGTTTCCTCATAATCTCTTCCTTGTTGCTGCTTTTAGCCTTTGAAAACAAGTCTGGCCTTGTGCCTTTCAGTCTTACCTTCAACATTTCTTTTGGTCTTATATACCCATTTTACTCCAATCACTTCCTTTCCTTTTGGGAGATCAACTAATTCCCATGTATTTTTCTTTTCTATTGCATTTACTTCTTCATCCATAGCATCTATCCATTTATTATATTTTACTGCTTCTTCAAAATGAATAGGATCTTCTACATTACAATACAATGCAAATAAAGAGTTCATACCTTCATTCATTACCTATTACTCATAGATTTCATTCAGACTTATGAATATGGTTCTTCTTTCACTTGTTGAACTTGTGCTTGTAGAAGCACTCAAATCTACTCTTTGTGATGTGCTTGTAGAAGCATTGTCATCACTTATCAAGGGTGTTATTATACTAGCTTGTGGTGTCCCTTGCTTTCCTTGTGTTGGTGGAGTTGGTGTTGCTAATAAGGGATTTCTTTCTACCATTTCTTCCTCATATTCATCTTGAGACATACATGTTTTTACATTCATTGTTTTTTCAATGCTTCCATTCCAAGCTTCTTCCTCAATAAAATGCACATCTCTACTTATCATAAACTTCTTGGTAAATGGGTTATACAATCTGTATGCCTTTGATTCATCACTGTAACTAACAAATATGCACTTCTCCCCCTTAATTTCCAACTTCTTCCTTACATGATCTGGAATATGTGCATAAGCCACACATCCAAATACTCTCATGTGGGTGAAAAATTGTTTTATGCAACTCCATGCTTCTTTTGGAACTCTATTCATCAAACTCTTTGTTGGGCATCTATTCAGCACATATGCTGCATAATGTATAGCTTCAACCCAATATTCATTTGGCAAATGTTTTTCCTTCGACATGATTCTTACCATGTCCATGATGGTTTTGTTTTTCCTTTCAGCAACTCCATTTTGCTGAGGTCTATACCTTGCTGTAAATTGCTTATGAATTCCATTTTCTTTGCAAAAACACAGAAAATATTTGGAGATACATTCTCCTCCGCTATCAGTTCTGAGAAAATTATGTGCTGCCCACTTTTATTCTCGATAAGAGCTTTAAAGTGGCAGAACTTCTCAAATAATCCACTCTTCAACTTCAGGAAATATACCCATGTTTTTCTTGTGTAATCATCAATAAATGCCAGCATATAGTGGCTGCCTGCTAATGATGGTGTTTGCATTGGTCCACACAAATCTGAATGGACTATTTCGAAGGGTGCATTTGACCTTATGTTCTTTCCTGATGGAAATCTTTCTCTATGTTGTTTTCCCAAGATGCAACCTTCACAAAGGTTGTCTAGTTTTTCAATCAATGCTAATCCCTTTACCATTCCTTTTCCATGAAATAAATTCAGACCTCCAAAATTGATATGTCCAAATCTCAAATTCCATAATCAGTTTTCATCTTTTTCTTCTCTTTGGTAAGTTTCTTGAGCTACAACTGCCACTGCAACTCATTTCTTCAAATCTTCTCTCATCTTGAGAGGAAACATTATGTTTCTTGCCATCTTCACTTGTGCAATCCTTTATTTTCTTGGTGTTATGTCCATGATGGTACATACACCATCCTCAAAGAATACATTGTAGCCTTTCTGAATGAGTTGTCCAATGCTCAAAAGGTTACTCTTCATAATAGGTACATAGTATACATCTGATATGGATTTCCTTTCTCATTTTCTTGTTAAAACACATACTCTTCCTTTCCCCATGACAGAGAATTTGCTGTTTGTTCCCAATGTTACTTGAGACTTCACATTTTCATCCAACATGGAAAACATTGAAATTTCACAGTCATATGGTTTCTACATCCTGAATCTAGAAACCATATATCTTTATTTTTCTCTTCAGCCATATTACATACTAAAAACAAATTTTCTTGACTCTGAGCTTCTTTAGTAAACTCAGCATTGGGTCTATTACCCATGTCACTAAGTTTCTTTCTACATTCATTGGCATAGTTCCCATACTTCTTACAGTACTGACATTGGACTTGGGATTTATCATACCTTTGTCCATGTGATTGATTTTGTCCACCTTGTTGGCTACTACCTTGGCTTTGATTCTAACTTTGGTTGTTGCCCCTTCCTCTTGTACTTGCAGGGTTATTTCTTCCTCCTCTGTTTCGGATTCTGGCTCTACATTTTCCTCTGTAGTTTAATCTTCCTTGACCTCTTCCTCTTCCAAAGGAAATTTGGATCTTGAAGGCTTGCTCTAGAGATGAATTTGTTGTTCTATTCAGCCTTTCTTCATGAGTCATCAAAGATGCATGAAGCTAATCAACTGTAAAGCTTGATAGATCCTTTGTATTTTCAATGGTAGTGACTATAACATTGAATCTTGAGGATAAACACCTCAATACTTTCTCCACTATTATTATTTCTTCTATTGTCTCTCCATGAGATCTCATTTGGGTAACCAACCAAATCAACTATGTGAAGAATGAGTCTAAGCTACCAGACTCTTTCATGCAAATAACTTCAAACTCTCTTCTCATTACTTGAAGCTTTGTTATATTTAATTTCTCCATACCTTGATAGACTATCTGGAGGGTATCCCATGCCTCCTTAGAGTTCTTTACTGCTGCAATTCTTGGAAATATGGTTTCATGCAGTGCTTGATAGAGATAGAAGAGGGATTTTGAGTCCTTCTTCTTATTACTCTTCAGAAAATCAATTTCTTCTTGTGTTAAGGAATTAAACTCATTTTCATCAGTTGGTTCTTCAAATCCATATTCATCTAGTTCCCATAAATCTTGAGATGCAAACATGGCTCTCATTATGATTTCTCAATAGTCATAGTTCTTCCCATTGAACTGTGGGAGTTGAGTATTTCTCATACTCGTGCTTGTGCTAGTTCCTTTCATTTTTTTATTTTGAAGAACTACAAAGCTTGATTGTGTATCTAACTTGTTGAATCTTCACTCTACTTGAGAAATGCTTCAAAAATATATTTTTTCCTTCAGCTTCTTCAACAACTCCTAAGAGCCTGGACTAGCTTTGATAGCATGTCCGAATTTTCTAATAAATCCTAAAACACAATGAGGAATGAAATTTACTCTTTTAACACAGAGATATCATTCAAAAAAAATTTAGATGGAATAAGTAAAAACTCTATATTTACTTAAACATTTCAACTGTTAAAAAAATATTTGTCTTCAGAACTGTTTTTCTGGATTTACAAAACCCTACTCATATGTAATCTATTTCACACAGAGGCTTGCACACACTCTGTCTCACTTGAGCTCTCATGCTCTTTTACACACCATACACATCATTCTATTTGTTTGTATTGTAAACATATATTTATATATGTTTACAATACATGTTATAAAAGGGAATTAACCTAAGTCTAAAACCTTATGAAAATAAACTCATATCGTGGAAGATCACAAACCATATAACTTAAAAAAATAAACCAAAAACATTACAAAAAATTGCGATATTTTATCGCTTCAATCACTGTGCTGGATGACGTCAGCTTCAATCCATGCGATAAACAAACAAGAGAAGTTTTGCGAAGAGCTATTGCATCAAACGATGTGCCCACTAACTGTGCACCTAAAACTTGCGACGATGCACAATTGGTCGAGGGACCGGTGAGCTGGCGGTGGTGGGACATGGTTATCGCATGATCTCAAAGGGCCAGTGGTGTAAGCGAGAAAACTTGTGATACGCATTTGATTGGTCATCGATTTGTGTGACGTGGACTGGCAGGGTCCACAAGTCACGTAGACATAGAATGTTGTGATGAGCACCCATTGGTTACGGGAGTTGGTGATTTTTACTGGCAAGGTCCACAGAAAGACGTGGAGTGTTTTAAATTCAAATGAATGGCGCGGGAGTTACTGTGGTTGGTGCATAGGAGTAATGGTGGGGTTTGTGTGTGGTTCAAATGTGATTTGGAAAATCAGAAGAGGGCTACGACAAAGTAAAGAAAATCACTAATGCAGGTGGAGTTAAACATAAGTTCAATGCACAGGTTGAGTGCAAAAACTAAAACATATTTGCTACTGCTCCTGTCCTTTGAATTCACATCAAAACTTGATTTTTTTTCCTTCTTTTCAGGTTTGCAGTTGGGATTAAATTCCAACACCTTAGACTTTAATCAAAATGAAAAGAATTTGTATGTGACAAATTAGCATTGAATTTTAACTAGAGATTTGTTTTCATAATACCTATAGGTTATAACTCTAGGAACCAAATTTTCTGATTTTTCCTGCAGAGAATTAGAAAATCCCGCACCTGAGACCATAATGAAAGAATAACTATTAAATGATGAAACATCTGAGGCAAAGTATCTTAAACAAGCTTAGGAAAAAAATTAAGGGTAAAATTCTTACCAGAATAGGAAAGAGTTGGAACCATAAAAAGGTAGCATCGATGCTAACCGGTGGTAAGAAGAAAGAAGGATACCTCTGGGATGTCCCAAAAACCATCCAGTGGTGAGAAGATAAAGGTTTGCATCGTAAAATTTCGTGACAGCCAAACCTTCTGGAGGGGCCACAAAACTGAGCGATTGCCCAAAAATTGGAACCATCGAGAACAAATCCTCTACCTAATGAAAATCAAGAACAGTTCTAGACAACACGGCAACTGCCAAAATTTAAATCAACGGGAAACCATAACTCAATCGTCTAATAAAAGATTGAATAACAAAGATTATGACACGAAGGCAACTAGAAGAGTTGTTTTCAAATAGTAACTCCTTACAACTTAAATATTCTCAATAAATTATAAAAGAAATAAATTAAATCTAAATGCTTTAGAAATAATTCTCCATAAAATTTAAGCTTGCCAATAAATGAAAACTTAAAAAAAAAAGTTTCTAACAAAAAAACAAAATAATTAAAAATTATAACACCAATATTATTTTCTTTCATTCTATAAACTTAAATTAGTAAATAATGTTTTACTTTTTTTCTCCCTTTCTTTTCCATTCGTGCTCAATTCCAATTGGCAACATGCTCAACTACCTCACCAAAATGTTCGGATAATATAAGTTTCCTATCATTGGGGAAGCGTGCTTATCTACCTCACCACATAATGTCTGGATAAGATGGACTAACTTTCAAATCATTATTTATGTTAAGTAATGTTTAAATGATATTTTTTTAATATATTATGGGACATACAAGCTTCTTCTCAATCCAGATAATTTCATTTACAATTATGACCAATAAGATCCCTCTAAAGATACTTTATTGTTCAGATCTAATAATTAATTTCTTGCAACGTCCTTTAGTTAGTGAGATCCATTGTCATAGAAAAAAAAGAATACCAAGTCAAACTAAAATTTGACAAAAGCAAGACATTATTTTTTGTAACATATTGGTGGAGAGATCAAGTTTCTCTCCATAAACAAAGAACATGTTGGAATTTTACTCCCAACCACCACTATGAATAAACAGTGGTGTAGCCCACACTTGATTAATTCTTATTGCAGAGAAGGACATCAGCAGATCCAAGAGCCGGAGGTTTTTTCATGCAACACAACAAATATAGTACCTGAGCCTTTAACTCTGCATTTATTTCCAACCACCGCATTGACTTACCTTTTTTTTTCCCGCATACTGCACATCGCAACTTTTATGTTTTAACCTGTAAGCCTTTTCGTTGTTAAGTTAATTTTCCTCCGATGCAATATCGAGGGGGACCCACCTTACCTTTGTCGCATGAACCAAACCTTGCATTCTGCCTTATTCCTTTGTATTTTTCATTTCACACTTACTGCACTTACCAACCTTTACCGTCGACTGCACATTGCAACTTTTATCGTTTAAACTCTTAAGCCCGCATGTTATGCTAAGTTTCTACTAATGCGATATTAGCGGGACCCAAAACCTTATCACACTTTGCATATCTTAATTCTTACCTCAAGCCTTACCGTATGTTATGTTATTTTACTGCCAATGCGATATTGGCGGGACCCACCATTTAAGCTGCCCGCAGAGCACAAGTCGCAAGTTTTAAGTTTTACCTTTTATGTCACCCACAAGTTATTTTATTTTGTTTGAGACGTGATTGCAAGAGGGGGCACATGTGAAGCTCAAGAACGCAGTGCATTTTTCACGTCGCATATTTTACCACTTACCTTTCCATAATCGTAAAGTTATGTTATTTGATTTGTGATGTGATATCGCTATCGCATATCGCAATCGCATAGTTTTAAGTTTACCGCCGAACCACCGTAGAATATGTTATTTTGGATGCGATGTGATGTTCCACGTCAAAATGCACATAACAGTTCACAAAGTTTAAAGGATAGCGCGAGAGTTAAAATTTATTTTCACTGATTTGTGTGGATGTGATGCGGACTAGACCGCATTGCATAAGATTTGAAGTCCACTAGTTTGTGTTTTTGAACGTGTCTTCGTGTGTTTTTGTGTATAAGTAGGAATACGGCCTGCATGCTGATTAATGAATAAATGGGTCCTTTTGATGGCCTAAGGACAATTTTTTTTAATGTCCACTCAAGAATTGAAGCAACATTCATTAGATTAGGTTTTACAGACTTCGACCATTCAATATAAGCTATGTAATTTTCATTATGTTAGAGAGAGAATAGAATAGAAAACTAAAGTTTTGTTTCACTCCTAATTTTTTACACTGCTTATGTATATGTGACTATTTAATTCCACATTTTATTTTAAAGTCTCTGTGTTGTGGGGGAGCATCCCTCTGTTATTGATTTCATTCAATATTTCCAACATGGCATCGGAGTAGGTCTAGGCTCTCAGTCAAAGACGCGTGAGCTCTCTTTCTTTGCTGTAGAAGTTGTAATATTGGTTTGAGAAGAAGATTTCTCTAGGAGTGAGAAAGCTTATATTTTACACAATCAAGATGATTATTTTGTTTAACATAGTCATGATGGCAGCAGCTGGCACCAGCTGAAAAATCCCCAACTACAACAGTTTAATGGGAATAATTATTGTTATTGGGCCATTACAATGAGAGCCCTATTTGCTTCATAAGATATATGGGAGCTAGTGGAGAAAGGTTTCCAAGAACCAGCGGACGCAGCAGCGCTGGCTGCATTGACAGCAACAGAAAGTGAATTTTTGAGAGATAATAGGAAGAAGGACTCCAAAGCCCTATTCTATCTCTATCAAACAGTACACAAGAGTATATTCCCAAGTATTGCAGTAGCAACAAATTCTAAGGAGGCGTGGGATATTCTCAAGACAGCCTATCAAGGCATGGAGAAAGTGAAGACATCAAAGCTACAAATGTTGAGGAGAGACTTTGAAACTCTCAGTATGAAAGAGTTTGATAACATACACTCATTCTTCATACATGTGATTGGGATCGTCACCCAAATAAGGTCTCATGGAGAGACACTTGAGGAAAGAATAATAGTGGAGAAAATCTTGGGAAGTCTACCGTCAAGATTTGATGCCATAAAAGTGGCAACAAAAGAGACAAATGATCTCTCACAATTATCAGGGGATGAGCTTCATGCATCCCTGATTTTCTCATGAACATAGACTGAACAGAACAAAAAACTCCTCATTGGAGCATTCTTTCAAGACACAAATGTCTTTTGGTCGAGGTAGAGGTCGAGGAAGATTAAACTGCCTAGGAAGAGGAATAAGACCACATCGAGGTGCAAGAAACAACCATACAAGCAAAAGTGGAAGGGGCAGCAATCAGAATCAAAGTGAAGGCTCGAGGCACCACCAAGCACAAGGACAAAGGTATGATATATCCCAATTCCAATGCCATTATTGTAAAAGGTATAGACATTATGCCAATGAATGTAAAAAGAAGCAAAGTGACATGAATAATATGCAAAATAAAAATTTTGCAAAAGAAGATAAGAACCAGAGTAATGTGATTTTAACATGTAATGTAGTACAAGAAAGGCAGAAAGATGTGTGGTTCTTAGACTTAGGTTGCAACAACCACATGACTAGAAACATAGAAATTTTTGCAAATCTAGATGAAAATTTTAAATATGAAGTGACAACGGGGACTGATAGCAAAGTCTCTGTCATTGGAAAAGGAAGAGTGTCAATATTGAAAAGGAAGGAAGAAAATAAATTTGTGCCAGATGTATATTATGTACGTGGCTTGAAATGTAACCTTCTGAGCATTAGACAACTCGTGAACAAGGGCTACAATGTATTTTTTAAGAATTATGTGTGTACTATCATGGATGTACCTCCAAGTAAAATGGTCATTGCAGAAGTGCACATGACAAAAAATAGGATGTTTTCTCTCAAGCTCAGAACAGATTTGAAGGAAGGAAGTGTGGTAGCAGCAATCACACAAGAGACCTTTCAAGAAAAAGTGAAAGAAGAAAACTAGGTATGGCATTTGAGATTTGGACATCTCAATTTTGGAGGTTTGAACCTCTTGCATAGAAAAGGGATGGTAAAAGGATTACCACTCACTAAGAAACCAGACAACCTATGTGAAGGCTACATCTTAGGTAAATAACATAGAGAATAATTTCCATTAGGGAAGAGTATAAGGGCAAAGGCACCCTTAGAGATTGTCCACTCAGAATTTTGTGGACTAATGCAAATGCCATCTTTAGCTAGAAGCCATTAAGTTTTGAAATTCATAGATGATTACACTAGAAATACATGGGTGTATTTCTTGAAACAGAAGAGTGAAGTGTTTGAACAGTTCTGCCACTTCAAAGCTCTTGTTGAGAAGTAGAGTGGGCACTACATCAAAGTGTAGAGAACTGACAGAGGTGGAGAATATATCTCGAAAGATTTCCTACGTTTCTATAGGTGTAACACCCCCAATTTGTGTGTTGAACTTTTAAAGTTAGACATTTGAACTTTAATCCTAAGGGGGTGGACCCCAAAGGATAAGTATGGTGTGAATGTACTTTAATATTTAAATTGAGGAAATAAATAAAATGATTGTGCATTTTGACCAAGATGAGAATTAGAGATCACTTGCCAAATCCATGAGGATGGATAAGGCAGCAAATCCCCACAATCTGTCAAAAATCCTTGAAAGAAATTAATTTAGATTTTGAGGAGGAATATAAATTTCCCCAATGATGAGGAAAGTAGTTGGGAAGAGGTAAGAAAAGCTTGAAAAGCTGAGGAAAAGCATAAAACATCTTTAAAGAGTCCCAAAATGGGAAGCCTAGGCTAAACAGGAAAGAAAGCATCCTGCTATTCTGGACACAGAATTAGAAACATTCTTTGGGGAAATATGAGCTTAAATAAGCTGCTCCTAAGCAGATCAGAGGTTGATCTGTGATGGAGGTGATCTCAGCTCGGGGGTGAGTTCTGGGAGACAAAGAGGACTCTAAGGTTGGGAGGTTGGTCATTTGCAATAGTGGTATGTTTCTGAAATTCTTGTTTATTTTGATTTATTATGGTATGAATTGGCTACATATAAAATTTAATGGAATGGTATGATTGATTTTAGTACTACATTTAACAGAATCCATCTTAAGGCATTCACCTTCCAGATTCTGTTTAGTTGTAGACCAGTAATCTATAGAGTAGAAACCCACAGAAACTTTAAACCAAAGATGGTTTAAATCTGAAGGTACTTAGTCTCCACAGATAATTAAAGATTAACTTGTTTCACATATATATACAAAGGTGAAATTATATGCTCATATGTATGCTAGAAAAATATTGTAGCAGAACTGAAATTTACATGGTAAAATAAAAGAGAAGCAAAGACATTAGAATATGTATTTCGAAATTTTTCTAGCTCAAGAAGTAATTCTACTCTATAGAAGTGTTATAGCATTTATAGTGTATATTGCATTCTTTAATCTACCTCTAACCCTTGAAATAAATATCATAGCAAAATACTTAACCTATAATTAAGGTACACTACTCAATTAACTATCGAATACATATATATGCATCAAAAAAAAAGAAAGAGCCGAGAGCTAAAACAATAGCTCATTTTAACAACGATTATAAATGAGTAGTTTGGTGGAAGAAATATATATATGAACCATATCGCTATGTGAATTAATGTATTGTCAAACTATATTAAATCATGGTGGTTATTTAATTTACTATGCATTGGGCCTGTTTCAATTCAATACCTCCGATTGTACAGACATTAATGTTCCACGGCATTTTAGGTCCTTTTTAAACATGAGATGTAATGAACAAATGTAAAAATAAAACGAGGATATATTTTAAACATTTAGTTTTTAAACATGCATGTGAATACATATTATCTATATTCATATCATATTCATATTATCTATCATATGGATATTATCTATCATATGAATATTCATATTTTAAACGATGATAGATAACAGACGCAACAATAAAACTACGAAATGACGTGAAGATAGCAAGGGCCGAGTACCCAACCTTTACGTAGGGGATAGATGTCCATATGTCGTGGGTGGAAAGGTTTTATATGCCAGAAGGTATTATATTGAAATTGCAAAGGCAGTGTAGCCTTGTCTATTTTCGTGAAGAGCGTTACTAGTATTAAAAACAAAAGAAATACATGGGGCGCAATCGCGTTAAGGAAGGGAGTTACCGACGTGGGAGCTCGGCTTTCCCCCTGGCGTGGTTCGTTAGTCATCGTTGCCATCTACAACGAAGCCAATCGAAATAGTTTGGATTCGACTGGCCAATACGTCGCTGACCATAGTTACGATTTAGATAGGGCGACGAAAGCATAAAACCTATCAATAATATAGGTCCTGACAGTTAGTACTGGATCTCAACAATACTAGAGTTCTGAAACGCAAGCAAATAAATCACAGACATAAATCTCTGCAATTGTATGACAGAAACTCGAGATTGACCTATGCGTAGGGTTTGCATTCTACCCTGGGATCACATTGATTTAAAAAGAAAAAAAAAGAAAAATAAAAACCAGAAGTCAATACGCCATAAAAAAAAAACATATTAGCACGTCAGCCATAGGAAGGCTATCAAACCTGGACGCAAGGAAACCTGAGATCCCTCGTCAGGACGTAGAAAAACATGCTAACGAAGGGTTCGGCGTATAGCCAGGAGGAAAGACTATTAATGGCTTCTATCCATGCAATGCGTACTGAGCGTAGCAGTAAGAGATCTGCAAAAGAAAACACTTCTGAGTAAAACGATCCGTATTCACATCAAAGCGGACTACCAAAACCTATAATAAGAAAAACAAGGATATGTATGAATCACGAAGAGCGCGGCCAGAAAACCCCACCGTCTGCACCCTCTGCACAAAACAATCAGTAGATGATTTAGATACGGCATTACCTGACGAGATCAAAATGAATTGCAGAACGTAAAGAACTATAGCAATCTTACACTCGAACTCTCCACGGAGCAGGAGCCGATACCTTCAAGCTGACTTGGTATTCCTGTACCAAATGCACAGGGAAAGATCCGCGCCTTCGGTGAACGAATTGTGAATAAAGACAAACATAACAACCAGAATAAGGTTCAACTGTAAACTGAGCCAGCTATATAGATAATAACCGGCAGAGGGAGAGGTGAGTGGCATCGAGTTGATGCCGCCGAGATAAATCGGAAGGGTAGGAGAAACCCTAATCACACTGCCCCAGAAAGGCAGAGAATCCCAAAGTCGATTTGGAAAAAAACCCAGCTTCGTCGACATAGTGGTACTCGGTGATGTAAATGAGTTGCAGACGAGGTACTGAGACACAGAAGTTGGCTCACACAGTACTGGGCCAAACTGGAATAACAAATGGAAGCGTTACACGAAAAATACTTGCTAGGCATGAGTCTGCAAACGCCGGCATCTGGTACTTCAACCTCCTGAGCGAGACGCCGTCCCTGCGTACAAAACCATCAAAATATCAAAATGAAACCCACACGTTAAACCAGACTAGTCATATCACTAAGCTATACTGCTATTTCCATCCATAATCAGTACGCATGGTGCGTACTATGCGTATAAAAACCAAATCGTATATGCACCGGTTCAAACAAAAACAATGAAAATTCGACGTAAGAGGCAAGGCGCTCGGATTTGTATTATGCATAGACACCCATACGCATGACTGTTAACATCATTGCAGGCGGAAATATTCATATAAGTATAAACTAATAATAATATACCCTGTCGCGACGAATTAGAAAAAAGGGTTGAACAGTAAAACCACGCCAACAAGCTTTATGATTAGGGTTAGGTATATATCGGGATTGGTAGGTCTCGACGTTTCATAATTAATATTTGAATCATTGTTATATATATCAATAGTCCGGACGCCTTAAGCTCTGCGACGATAACTGATATGGACATAGACTCATCGACGTACGAAATTATTAGTATGTGCACGCTGTATTATATACACAAGCGTTATTTCAACGTGTTGGCAAGGTATAGGTATATCATGTATAGTATATGCTTGGTGCGGATTCAATTATATTATCAAATGGTATATATATGTGTTATATATAGGCGGATTCAATGGTATTATCAAAGGGGGTGTTATATATATATGTGTGTTATATATATATATGCGCATTCAAATAATTTTATCAAAGGTTATATATATATGTGTTATATATATATATGCGCATTCAAATAATTTTATCAAAGGGTATATATATATGTGTTATATATATATATATACGCATTCAAATAATATTATCAAAGGGTATATATATATATATATGTGTTATATATATAAGTGGTATATATATATAAGCAGATTCAATGATATTAACAAGGGGTGTTATATATATATGGGTTATATGATGTTATCGAAGATATGTATGTACATAGGGTCTATACTTATATTATATCTAGGGGGAGTATCCCATGTTGATATAGAGGGGGTATAGAATTTTATATACATGGTTTTAATGTACACATGGGAAATATTCAATGTTATTAGGAAGGGTTAGTGGCGAAGAGATCCTAAAATTTAAATGAGATACTAGAGGGGTAGAGGAAAATTTAAAAATATGGAAATAAAATCCAATTTCTACACTTAAGATTCAGACAACCAGGTAAAGAAAAATGAAACCCCAGTATATATGTGGAGAGAAAAAAAAAAAAAAAATTTCCTTAAACTGGAGGTGTTACAAATGGTATCAGAGCCCAAGTGCAAAAAATGGGCTGTTGTTATTGTGCTCACTGAATTCTGAATGTTATTGAACATTGTAGAGATTGTTTTTTTTGTTTTACTAATCAAAATTATGAGGGTGTACAGTGGTGCTAAAATGGATGACGATGGAGGAATTTATGTGGATCTGCGTGATGAGTTTGCTACTCCAGATCCCAATGCCCCGGTAATGGCTATGTTGCACAGGATGCAACGAGAATTGGCTGAACTAAGAAGCCAGAATGACATGTTGTCCTCAGCCAGTAAGGAGCAGGAAAAGCTCATCAGAGAACTAACTTCTCGGAACAGCCAGGAAGGCGAAGGTTCTGGAAAGAGAAAGATGGATGAGTCTGATGATGATGATGCAGCTAGACATCAACATAAACAGAAAAGAGAATTGCAGGGAGAATTCCGAAAGATCAAGCCTCCCTCCTATGATGGGGAGAAGGAAGAAGATGCTGAAGCTTGGTTGCTGAACATGATCAAGTATTTCCAAGTTTATGAATATGAGAGCAATCTGAAGGCCAGATTAGCTGTGTACCAACTACAAGGAAAAGCTACACTGTGGTGGGAAGAGGCAAAAATGGTGCATGCCATTGATGAAAAGATAGTTACTTGGGAAGATTTTCAGGCTAAGTTCAAAAATCATTATTTGAACGAGCGTTATTATGATGATAAAGCAAAAGAATTTCATGAACTTAGACTAGGACAGCTCACTATCAATGAGTTTGTCACTAAGTTCACCAATTTATTGAGGTATGTCCCTTACATTAGGGAAGAAAAGGCAAAGGTCCAAAGGTTTTTAAATTGTTTGCCTACTGTGTACAAAGAGAAGATTGAGTTTGACAACCCGAAGACAATGGACGAAGCGGTTAGAAAAGAAATATTATGCTATCAGCAGTTTAAAGGAAAGGCTGAACAAGGGAAGAGCTGGTTGAACAAGGGTGAGTTCAAGGGGAAAAGACAAAAACCAGCATATCTAAGGAATTTTGGTAGAGATCATCAGCGGAAAAAATTCAATAAACCAAAAGAAAGCCAAACTGCTCAGTCCCAAGTGGCTTCAAAACAAGTTGAAGGGAACAATAAAAAAGAAGGGACAGTCAGAATGAAGGAACCTTTGAAGTGTTGGGGCTGTGGAGAACCCCATATGATGAGGGACTGCCCCCATCAAAATATTCATATGATCAGCAGAGAGAGAGAGGCAACAACAGTAAATGACATAGCCAGAAATATACCAACTATCAGTGCAGCATTGGAAAATCGGCAAGCAGAACATCAAGCAACCATGGTGGAAATGGAGGGTAAGATTTCTGACCTACCCATTACTGTTTTGATTGATCCAGGTGCTTCTTTGAGTTACATTAGTCCTGGAATTGTAGAAAAATGTAAAATTAAACCTGAAAAGTTTCAGCAGTCATGGTTGGTACAGCTGGCCACTGGAACTAAGAGAAAAGTCACACATAAATTGCCCAAAACAACAATACAATTAAATGGCTTTCCAACAGAAGTAAATTTGAACATATTGCCGTTAGGATCCTATGACTTGCTGATAGGAATGGATTGGCTGGAAAAGAAGAAAGCCCTGATGAACTGCTGGGATAAAACCCTGCATTGTGTGGATGAAGAGGGGAAACCTTTTACATTAAAAGGAAAACAAAAATCCATTTCAGTAAGACAAATATCAGCCTTACAATTAAAACGAACAGCTAGAAAAGTATACCAAGTTTATGCTGTACATGTGGAAGAAGTAGAACAGAGAACTGAAGAAAATCTGCTGAGTGAGTTACCGGTGGTAAGGGAATTTAAAGAAGTTTTCCCAGATGAGATTCCTCATCTCCCCCCCAAAAGAGAGATTTATTTTTCCATAGATCGGGTGCCGGGAGCCACACTTGTTTCCCGAGCCCCCTATCGAATGAGTCCGCCCGAACTTATGGAGCTGAAGATGCAGCTGCAAGAATTACTGGATAAAGGTTACATTAGACCAAGTGTGTCTCCGTGGGGAGCACCGGTCTTATTTGTGAAAAAGAAGGATGGAACTTTTAGGATGTGCATTGATTATCGTCAACTGAACAAGTTGACCATTAAGAATAGATATCCACTTCCTAGAATTGATGATCTTTTTGATCAAGTGAGAGGGGCCTCAGTCTTTTCCAAGATTGACTTAAGAACTGGGTATCACCAGCTCAGAATCAAGGAAGAAGACATTAGCAAGACAGCTTTTCGAACCTGGTATGGACACTACGAATTTGTAGTCCTACCTTTTGGATTGACAAATGCCCCTGCCACCTTTATGTGCCTGATGAACAGTGTGTTAAATAAGTATTTGGATAAATTTGTTCTGGTGTTTATAGATGATATTTTGGTTTACTCCAAAAACAAAGAGGAACATAAAGAACATTTGCGGATAGTGTTACAAACTCTGAAAGAAAATCAGCTATATGCCAAGTTCAGTAAATGTGAATTTTACAAGGATAAGATTCAATATTTGGGTCATATTATTTCTGAAAAAGGCCTTGCAGTTGACCCTGAAAAGATAAAAGCAATTAAAGAATGGCCAGTCCCAACTGATGTTTCAGCAGTAAGGTCATTCATGGGGATGGCAGGCTACTATCGTAGATTTGTGGAGAGATTTTTTGCCATAGCACATCCCATCACTTCATTGCAAAGAAAGGGTGTCAAGTTCGTGTGGACTGAGAAATGTCAAATCAGTTTCGAACAATTAAAACAAAAACTTATTTCAGCCCCTATATTAAAAATTACTGATCCTGATAAAGAGTTTGTTGTATGTACAGATGCTTGCAGAGAGGGGCTGGGAGGAGTCTTGTTGCAGGAAAATTCAGTTATTGCATATGAATCTAGGAAACTGAAAATACATGAACAGAATTATAGTGCCTATGATTTAGAATTTGCAGCTGTTATCCATGCTCTGAAAATGTGGCGGCACTATCTTCTGGGGAAAAAGTTCACATTGATGACTGATCATATTAGCCTTAAATATTTCTTTTCCCAAACTGATCTGAATGCAAGACAAGCCAGATGGTTGTCCTTTTTAAGTGAATTTGATATGGACATAAAACATATCAAGGGAAAAGAAAATAAAGTTGCTGATGCATTAAGTAGAAATGCTTGTCAAAATTTAAATAGCATTGGGAGTAGTGGCCAGATTGAGGTAGAAGAGTTGGTGAGAAAAGCAGCAAGCCAAGATCCAAACTATGAAACACTCTTGGTGAAACTACAGAAAAGGGATAAAACTGATTTCACTCAAAACCAAAAAGGGCTACTATATTACAAAAACAGGTTGTATATTCCTAATGTAGAGTCATTGAAAAGAGAAATGTTGGATGAATATCACAAACAGCCTTATGCAGGGCATCCAGGATACCGGAAGATGTTAACAGCCTTGAAAAAGAAGTTGTCTGGCCAGGAATGAAGAGAGATGTGGCAGAATATTTAAGTAGGTGCATGGAATGTCAACTAGTCAAAGTTGAGCATCAACATCCAGCAGGTCTTCTAAATCCCTTGCCAATTGCAGAATGGAAATGGGACACAGTTTCCATGGATTTTATAACAGGACTACCTAAAACCAAATACCAACATGATTCTGTAATGGTGGTAGTAGACACTTTAACCAAAGCTTCCCACTTTATACCAGTGAAATCTACTTTCGGAACAGCTCAAGTAGCAAATGTTTTCCTGAAGGAGATAGTAAGGCTTCATGGAGTTCCCAAAGTAATTGTTTCAGATCGAGATGCTAAGTTTACAACAGCATTTTGCAAGGGATTGTTTGGAGGGATGGGTACTAAGCTGAATTTTAGTACTGCCTATCACCCTCAAACTGATGGGAAAACAGAAAGGACGAATCAAATTTTGGAGGATATGTTGAGAATGTATGTGATGGATAGACCATCAAAGTGGGAGGAGTATCTGCATTTAGCTGAATTTTCTTATAATAACAGCTACCAATCTTCTATTAAAATGAGTCCGTTTGAGGCACTATATGGAAGAAAGTGTCGTACTCCTTTGAGCTGGAGCCAACCAGAAGATAAATTAATGCTGGGACCTGATGCCTTACAGGAAATGGAAAGAATTGTTAAACAGATACAGGGAAATATCAAAACAGCACAAGATCGCTAGAAAAGCTATGCTGATAAGAAAAGAGTGCACCGAGAATTCAAAGTGGGGGATCATGTGTATTTGCGCATCAAACCCAAAAAGAGCACACTCTATGCTGGAAGTTGTGCAAAACTTGCTCCTAGATATTGTGGGCCTTTTGAAGTTTTAGAAAGGGTGGGGCCAGTGGCTTACAAGCTGGCCTTACCACCCCACGTTAGAGTGCATGATGTGTTTCATATTTCATTATTAAAAAGATATGTGCATGATGCTTCTCACATAGTTGATTGGAATGTTGTACAGGTGGAACCAGAAGGGGAGTTTCTGCCAGAACCACTTCAAATATTGGAGCGGGAAGAAATTGAATTGAGAAACAGAACAGTGGCTAGAGTAAAAGTGCAGTGGAAGCACTTTACTACTGAAGAAGCTACCTGGGAAAGGGAAGCTGAAATAATGGAAAAATATCCATTTTTGTTTAAGTGAACTCTAGTAGTTGAATAACAACACCGAGGACGGTGTTTATTTTCAGAGGGGCAATATGTAACACCCCCAATTTGTGTGTTGAACTTTTAAAGTTAGACATTTGAACTTTAATCCTAAGGGGGTGGACCCCAAAGGATAAAGTATTGGGTGAATGTAATTTAATATTTAAATTGAGGAAATAAATAAAATGATTGTGCATTTTGACCAAGATGAGAATTAGAGATCACTTGCCAAATCCATGAGGATGGATAAGGCAAAAAATCCCCACAATCTTTCAAAAATCCTTGAAAGAAATTAATTTAGATTTTGAGGAGGAATCTAAATTTCGCCAATGATGAGGAAAGTAATTGGGAAGAGGTAAGAAAAGCTGGAAACGCTGAGGAAAAGCATAAAATAGCTTTAAAGATTCCCAAAATGGGAAGCCTAGGCTAAACAGGAAAGAAAGCATCCTGCTATTCTGGACGCAGAATTAGAAACATGCTTTGGGGAAATATGAGCTTAAATAAGTTGCTCCTAAGAATATTTGAGGTTGATCTGTGATGGAGGTGATCTCAGCTCGGGGGTGAGTTCTGGGAGACAAAGAGGACTCTAAGGTTGGGAGGTTGGTCATTTGCAATAGTGGTATGTTTCTGAAATTCTTGTTTATTTTGATTTATTATGGTATGAATTGGCTACATATAAAATTTAATGGAATGGTATGATTGATTTTAGTACTACATTTAACAAAATCCATCTTAAGGCATTCACCTTCCAGATTCTGTTTAGTTGTAGACCAGTAATCTATAGAGTAGAAAACCACAGAAACTTTAAACCAAAGACGGTTTAAATCTGAAGGTACTTAGTCTCCACAGATAATTAAAGATTAAATTGTTTCACATATATATACAAAGGTGAAATTATATGCTCATATGTATGCTAGAAAACTATTGTAGCAGAACTGAAATTTACATGGTAAAATAAAAGAGAAGCAAAGACATTAGAATATGTATTTCGAAATTTTTCTAGCTCAAGAAGTAATTCTACTCTATAGAAGTGTTATAGCATTTATAGTGTATATTGCATTCTTTAATCTACCTCTAACCCTTGAAATAAATATCATAGCAAAATACTTAACCTATAATTAAGGTACACTACTCAATTAACTATCGAATACATATATATGCATCAAAAAAAAAGAAAGAGCCGAGAGCTAAAACAATAGCTCATTTTAACAACGATTATAAATGAGTAGTTTGGTGGAAGAAATATATATATGAACCATATCGCTATGTGAATTAATGTATTGTCAAACTATATTAAATCATGGTGGTTATTTAATTTACTATGCATTGGGCCTGTTTCAATTCAATACCTCCGATTGTACAGACATTAATGTTCCACGGCATTTTAGGTCCTTTTTAAACATGAGATGTAATGAACAAATGTAAAAATAAAACGAGGATATATTTTAAACATTTAGTTTTTAAACATGCATGTGAATACATATTATCTATATTCATATCATATTCATATTATCTATCATATGGATATTATCTATCATATGAATATTCATATTTTAAACGATGATAGATAACAGACGCAACAATAAAACTACGAAATGACGCGAAGATAGCAAGGGCCGAGTACCCAACATTTACGCAGGGGATAGATGTCCATATGTCGCGGGTGGAAAGGTTTTATATGCCAGAAGGTATTATATTGAAATTGCAAAGGCAGTGTAGCCTTATCTATTTTCGTGAAGAGCGTTACTAGTATTAAAAACAAAAGAAATACATAGGGCGCAATCGCGTTAAGGAAGGGAGTTACCGACGTGGGAGCTCGGCTTTCCCCCTGGCGTGGTTCGTTAGTCATCTTTGCCATCTACAACGAAGCCAATCGAAATAGTTTGGATTCGACTGGCCAATACGCCGCTGACCATAGTTACGATTTAGATAGGGCGACAAAAGCATAAAACCTATCCATAATATAGGTCCTGACAGTTAGTACTGGATCTCAACAATACCAGAGTTTTGAAACACAAGAAAATAAATCAGAGACATAAATATCTGCAATTGTATGACAGAAACTCGAGATTGACCTATGCGTAGGGTTTGCATTCTACCCTGGGACTGCATTGATTTAAAAAGAAAAAAAAAAACCAGAAGTCCATACGCCATAAAAAAAAAACATATTAGCACGTCAGCCATAGGAAGGCTATCAAAGCTGGATGCAAGGAAACCTGAGATCCCGCGTCAGGACGTAGAAAAACATGCTAACGAAGGGTTCGGCGTATAGCCAGGAGGAAAGCCTATTAATGGCTTCTATCCATGCAATGCGTACTGAGCGTAGCAGTAAGAGATCTGCAAAAGAAAACCCTTCTGAGTAAAACGATCTGTATTCACATCAAAGCGGACTACCAAAACCTATAATAAGAAAAATAAGGATATGTATGAATCACGAAGAGCGCGGCCAGAAAACCCCACCGTTTGCACCCTCTGCACAAAAAAATCAGTAGATGATTTAGATACGGCATTACCTGACGAGATCAAAATGAATTGCAGAACGTAAAGAACTATAGCAATCTTACGCTCGAACTCTCCACGGAGCAGGAGCCGATACCTTCAAGCTGACTTAGTATTCCTGTACCAAATCCACAGGGAAAGATCCGCGCCTTCGGTGAACGAATTGTGAATAAAGACAAACACAAAAACCAGAATAAGATTCCACTGTAAACTGAGCCAGCTATATAGACAATAACCGGCGGAGGGAGAGGTGAGTGGCATCAAGTTGATGCCGCCGAGATAAATCGGAAGGGTAGGAGAAACCCTAATCACACTGCCCCAGAAAGGCAGAGAATCCCAAAGTCGATTTGGAAAAAAACCCAGCTTCGTCGACATAGTGGTACTCGGTGATGTAAATGAGTTGCAGACGAGGTACTGAGACGCAGAAGTTGGCTCACACAGTACTGGGCCAAACTGGAATAACAAATGGAAGTGTTACATGCAAAATACTTGCTGGGCATGAGTCTGCAAACACCGGCATCTGGTACTTCAACCTCCTGAGCGAGACGCCGTCCCTGCGTACAAAACCATCAAAATATCAAAATGAAACCCACACGTTAAACCAGACCAGTCAGATCACTAAGCTATACTGCTATTTCCATCCATAATCAGTACGCATGGTGCGTACTATGCGTATAAAAACCAAATCGTATATGCACCGGTTCAAACAAAAACAATGAAAATTCGACGCAAGAGGCAAGGCGCTCGGATTTGTATTATGCATAGACACCCATACGCATGACTGTTAACATCATTGCAGGCGAAAATATTCATATAAGTATAAACTAATAATAATATACCCTGTCGCGACGAATTAGAAAAAAGGGTTGAACAGTAAAACCACGCCAACAAGCTTTATGATTAGGGTTAGGTATATATCGGGATTGGTAGGTCTCGAAGTTTCATAATTAATAGTTGAATCATTGTTATATATATCAATAGTCCGGACGCCTTAAGCTCCACGACGATAACTGATATGGACATAGACTCATCGACGTACGAAATTATTAGTATGTGCACGCTGTATTATATACACAAGTGTTATTTCAACGTGTTGGCAAGGTATAGGTATATCATATATAGTATATGCTTGGTGCGGATTCAATTATATTATCAAATGGTATATATATGTGCTATATATAGGCGGATTCAATGGTGTTATCAAAGGGGGTGTTATATATATATGTATTATATATATATATATGCGCATTCAAATAATTTTATCAAAGGTTATATATATATGTGTGTTATATATATATATGCACATTCAAATAATTTTATCAAAGGGTATATATATATGTGTTATATATATATATGCGCATTCAAATAATTTTATCAAAGGGTATATATATGTGTGTTATATATATATGTGTGTTATATATATATATATATATACGCATTCAAATAATATTATCAAAGGGTATATATATATATATATATATATATATATATATATATATATATGTTATATATATAAGTGGTATATATATATAAGCGGATTCAATGATATTAACAAGGGGTGTTATATATATATGGGTTATATGATGTTATCGAAAGATATGTATGTACATAGGGTCTATACTTATATTATATCTAGGGGGAGTATCCCATGTTGATATAGAGGGGGTATAGAATTTTATATACATGGTTTTAATGTACACATGGGAAATATTCAATGTTATTAGGAAGGGTTAGTGGGGAAGAGATCCTAAAATTTAAATGAGATACTAGAGGGGTAGAGGAAAATTTAAAAAGATGGAAATAAAATCCAATTTCTGCACTTAAGATTCAGACAACCAGGTAAAGAAAAATGAAACCCCAGTATATATGTGGAGAGAAAAAAAAAAAAAAAATTCCTTAAACTGGAGGTGTTACAATAGGGAGAATGGTATACACAAGAATTTTACCACAAGGTACAGACCACAACAAAACATTGTTGCAGAAAGTAAGAATAGGACCATCATGGACATGGTCAGAAGTATGTTGAAGGAAAAACATTTTCCAAATGAGTATTGGGCTGAAGCTGTCAATTGTGCAACATATATTTTGAATAGATTCCAAACCAATGCTATCATGAACAGAGTTTCGGAAGAAGCATGGAGTGGAACAAAGCAGTTTTTCACTCACATGAAAGTACTTGGATGTGTGGCTTATGCACATGTCCCAGATCAACTAACGAATAATTTGGATAGAAAGGGGGAGAAGTTTATCTTTGTTGGATACAGTGATGAGTCCAAGGCATACAAAATCTATAATCCATCCACCAAGAAATCTATAATAAGCAGAGATGTGCATTTTATTGAAGAAGAATATTCAGATGGAAGCTTAGATAAAATAGTGAGCATGAAGACATGTGTGTCTCACGAAGAGCAAGAGGAATGCACAACAGCAAATAATTCTTCCATGGTGGTTCCTCCTCCACCTACACAAGCACATCAGAGCACACCACAAGCAGGAAACATAACAACCTTGAGAAATGAAGGAAGTATTTCTCCAAGCACACCACTTGGATCAGAAACTCCCTCGAGTTCAAGTGGAACTCTAAGCACACCAAGAAGACCAAGATTCAAAAAATTGAGTGAAATTTATGAGTAAGAAGCTGATAATAATAATGGTTTGAATTCTTTATTTTCTTTTTTTTGTCATGTTGATGACCCGATCCATTTTGAAGATGCAATAAAAGAAGAAAAATGGATTGAAGCAGTGAATGAAGAGATTGGTGCAATAGAAAATAATTACACATAGGAGTTAGTGGACCTCCCACAAGATAAAGAAGTCATTGGAGTAACATGGGTCTATAAAACCAAGAGAAATGTTGAATACAAGATTTAAAGGTACAAAGTAAGACTTTTTTTGAAAGGCTACAAGTAGCAACAAGGAAGAGACTATGAAGAAAAATTTGCACCTGTTGCAAGGACAGAGACAGTGCGGACAATGTTGTGCATAGCAACACAACAAAAGAGGAAATTTTACCAAATGGATGTGAAATCAGAATTCCTGAATGGAGTGTTGAAACAAGAGGTATATGTTGAACAACCTCCGCGCTATGAGATTGAAAGCGAAGAGCACAAAGTGTGCAAGTTGAAGAAAGCTCTTTAGGGGCTGAAGCAAGCAACAAGATCATGGTACATCAAGATAGATGCTTACCTGACAGAAAATGGGTTTGAAAAATGTGATGGTGAACCCACACTCTACATTACAGAAAATTATGGTAATATCATTATCGTTGTTTTATATGTAGATGATTTAATCTTTACTGGCAATGAAGTTTTTCTCGTTGCTGATTTTAAATAAGTCATGAAGAGTGAATTTGAAATGACTGATTTGGGTTTATTGAGATACTTTGTGGGCATAGAAGTAAAGAAAAATGAAAAGGGAATTTTTATTTCCCAAGAAAAATACATTGTAGAAATTTTGAAGAGGTTTAACATGCAGCACAGAAAAGTAGCAATAACTCCAAATGTCATGGGGTTAAAGTTAAGCAAAGAAGGTTGCAGCAAGAATGTCAATCCGACATTGTACAAAGAGCATAGTTGGCAGCCTCATGTATTTGACTGCATCTAGGAATGATATTATGTATGTTGTAAGTTTAAACTCCAGATTCATGGAGACACCAAAGGAGACACATTGGTAAGCAACCAAGAGAATATTGAGGTATGTGAATGGACCAAAGGAGTATGGTGTTTTATACTCCTCAACTGATAATTTTAAATTGTTTGGTTACAATGGCAGTGACTAGGATGGAAGTGTAGATGATAGGAAGAGCACATCAGGGTATGTGCTTCATTTGGGATCGAGATCCATTTCATGGGCTTCCAAGAAGCAAACAATAGTTTCTTTATTAACAACAGAAGCAAAATATGTGGCAGCAACATCATCGACATGCCAAGCAGTATCAACGAGAAGGATGCTAAGAGATTTATGTCATGAGCAAGACAAGGGAACCATAATTTATTCTGATAATAGCTCAGGAATAGCATCATCAAAGAATTCAGTTTATCACAAGAGAACAAATCATATTGATTTAAAATATCAATTTATAAGAGAATTGGTTAAAAATGGTGAGATTGTTTTGCAACATTGCATGACAGAGCAAAAGTTTGTTGATATCCTCACAAAGCCATTAGCACAGAAGAGTTTTGAGAATCTTAGAAAATGTCTGGGATGACTGATGGCAGCAGTTGTGATTAAAGGGGAGTGTTGGAATTTTACTCCCAACCACCACCATGAATAAACAGTGGCACAACCCACACTTCATCAATTTTTACTGCAGATAAGGACAACAACAGATCCAAGTGCCAAAGGCATTTTCACGCAACACAACAAACAGAGTACCCGATCCTTTAACTCTGCATTTATTTCCAGCCACTGCATTGAATTACCTTTTTTTCCCTACATACTGCACATCGCAGCTTTTATGTTTTAACCTGTAAGCCTTTTCGTTGTCAAGTTAAGTTTCTATAGATGCAATATCGGTAGGACCCACCTTACCTTTCGCGCATGAATCAAACCTTTCATTACACTTTATTCCTTTGTATTTTTCATTTTGCACTTACCGCACTTACCAACCTTTATCGCTGCTTGCACATCACAACTTTTACTGTTTAAACTCTTAAGCCCTCATGTTATGTTAAGTTTCCGCCAATGCAATATTAGCAGGACCCTGAACCTCATCGCATTGCACACATATTAAGTCTTACCTCAAGCCGTACTGCATGTTATGTTATTTTACCACCGATGCAATATCGGCAGTACCCACCATTTAAGCTGCCTTCAGAGCGCAAGTCGAATTTTTAAGTTTTACCTGATATGCCACCCTTAAGGTATTTTATTTTGATTACAATACGATCACAAGAGGGGGCGCATGTCAAAACCAGGAGGGCAGCACTTTTCGCACATCGCATCTTTTACCACTTACCTTTCCACAATCGTAAAGTTATGTTATCTGATTTGTGATGCGATATCTATATTTCATATCACAATGGAAAAATTTTAAGTTTACTGCTGAACTGCCACAGGCTATGTTATTTTGGATGCGATGCGATGTGTGACGTCACATCGCACATTGCAGTTCGCAAAGTTTAAATGATAGCACGAGAGTTAAAATTTATTTTCGCTGATCTGTGCGGATGCAATGTGGACCAGAACTGCATTGCATAAGATTTGAAGTCAGCTAGTTTGTGTTTTTCAACGTGTTTTTGCATTTTTTTGTATTTAAGCAGGAATACGGCCTATGTGTCGATTAATGAAGAAACGGGTGATTTTGACGGCCCAAGGACAAATTTTGTTGAATGTTTGTTCAAGCATTGAAGCGACATTGATTAAATTAGGTTTTACATGCTTCATCCATTTGATATAATATATGTAATTCTCATTATCGTAGAGAGAGAATGGAATAGAAAACTGAATTTTTGTTCCGCTTCTGTGTTTTTACGCTGCCTATGTATATGTCACTGTTTAATTCTGCATTTTATTCACGAGAAGCCACGTTATACCACCCCAAGTTATACCGCAGAAGAAATTAGAAATCGCATCAGCTGTTGTAGTTATGGAGAATGTAATGTGGGTTACCTTCACCAACCATGTAGAGAAGATAGTCAATGTATACAATGATAATATCCACTATGTTAAAATGGTAGAGAGCTATGTACCAGCTACTGTAAAATCCGGTTCAGTATATATATGAATGATACGTTCTTCCAAATTTACGCAACCATCAATAATTCAATATTCATTTCTTAACTTGCCATCTACATAAAGACACGGTTCCAAGACTTTTTTACCTTTATAGTTGGTGTTTCTTTTGATTTTGAAAGCAATTTTATTTTGATATTATAAACTAGCAATTGTACTCAATGTTGCAAAGGAAACACTGTAAATAAATAACATATAACACTAATTCTTCTTTGACAATTGTTGAAAAAATTAAAATATAAGGAAAGGTAAAGATTGTGCTACATTGAAATCTTAGTGCAATATTGTAGCAATTTTGTAAAATCAGAGAACTCTAGTGACCCTCATAATTATCATCCTAATTTTTATCACATGCCTTCCACATCTGGAAAGAACCCCATTATTCCATAGAACAGAACCCAAGTTTAAAAAAATTAAAAATAAGAGTCGAAAATTTCCCCAAAGATAAAGCTATTTCTACCTAATAATGACAAACAATATTAATAATAAAATAAAATTACACACTCAAAAAAGTAGAAATTTCATACTCCCACAATTTTATTTATATTATTGATGAGCTATCAAAAAATTTCTAAAATTAACTTATTGCTAAATACTCTTATGGAATGTTAAGAGTGTCACATAACATCTTTATCAACTGAAATTGGTTTTGGTTTTGCCATACTAATATTAATGAGTTATTATTTATTTCATTTGTTTTCCAATGTCAGTTTTCTTTTCTTTCAATTTATGGATGGAAATAATTGATTTAGAATTTATTTTTATTGTTACAATTTACATACACACAAAATTCATCTATCGAAAAATACTAAACTTCCGGTATATTTATCCACTTATTCAATTAATTTTTTTTCCCAAGAAAAAATCTAAGTTTATATTAATCATAAACAAAAGGTTACATCGTATATGCCGAAGCATTCCATAAGGCCTTTCCTGCAAAAGGAAAAAGGGACCAAAACCAACCATCCCACAAAAAAATGCGGGAGAATAAGCATCAGCTGTGAGATCAAGTAAGTGCTAAAAAACCATACTAGGCAAAAACTGCTACCATGGTCTAAGAGTATAGCAACCAAAAAACAAAGCAACAAAAAGCGGGCCTCCGAAATAAGGAGAAACACCCACCATGTAAGA
This sequence comes from Pinus albicaulis, assembly GCA_034641835.2. Lineage (NCBI taxonomy): Eukaryota > Viridiplantae > Streptophyta > Pinopsida > Pinales > Pinaceae > Pinus > Pinus albicaulis. Next base: position 53,065,710 of record CM076572.1, read on the forward strand.
CAATGGAATATAGCCATCCCAGCCCTGTTTCCTTCACAGCAAAGAGACCAAAAAGTACATTAAATAAAACATAATATTTATAAGTCTGTATGTTCCCAAAAAAAACTTAAAAAATATATGTCTGAGTCGGTTTGTGATAGAATATAAATAGAACTCCAGGAAATATAGCAATGCTGGAGGAAAATAAATAAAATGAAAACATGAACACCATATAGAGGGAGGGCCCTGAGTTAGCATGGTCTGGCATCCGACACACGGACCACCACACCAACTCTTTCTTCTATCGCCCACTAGCCCTGATCTTGTCTAAGACTATTCTTAGACAGTACGTTAGCCTGTTGGTTTCATTCCCTGTAAATATGGCAAACAAAAATCCATGTAAAATGTGTCTTAAGTAAATGAATCTCATCAAGAATAGGAAGTAATAAATAATTTTGACATCTTTGCATGTTGTTAAACCAATTTATGGCATTCAATGAATCCAAAAATATTTGAATCTCTGTGATATCTAGGTGAAGAAGCCAACACATCAGAAGTTTTAAGGTTTCTAGTTCAGCGAAGTTATTTATTCCCGCTCCAAGACCTACAGAGGTCGCTAGAGAGAAATTTAAGTTTTTATTTATGACCAGGCCAACCCCACATCGCCCCTGTGCCACCACAACATTGAAGTATGCCAAGGGTATATTTGGGAGAATGTTTTCAATTGGGATCCTCCTAGGATTTGATGTTGAAGGAGCAGACGAGTAGGCCGAGAAAATGGTTGCACTTTGACGACCCACCAGCGCCAGGAAGGAAAGTGTGTCTTTAAAAATACATTTGTTCGTAGACATCCATATACCCCATGTAATAATCAGAGGAAGACATTTCTAGTCTGGGGTATGGCATCGTTCCCACCAAGAATGCCAAGCATTGTTGCAGTTATTTCCTTGCCAGAAGAAATCCACATCGCACAGAGCGAGAGTGTATTCCCAGACCTTCCTTGTGAAAGACAAAAGATGAAAAGGTGGTAAATAGTTTCGTCTACCTCTTTACACAGATAGCACCACCCGGGCCCATTGAGAACCTATTTTTGTAGTGAATCACACATCGGCACTTTTCAGAATAGAATGTTCTAAAAGAAAAGTTTGGATTTTTCCAGGCATCCAATCTTCCAAAAGGCCTTGTACCACCATTCCTTCTTCCCAAAATCCTGCATGGACCTAATATGTGCATAACCATCCTTTGGTGTGTAACTCCGTGATTTAGAATGAATCCATACAAGGCTATTAGTTGGCTCTTTAATACAAGTGTGGGAGTTTTCAAGTTCCTCAATGTAGGTATGCCATTCATCTGCCCACTGAATTTCCAGTCCCAACTCATCTAATTTTTTCCAGGCCTAAGCCCAAATGGTGGTCTGATCCAGGGCATAGATCTGGGCAAGTGAAAAGAGTCCATTCTGGACTAGAGAGGTTATAAGGACCTCTGATAATATATAGTTACCTCCACAGCCAACCCAAGGATCCAGACCAATCCTGCACCTTCCCCCATTACCAATATTCCAAGAAAGTCCTTGTCCCACCAGATCAAAAGAAAGTATAGAAGCTTTCCATATGTTGGAAGCTCTCTTTGTGTCTTTATTCGGAGTTCTAAATCTGTCCTCCAAAGAAACAGGATCGATATATTTTCTTCGAACCACCACAATCCATAAGTTATTTTCAGTAATAATTCTCCAAATAGATTTAGCGACCAATGCTATAGAAAATGGTTTAAATTTTTTGATGCCACAACCCTCCTATTCCTTAGGTTTAGCAATATTATCCCATGCCACCCACGTGAGGGTTTTCTTTTCCTCCTTTCCCGACGAGAGGAAATTTCTACATATACTTCTATTTTGTTGAGAATTCCAATAGGAACCCAAGATAAGATGATCCAACAGACAGGAATGGCATATAAGATAGATTTAATAAGGACTAATATTCTAGATCTAGATAGCCACTTATGACTCCATGCACTAATTCTCTTCTCAATTTTTGACACAAGCCATGACTAATAATTTTTTCGATACCCATCCGGTTTAAGTTGAAAGCCTAAGTACTTAATGCAAGTACCCAGAGGTGCTTGAATAAATGGAAAGAGGCCAGAGGTCCATCTGAGATCAGCTTCTGAAATACCCTCATAGGCAATGGAGGAATTTTTATTATTAATAGTTAATCCTATTTCCTTTATGAAGAGGTCCAAGATTTCCTTCAGATTTTTGGCCTCATTTCTGTTGCCGCCACTGAATAACATGATGTCGTCCACAAAGAGGAGATGAGTAATATATAAAATAGTAGCCACTTCAATGCCCCCAAGGGTCCCTGCTCATTTAGCTTGATGAATGACTTGACTAAGACCTTCGGCTGCCAAGAGGAAAAGTAATAGGGACAAAGGACATCCTTGTCTCAAACCTCTTTGATTTGTAAAGAATTGTGAGGTTGCTCCATTAATAAGAATAATAAAGGAGATATTAGTTATGCAACACATGACCCAATTAATAAAATAAATATGGAACCCAAGATGGGTCAAGAAAATTCAATATTGATCCTATCATATGCCTTCAAGAGATCAATATTTACCACCATACATCTTTTGTGGGAAAGCTTAATGCTATGGAGAGTTTCCTGAGCCACCCCAATAGCTTCATGAATTTTTCTTCCATCTAGGAAGCCAAATTGTTATTTTTAGATGTATCTAGAGAGGATAGTTTTTAATCAATTAGTAATTGTTTTAGATATAAATTTATAGATACAATTACAAAGAGAGATCAAACGGAAATTGTCGAAAGAAGAGGGGTCATATTTCTTAGGAATAAGGGCCAAAAAAGTAGATTTGATGACGTCGTGAATGTGGCCATGTAACTGAGATTCCTCCACCACACTAGTAATGACATCCCCCGTCAAATAAAAAAAGTGTTGAAAGAAATACACAATCCAAACATCAGGCCGCAGATCTTGTCGGCTTGCATATCTTTCAAAATATGTTCAACCTAATTTTTTCCACCGGGGCTAGGAGTAGTTTATTACTGTCTTCATCAGCATACCTAGTGAAACGTTGAGAAACATGAATGACTTCCCTGATATTAACCCCATCCTGAGCAAAATAGAGGTGTTTGAAGTGATTTCTCCCCATGATGGAAATATCTTTGAAAGTCTTAGCCTTTACCCCATCTGTATTATTCATTTCCAAAACTTTATTTTAATTTTTTCTCCCCTTTGCATAATTATGAAAAAAATTTGTATTTTCATCACCTGCTACCAACCAAATAGCCCTTCTCCTCAGTCACCACATCTCTTCGCTGTCATTAAAAATTTTCTTCCTTCTAGTCTCCAATTCCTTAATTCTTTTTCGGGCTGCTTCATCCACCAAGCGATTCTCCCCATCACTGTAAAGGGAACCCAAGGACTCATTGATGATGTTAATAGACTCCATGTTTTTTTGGGCTTTGTCTTTGGCCCATTTAATGGTGGATTTTTTAATATTCTTCATATTATCAATGACTTCCTGGGCATGAGAATATCCCTCCTCCCCCAGGGAAATTTCTCCAATGGTCCAGCACCAATTGATGAAAATATACCTCCTTTAGCCACCAATATTAAATTTGAAAGGGGCAAGAGGCTTCTTGAACGGGCCCACCAACGATAAGAAAATAGGGGAGTGGTTTGAGATCCTACCAGTACCAACCCGTTGCTGAAATCCAAAAGGATTGTTTGAGAATTCATCACTAAGAAGAAACATGTCAAGGCTTTTCGAAATGCGAGCCTCACCCACTCTATTGTTCCTCCATGTGGGGGTAATTTTACTAGGAGAGGGGTTAAACAATGAACCTTCCCACATCATACTCAGAAATAATATGCCATAGCATCCGTTCGAGCACATTGGCCCCACACTTTAGAATGACCCAAAGAAGAATTTAAGTTTCCCCCCACTATCAGTTTAGCTCCTTTCATGAAGGATTTGTTCCTTAAGCCAACCGAGAAAGAAATATTTTCCACACAGGGGCCGTAAATATTACCTACCTTAAAGGTTGAGCCTAGTTCCATGGAGTAGGCCTCCATGCCATTCAGAGAATCCGATGTCCAACAATTGATCAATTTAATTGAATTGTTTTTTAGTCCTTTTATGAGTCTCCCAGAGCGGCCCCTTACATCAGAAGAAATAAATGTCTAATTCGGAAGAAAATAAGACATACATTGAGAGATCTATGCCCTAGTACCCATAGTTTCCTGAAGCATAATGATGTTTGTGTTCACTAGCTAATGAAGCATTTGAACAAGGTTTTTAAAAGCTAGTTTTGGGGTTCACTAGCTAAACACGTGCAGTTAAAAGAGAGCAGAATCATTTTGTAACCGGGACTGGGGAACTCGTTGCTATAAGTGCCCCTTTAAGGGATAATTTCCTACCATCCATAATATCAATGATGGCCTTGAGTTTGGCTTTAGAAAGGTAGAATTCCTACCCTGAGTTTTTTCACCTTTTCAATATTGGTCAGTTTCCATAAACCCCCAAAAATGTCCTTCTCAATGATTTTTTTCTCTCTGGGTGTCAAATTATAGGGGATAGTATCAATTCAAATATTAGGAATTGTGGTAATTATACTATCCATACCTATAGATAAGTTACTAACACACAGAGAAGGTGAGGAAGAAAGCCTCAAGGTACCAGGCATACTCGAGTTATACAAAAAAAAGATCAAATGAGTTTAAAATAGGAGAGGAGGGGCAAGGGAAAGTACCCGCTAAATCTGAGGCAGGATCAATAGGGGAAGGCAGCAGCTACATCACCACTAAGTCCATCATCTCCAAATGGGCGCCCTCAACCAGTTATGTACTGTTCACAGTCATCTGAGCTTCGACCACTGTATCTTGTGTCATATCCCAGGCATCCTGATTCCTAGCCACAGTCTCCTGTTGCCCCGTAGTATCACCATTGTCCCCCTACTCCTTGATATTCTCTTATGGGCGGACCAATGAGATTGGGATCTCCTGTCTAGTGCGGTCATGGATGGAGGAACCCATTTTTTGTTTCTGGATTTTTTTGAAACCGAATGGGAAATCCCTGGAAATATGACCCAGATAATGAAATATATGACACTAAAAAGGAATGTTTTCGTAGTCAATCACCTGCTCAAAAGCATGACCATATGTGTTCAAAACAATTTTCCCAATTAGTCCTTCTCTTGGGGCCAATTTTACCAAGATATGCACCGTATTCCTGGACCTAGATTCTAAGAAAGACATGTTCACTTCTAGGAACGTACCCAAACTATTTCCAATGGACATGAAAACATCCATGATCCAAAAATGAGGCGGGAGAGCCGAAAGAGGAACCCAAACTAGAATCTCATCCACCTATTCTCTATTAGTGTCGAATAGTGGAGTCCACCTTTTAAAAAGTATGGTAACAATGAAAAAGCCCCAATGTCTATCCAAAACCCATTCCAGTGTTTCTGTGTTTTTGAATGTCATCATGAACCATCCTTTAGATAGTGTAATGACTTCAACATCTCTATCAGGAGCTGCTACCCAACTAGTTTGTATCCATCAGCAATATAAATTGCATCGAAGAAGTTTCCTCTGGCCCTTCCAACAAAATTTAGTTCAAAAGCTGCCATCACACTATCAAAGTGTAATTCAACCCTGAATACCAAGTTCGGGCATCCAGAACTTTCCTTAATCATTTTTCCTTGCTTTCTTTCATTTCCTTTCTGTTCGTCAAGCTTCACTGAAAATTTGGAGGACCAACCACCACCTCCAGAAGAGCCTCCTTTGGTTCAAACACCATCATTCTCAGGTTTTCCCAACTCTGCCTCCAACACATCCCTACCAATGTTGTTTTTTAATCCAGCCATCAAAGGACCTGCTCCAAGCCCCGCCCACAGGTTGGGGAAACCATTGTGCCCAAACTCTTTTGATGTTTCAGAGAAAGCACCCCGGAGACCCTAAAGACCACTAGTCAAACCACCTAGAGAAAAGTTTCCAAAACTGCTACTTAGGCCCCATCCCTTCCTTCCAACTTCCCCTAACCCTTGTGACACTGAAGCTCCTTGTAAAGTATATGGGACAGAACCTCTAAGTTGCACAACACAAGGGGAAACCACAAGGGGGTTTAGCCGGCCTATTCCCGCTAGGATACACAGGATTGTGTTCACAGAAAGTGCTAGTGACCATTTTCCTTTCCACCCCTGCTCCAATGAGGATATCGTCCAAACTACCCAAGAAAATTTGATCACGGAAATGATCAGTAATTTGAGGGTTTGTGGGAGTAACCCCAAGTGGAACTGTGACAAATGGTATCTCCAGCTCCAGCAGCTTATGATGAGAGTCACAACCAATCCGCTCCACCCATCGATGTTGTGAAAAAAGATAGATTTACATTATTAATGGAGGAAAAACCCACCTCATGGTTCCACTTATTTTTCTCATCCCCACCCAAAGCCCCATGTGACTAGGAGGGAAGAAAAACTTTCGACAGGTTAGGGCTTGTAGGGTCCAAACCTCAAACTGATACTATGTCCTCAGCCTCTGGTTCCACATCCACATACTCCTTGTCGTTACGCATAAATACAATAATGACCACCATAAAACCCCAGCCCAACAGAAAACCAAAAGACCTGACCCGTGAGTCACTGCGAAAAATTGGTGGACACAACAGCTACGTCTAGAGAAAGGAAGCAGACAGAAAATGACCCAACCAGAAAGGGATGGATGGAGAAAATACCCGTGAAGAGCACCTTGAAACCAACACTGAAGAAAATAAAACCAAATGAAAAAATAGAATAGCATGTTCAACATAAGTTTATTGACACCTGCATACCTGAGAAGAAAGTTTACCTCCATCAGAAGTGGTCTTTAGAACCGGGAATGGGGGAAAAAACTACCAAAGCCCAGTGTCCACAACCAGGAGTAACCCCATGAAATGAAGGTGAGTGAAAGTAGAGCCTGAAAACTCGATAATAAAAACGGAGCCACCGGGAGAAAGGACCCAAAACCAAGAAATCGTAAAACTAAAACCACTTTCACGTAAAAGTAGTTAACAAAGGTCCAGCGCGATGAAAGAGGAGAAGTGCCAAGTGGGATTTCACATGATGATGGGTGCCTCGCCGACACTGCAAGCCCGCATGTCAGCCCCCCAAATGTCCATCATGCCCTGCACCTCCAGTTCCAACATGCATAGGACCACCCAAAGAACCAACCACAGGAACGGAAAAAACGGTAGAAGAAATTTAGAGTTCCTCCATTATCGCCTAGTTCTGGAGCTCCTCACCACTTATTCAATTGTTTTGACAATTTCTATTAAAAATTTAATACATCCTAAACCAAATTAAATTTATATTATTAATCTTGGGACTCTAATTTTATCATACTATCACATAAATATTTATAAATATTGTAAATGATTAATACTTGGGTTTCAATCTGATTAAAATTAGTAAAGTAATAATTTAAACTGTAAATAGTAATAACAGAATAAATTATTTTCCACCATAACTAAATACTTCAATTTTCACCTCAATTTACATAACTTTAAATAATTATATAAAGTAACTGAAAGTTTTTAAAATTTTTAGTTTTAGTACGAGGAAGAAATATCATTTGTAATATGGAGATGAGTAAAAAAATGATATACCTTTTACTACAAGGAAGAAATAGTATTATTGATATTACAAGATGAGTAATTCATTCTAGTTCAGTTTACATGTCATATTTAAAATAACAATATATTAATAACAAAAAATATTTTATTGTAAATAATTTATTTCAAGAACAAAAAATATTTTACTGTAAATAAGTTATTTCAATACAGAAGTTCAGTAAAAGATTTTAACATGAAACATATACATGAATAATTGATGATTATTCAACTCAATAAGGTTGCTTTCCTCTCACCAATAGTCGGATATCAGGTTCATGATAGCCTCGATTGAAGAAGGTTGGTATTAGAAATGAAATAAATCGAACTCCAAAAATAATTTTTGAAAACCACAACTGAAATATTACTCGCATGAAATAGACACAATAAGTAAGTTTGGGTAAATGTACGAAGAATAATCACCACAAAAATGGAAAATAATAGTAAGATATCACTGAAAGGGAATTTAATCTCAATATGATTCCTTCTCAAATTATGTAGTGACTCTAAAAGAAAGAAACCCTGGATCGATTAAATTCATTGCCAAGGGAAACCAAAAATTATTTAAAAAACAAAAATAGTCAATTCCAAATTACCATTGCAAAAAAAACCTTCTGAGATGGGTTTTTTAAATGTGAAGACCATGTAACCTCAAAGAAGACCTTCATGGTTTATACATGGAAAAGGTCACCTATTAATCTCCTCACCTAAAGTTAAAAAATGCAACAAAGAAAGAGAATAACTCAGAAATTCATATATGGAAATAATACAATATTCTAAGAAAAATTCCTGTGAAAACAAAAACTATTTCTTCAATACCTGCCAAAAATAGTGAAGGATTGCAGAAAGGTGGTTTACCTATATACAAAATTTGGGTTATCTCCGAAGTTGCAGAACCATTATCGGCATAGGGAAAGGAAAGAATGAATTGTGTGCGCAATTCATCTGACTTGGAGATTCTTCTTTCAGAAGCCTCCAGACATCCATAAGGGAAACACTTTTGATTTTTCAGGAAGCGCGAGTGTCTCTTCAGTAGAAGCTGCCACTCCTTTTTTACATGAGGTTTTACAGTTTTTTCTGGAAGCATTTCAATTACTTCTGGAATGTTGAGTAATTTAGGAATTGTCGGAGTTTCCTCATCACAAATTCTTGAGAATTTGTCATTGTTTTTTTACAGGAGGGCCTTCATCTCTTTGAGGGACTTGAAGTATCGAAATAATTTCATGTAGATGAAGATTTCTGGGAAGTTCCTCTCATTCAACACAAATTCTAGTGCTATAAAAAATTCCACTACTCTCCTCTTCAGCCTTAGGCAGTTCCTCATGTGTGCGATGAGAAATTTTTTTCTGCAAAACTTAGAGGAAGAAAAGTTAAAAGGAGAATAAGTCGTTAAGCCATCAAGAAACTATTTAGTAAACAATTTTGATTAACTAAGAATATGTCTATTAGATCTCTTAATTATTAGTTTTTTATTAACTATTAATCTGATGGCTTAAAAATCTTCAATCGATCTAACATTCCATCTAATGGTGCAAAATAAGACAGAGTGGCAGCTAGGAGAGTTTTTTTCAAATAATGACTTCGTACGTCGTAATTATTATATTTTTAATATTTTATTTCATTTTATCAAAAGGTATATAAAATTATTTTAATTTTTTTATAAAAAAGAGTAATTAAGTATAAATTAATGACAATTATTAGTTACTTTATGTATAAGAAAAAGTATATAACATGTATGTCAAGAGGCTTTCTAAAATTGTTTCAATCTATTCAAAAATTTTATCCCCTACTCAAGTTAGAGTGGCATAAGGATGCACGATCTTCAGTGGACCATTGGGGAATAAAGGAGGAGATCAAGGAAAAATTGTGGGGCTATAAAGAGTGAGAGGAAAAAAAGATACTATGATACAACTCCAACCAAAATTATCTTTTTTCTTGACTAGTGTTAAGAAGAAAATGAACATTTCCATGATAATAAGTAATTTTCGTGAGATTCATAGTGAAACTATGGGTTGGTCAATTCCCAAAACACCCTAGAGTTGAAATATTTTGTCACTGGTGGGATCGTAAGAGGGTTGAAGATGAAAAGCACTTTCTCTTAGAATGTGAGAATTATTCTGAGTTTTGATTTTATTTTCAAAATATTTGTGACACTACCAACATTATTGACTTTTTAAGTTAGAAAAACTATGGTGGTCTCTGAATGCTTCTCTCACATCTTTTTTAGCATAGAAATAAAATGTTAAATAATTCCAATTAATCTCTTACCTTATTAAGGTCAATTATACCATATAGATATTATAGATATTAGAGGATGTTAATCATCATTGTCTTCGTCGTCATCATCATCATCATCATCATCAATAAAGAACACAATTGACCTATATAGCTTTGTTTCTAAAAAATAAGAGCGTGATTTGAATATTGTAAAGATATTATAATGTTTTAAAAATTTCTAATTTGAGAATTATATTGATCTTAGTTGAATCCTCACTTTTCCCATCATATCACACTAATTTCCTCATATCTTGACCTTAGCTAAAGAATCTTGTATTATCTCAATTTCCAATCTTAAGTATATTTACTTTAGTGGAATCTAACACCTCTTTTATATGGTGGAACTTTGTTCTATAATGCGTTATCTCTGGATGAAACTTATAAATTTATTTTCCAAATAAATCACAATATAATTGTCACAATAAATAGGCATAGATACATGTTCAAGTCTAATATCTTTGCATAACCACAACAACCAAACAACATCCCTAGAAACCTTTAAATTTGTAATGTGATTAGTTTCATGGTTAGAATGTGCAACCAATTGTTGCTTCTTACTACCGTGATTCAAACATCATAAATGTATGTGCACTAGTGGAATTTGGATTATCCACATCCCTAGCCTCTTGAGTCAATAAAACCATGTATTTTGAGCTTTTTGTTTCATTTTCATTTATAGAAATTTTTATAGATATGTAAATATATACCTTCATATTTATCCAATGATCTCTCCTTGGATTTTCCATGTACTTACTTACAACTCACATTAGATCTATAATATTGGGTATTTTGTGTACTAATACATAAATAAGGCTACCAACCTTACAAGCATATGAAAATTTTTCAATACCTTCATTCTTTCAATCACTCTTAGCATACATGTAATTTACATTTATTTATCCAAAGAGATCAAGTATGTTTTGATCGTGATTTATTTGGTTGATTTACAAATTTCCTATTTTGACAATTTCTCTTCACCTCACTTCCCAATCAATAATGCAACTCACTTAAGTCCTCCTTATCATACTCATGTGATGATTTGGATTGATTCTTCTTAATTAGTTTCTTAAATTCACTAATCAAAATAATATCATCAAGATATAATATTGGGATAATGAAATTATTAATTTCTTTCTTGACGTAAACGAAATGGTCACCTCACTCTTTATGAGCTTGTAACCTACTCAACCCCCAATTTTAATTTATGTTGGTGGGGTATTCCAGTGATTTTTTATTAATAATCCCCACTATCCTTTCTGAGGATACCATCCTCCTCATCTCATCGAGGGCTTTCCTTCGATATAAATTTTACCTTATTTTAATCTCTAGGTGAAAAGTTATGGCCCTTGGAAGTCTTTTCATATTTTATCACATCATTTTCGGTATAACTAACATGTTGTTGACATGTGGAATACTTATGCCAAATGTTACCACCCCATTGCACCATGTCATCTAATATGCTTGACACATGGTGGAACTTTTTTCATGTGTCACCACTAGGTCATGCCATGTCTACTAAGCTAGACACGTGACTTTCCTAGTTAAAATTTATATCTAGATTATTTTTATTTGTTTGGGTTAGTAGCATACTCCAATTTTTTTGGATTTCGGATCTAGTGCCAACACTCAATAATATTTTCATTTTCCCTAAAATTTCCCATGAATATTTCTCTTTTTTATTCATGGAATTATTCTAGAAACTATAAAAACAATATGTATTCAAAAGGGTTCAATCTGATCATGCAATATACTAGAGCAAGATATTGAATCCTTCTACAATTAATTCTGCGGAAATTAAACATGATCAAACAATCACACCAAGTAAAAGAAAGAATCAAATCAATCCACAACACAGATATTTTTCCTGGGGAAAGCTTGATTCTCAAAACCCATCTTTCTCTATTGTATAATGAACTAAGGAATCATGAAACAATACAATCCACTCTTCTCACAAGAGTCCGTTGCAAAATCCTGACTCTCTCACACTGATCTCGACAAAATCGAGCTAGTACTTAGCCAATTATTAGCATGTCTTCAACCTGCCTTGCTCACGCAATTCATGTGGAATGAAATCCAGATTCTTCAACAATTTTATCCTTTCTTGACTGTGCAATACATCCCGGGCATCCTATGGTGTATATAATTGTGCCTAGGAAATTTTCTATAAATACAGCTAATAGATAACTTCCCTTTAACCCATGTCTCAACGGGGTCTTCATCAGAACTGACATGCATGAAACTATTAATAGTAAATCATCATTCACTTGACATATCACTGCATGTGAATTCATTTTGATTTAATTCACTTTACCTCTCACTAGTTCAACAATCAGTTATAACTAGTTAAACTGATTTTAACTCACTTAATTGAGTTAATTAATTTCTCATGCATTAAACTAATACACTAACTGCAACTTGGACTCTACGACAAATAGAATCACTCTACATGCCTCACCAACTACCCTCAACTCGAATTTCATGAGCTAATTGAGCCTATCACACTCAGTTAACTATTACAAGTGATTATGAGATAGGATTACAATTTATTGTCCAAGTTATTTAAGGGATAAATAAATTTGGCACACATTTCTTCTAATTTAATTAAGAAATAATTAAATCAAAATCCTTCATGGTAACCATTTCTAGATTTTTTTTTTGGATGCTAATTTCACTATTTCTTGTTCCAAATTTCAACACTTCCTCTCAACAAGAAAGGAATCAATCTGTCCTGATCTAGTACCTTTGGAATGTTCTGCATGCAACACTTCTGAAACTGAATAGCATCCACCCAACTAAATCAATATAACACATCTTTCATTAGAGTCTTTTGACTATTGGACCCTACTGTACATTCCTACTGGACTCTCTGTGTTGCTGACATCTACATCCGTGCACTTTGCACTGCTACAAACTCTGATCTGCGCTCTAGTATCGAACACCTGTCACTCTAATTTTTGTCTTCTTGACATCTGATTGCATCAATCTAATTGATCCTTCCTAGTACTGTTGTACTATGGGATCCCCGTAGCTAGGTTTGATCCATGGGACACACCATCTCAATGAATCCTGCTGAAATTTCTTCTTGGGGTTTGTTAACGTTCTGTAATTCTGAGGCTGAAGCAAAACTACAGAAGAAACATCAAACTAACTTTGGAAACTAGGATCTATCCATGCCAGTTTCAGAGAGGGCTCTCTCTATAGGATTTAAATTTGTTTGGATAAGTTTTTAGGCTAGTGATGATTGTACTTGGGTTATGAGTTATGTTTTGGGTTTTTGGAAAATTGATTGTATTCAATTAATTAATGTCTATTGGGAAATGGAGTCAAAATATAACTGGATAGTTGCATCAATTTTTCACAGATTAAACAAAGGGAAATCTAGGAATATTTACTAGATCTTTCGAATTTATAAATGGATTATGATAGAAATATGAAAATAATCAGCTAAACTAAAGATAAATTAAGAATTCCTTAGTTTCGCCTTCAGTGGAAAACATTATTATTTGGTTTTTTAATTAACCAAATCAACAGATGACATGGTACTCTTTATTATGCATAGATAATCAGGTACCTCATTTTGAAGGATGTCATTTTCAATTCTCAAGTCTGTGTTGAAAAGAAATTATAACAATATACATAATATGAACATAAATATATTTTATATTTTGCTTGAATTTTTTAGGATTCGTCATACTCAGTTTTTAGAATATATATTTAGAGTTAACTAGAATATATATTTATAGTTAACTAGTGTGGCTTATCATTAGGATTGGACATTTTATTTGAAAAAATTAAATATAATATTTTTATTAAACATTCATTTTTTCCAATCAGCTCCAACAAATTCAATTAAATTAAATAATCTAAAATTATGAAAATGGGTAATAATATGTGAAAATGTATTTGGATTGTTTAGTGTTCTACTACTACACAGATATAAAACCATGTTTAGTATTTTATTAAAAATGTTACTATATTAAAACATTTTGATGAACCGGTCATCATAAATTAAGAATTTAAATGGCATGTTTCTGATCAACTAGTCTTCATACATTAAAGATTTAAATGGTTTTTTTTCAGTTAGTTGTAGTGATCATTGTGATGAGGGTTCAAATGCATTACGAATCATGTACTATGTATATGAGAAAAACTATCCTGAAAATAAAAGGTATGGCATCTCATTCATTTGTCACTTTCTGTTCAAGTCACTGATTCACATTTTCCAGTTCCATATAATGACGGTGCCTTAAATTGTGGAGGCATATATAATTTATAGGTGTGGAGAGTGCAGAAACATATTTTAAGAACCAAAAATGTACAGTAAGGGAAAATATGGATCCAAAGGCCTTGGTGGATCATATTCAAAAGAAGGCGAATAAACGTGACCAACTTATACCACAGAAGAAATTAGAAAAGGTAGATGGAAAAGATGATAATACACATGAAAATAAGGGCATTGGAAATAAGACCGATGCAGGTGCTTCCAGTGTTCCCAGATATGTCATCCAGAATTTCCATCCTCCTCAATTGTTCAGTGATGAGAACCCAAATGTATGTTCTATAATGTGATCACAAAATAATGGAAAGAATGGAATGTTGGTGACCTTCACCTCCCATCTATAGAATATGGTTTATGTTAAAGTGGTTCAGTGTATGTGTATTGGTTTAATGTATAATTGTATTGTATTGTATTTTATTATAGTAAAATTTATTGAATGCATATATTTGTTAATGAGAATTTATTGAAAATATACTTATGAAGATGACAACTCGGAAGAAAGTCTTCCAATATTTATCCACAATTAATCAATGGTAAGTGGATATTCATTTCTTAACATCGGATTACTTTTCTACAAGAGACTGGTTTTTTTGAAGTTTATGGTTTTCTTTGATCTTGAAAGCAATTTGTAGTGAATGAGGAAGAATACAATTCATGAAATGAATACACACACACACACATATATATATATATATATATAATCATAATAATAAGTATGCATAGTAATAAATTATCTAATTTTATGGGAATATATATATATATATATATATATATATATATATATATATATATATATATATATATATATCACTCAACAAACTTTACATTAATCAAGGATGAATCCTCACATTGCCCCTAACACCATGAAAATTTCCTTCCATCCTTTTCTTTGTTAAATAATTGTATATTATCTGAAGTCCTAACCTTGAGTATGTTTAGTTTAATGGACTCCATTACCTATCTTATGCACTGAAATTTAACTCTAATATGATTTGTTTGTGAATACAACTCATGATTTTTTCTAAAGCAATTGTATTATAATTTTCATAACAAATAATCATATTAGGCCCATCTTCATGTATAATTTTTTTTTCATAACTATTACAACCTAACAACATCCTTGGAAACATTTAAAGTTGCAATGTACTCTCGTTCAAACCTAGAATGCACAAACACTTGTTGTTTCCTACTTTAACAATTGACAACTTCTTCAAGCATCATAAATTTATATGGATTGTCCACATCCCTATCATAATCAATGTCAAAAAACCCATGAATTTGAAGCTTCTTGCTTCTATTTCCTTCATACTAAATGTTGTAGTTACTACACCCAATAAGTAAATAAAGATCCACTTGATATCTACCCATTGATCACTCCTTGTATTTTCCATGTACCTATTTATAAATCACATTACATATGCAAGGCCCTTGAATATTTTGAGAAGTAATCAATAAAAGTAATAAAATAGTAATGCCCTTCAATGGAGACTACATAAATAAAAATGTGCCAACTCAAGAGCCTTTTGAGCTTTGTTGTTACTGAAGGAACATTGAACCCTTTTTTTCTTTCAAAGTAAACTTGGCTTGAAAAATTGAAAATAAATTCATAGATAATGAATTCTGTGAATAATAATGTTTGTCCACAACTCTCATAGGTTCTTTTCACTAAGATATATCATCCAACAATGCCACAAAATTATCTTTGATGTCTTTAATGTTGCCAATGATCTTGTCTTTTTCATTGGCGTTGCATCACCATTCCTAACTTTATAGTCACATCCAACTTGTAAAAATTTCCAATTTGAACACATTTGGTCCATTTCAACACTTTTGGTAAAAACCATAATTCATGGAACTAGTCTATTATTACTTTAGAGAATATTGTATCAACCATTTGGCTCGTCAAAAGTAATTATATTCCAATTCTATAACATGCCACATATTAGGTATCTAATTCAGGGATTTATCTTTATATGGACTTTTACCTTGCCATGTTATGAAATTTCATAGCTAAAATTTTCTCTAAGAAATATTTTTCCTCGTGATTTTCATAACCCACAAACTAATCATTTTCAATAGTTATATGGACTCGGGAAGCTCTTCAGTCAATCAATTGCGTTGTTCATGGAAATATGTTAAAAAACATATATAATAGGGATGCATGCTACCCTCATTATTGGAATTACTAACATATAAATCCTCCTTATTTTCTTCTTTCTCCTTTAAAGGTTCAGTGTTTCATTCACTCCTCTTATGCCCTTTTCAATGACACCTATAGAAAATCTACTCTTGCCACTTTCTACCTTTATTATCATATCTTCCTCTAGTTCTATATTTTCTCCCACTACATCTCTCATCATTCCACTCATTAGAGTGGCCCATAGTCATCAAAGCTTATGAAGCATTGCTTATTTCAAAGGTTCTTCTGCCTATGGTGATGGGCTCATTATTTTATAATTTGTGATTCTCCACCTTGGTATTTATACTAATGGAAACTATTAGATTATCACAAAATTTTATAATACTATAGAATGAGGATATGCATCACTCATTGGCTTTCTCAATAACTAATGTAGTTGAGCTAATTAAGCAAGGTATTGCAAGCATTGAAATGATCTATAATTTTGTCACTATCCTTCATATTTAGAGTGAACAATTTCTTTTTATAGGAATATTAAATTCACGAGGGATTTAGCCTAATAGAATGAGTCAATTTTATCCTATAGCTTCTTTGTTGTAGAATCCCCTATCACAATCATTAACACATAATCAATTAAATTAAGACCAATCATAGTAGTGGCCTTATCATTCATCTTATCTCAATCCCTTTGTTTTGTGATGTTGGGATTTCTGTCCATATTCAACATACACAAAATGAATTTGTTCTCATGGTTTCATAGTTTCTAAATATCGAGGTATCATTTCTTCTGTTGTAAAGATATTTTCACCTCACTTGATATGACTACCTCAAAATCACAATTGTCTCACCAACACTTTCCTATTTGAGGTCCTTAGAATAGAAAATCAAATACATTTTGTTCTTCAATCAAGACCTTAAAACAAAGCCTCAACAACCCAAAACTCCATTGCCCCAATTTTCACTTAATAACAAAGGTATCCTTATCAAACCAACAAATTATGTGATACTAAGTTTTAAACCTTCATAATAATCTCCACGAAATATATATATATATATATACATTAAAAAAAAAAAATTTAAAATAATTTCACACAACAATAAAGAAAAAGTTTCATTCTTTAAAGACAAATAATTATCTACCTTATTTTTTTCTCTTTCTTTATATATAGAATACATAAATATAGAAACATTTAAACTTCTCTCCCTATCAGCTTTAAGGTTGTGTAATTTAACATTATACATAAAATGGTATTCAAATATAAAGTAAGTTAAATGTCCCATCAAACATGGAAAATTCATTCTCTAAAAACTTTGAGATTCCATTATTGGCTTCCAACTTCTCCATTTCCCAATCTTCACTATAATTTGGAGTTAGGCTATGCATTTCTTCACAAATGAAAGATAGCCATTATATTTTCATTCGTTTATAAAACAATTTTATTATTGAAGTGTCACTAATGATTTTTATTACTTTATAATAAAATTTTAAATTAATATATAAGTTTTAAATTACAAACTTATCACAAACTTATCACTCACATATATATTTAGTTGTTGTTTTCATTTATTTTATCAAACTACTCTTATACCCACCAAAAGCATCATATCATATTCATATTAATAGTATGATACAATTTTATAAGGTAAGTTAATTTGAAGTATTTAATATATTAAATTGAAAAAAGTTTGCTTAAGAGTAAGATATTGTTACGAGGATTGTTTTTTTTATGGAAAAATGTTTGATTAAGAGTAAGCTATTGCTACTAACATTATTTTGAATATGGAAAAATGTCATTGCCAATATTGTTTTGTGTAAAATAAAATATTGTCACAGTAAGACACTAAATTAAATCTAAATTCCTTAAAAATAATTTTCCATAAAATTTAAACTAGCCAATAATTAAAAACTTAAACGCATACACAAATTCATTCATTGATATCCATATCATAATTTTTTAAGGAGTTGTCTAATGAGAGGGATGAATTGTTCGGACCGCCAAAATTAGGTGGAATTCGGGCCAATTTTTTGAAATTTTTTTTAGAGTAACAATGTTTGAATCATGATTTTGATGGTATAAATAGATTCAGCACCATCAAAAACCTCTAGAGCACCCAAAATATTAAAGTTTGATAGTTATAACGTGGATTTACAAAAATCCCTACCGGATTTTCTTAAAATCTTACCAAAATGTCCATGATTTTCAAAGCCAAAAAACAATCTACAACATTTTTTAATAAAAAAATACCAATATTATTTTCTTTCCTTCTCTAAACTTAAACTTAAATTAGTAAATAATGTTTTACTTTTTTTCTCACTTTATTTTTCATTTGTGTTCATTGGCAACCTACTCAACTCCCTCACCAAAATGTTCGGATAAGATGTGTTTCCTATCACCTCAAAAGCGTGCTTATCTACTCACCACATAATATTTGGATAAGATGGACTAACGTTCAAATCATTTTTTACATTAAGTAATGTTTAAATGTTATTTTTTGGAATAGATTATTGGCCATACAAGCTCTTTCTCAATCCACATCATTTCATTTCCAATTATGACCAAAAAAATCTCTCTGAAGATACTGTATTGTTAAGATATAATAATGAATTTCTTGCAACATGCTTTAGTTGGTGATATCCATCGTCATAGAAAAATAAGAAAACCAAGTCAAACTGAAATTTGACAAAAGGAGGATGTTAGTTTTTGTAACATATCAGTGGAGAGATGAAGTTTCTCTCCATAAACCAACAACATTGTTTAATGTGAGGGCGTTGAATAAAGCTTCCAAGTAAATGAAAATAGCATTTATTTATTTATTTTAAGTTTTAAGAGATTTTGGAGGGCGTTGAATAAAGCTTCCAAGTAAATGATAATAGTGTTTTTTTATTTATTTTAAGTTTTAAGAGATTTTGGTGGGAATAAATGATCTTTATTAAAAAAGATTTAGGGTTGAAATTTGTTTTTAAATGTATAAATAGATTTAGTATTTTGAAAAATATTAAAATAATAAATTAATATAGAATTTTTACATTAAATATATAATTTTAACAAATTAATAATATAACAATAATTAAATTACTATAGAATCTACAGGAAAAAAATAGATTTGATGATTTTCATGATTAATATTAAGTCTAGAGGTTTATCTAGCCCGAAAGTTCATTTTACAGTTTAGTAAAAGAAAAACGTGTAATTTCATGTATCCTCAACATCAAATGGAAAATTCTACAGGAAAAAAATAGATTTGATGATTTTCATGATTAATATTAATTAAAAAAAATTGGAGAGAGCAGAGATACACACAAAAATAATTATTTTCTATATATCATACTTAGAGATACATCAAATATATATAGCTGAACTAATGCTAATTTTAGAGAGAGAAGTTGAGATAATCTCTCAACTTCCTCAACAACACAATCCAAACTAAGTAAGCATAATAATTGAGGCATTATCTCAACACCCCCCCTTAATGCCTACATTACAGAAATGGAGAACACACTAACTCAATACAAACATTTGTCTGCCCTGGTCTTCATTAACATTTGTACCCACTCTGAGATCTCATAGACAACGCTCTTTTCTCCACCATTTTCAAGCTACCATTCAACCCATTTAAAATACATTTGTTTCTGACCAGCAATAATGAACTTTGCAAGATCAACAGTATTGACAACTCGGCTCATCGGGGCTTCTGCGATAAGAGCTGAAAAGTGATGAACCATCCTATGGACCAATCACCATCTGTCGGATATTTCGCTTTCAACTATCCATTAGTGGCTAGGGAAATGGTCTGAATACTGAATGTGTTCAAGAGCTAATCTAACAACTTGACCTGTTTCACACAAATGGATCTCATACTGTAACCTGTAACTGATGCTCTTGGCCCGTAGCACAACAATATCAGCATATAACAAATTCACACAATCAAATTATCCCATTGTTCTCTCGTCCCTGTAGAACGTAGAGAACAACTAATTTAAATTATGCTAAATTGTTCATAGTTGGTTCTCTTCTACACAAATCTCATAGCAATAAATATAAGGCTTAAACTCCACAGTATATTCCACACACTTGCAAATCACAAAACATCCTTTTAGAAAAGTTTAAGAGATGGATCTGGAGGTTCATCCTCACTTGAAGAATCTTCAAACATTGCATTGGGTGAATCGTCTGAAAATGTTACATAGGCTGATTTTTTCAATTGTCCATTCAAAAGATCTCGAGCCCGAATTTTGCAATTGAATGTTGTATGTCCATATTTATGACAATAGAAACATTCAGTCTTATTTTTATTCACCCTTCCTTTGGAGTATAGTGCAAGTTCATTATGTGAACTAGCCTCTGGGCCACCTATCCTCTTTTCTTCTGCCATAAGAGCTGCTATCATTTCATCAAGTGATTGATGTGGCATTTGACTTAGAGTAAATATGACATTATCATATTTTGAAGACAAGCTATTTAATAATATTGCCTTTGCATCATCATCATCTACTTTAGAATTAATTTCTAAAAACTGTCTCATCGAAGCTCTTAACTCATTTATGTGTGTTGACAATGATGTCTCACTATCCATTTGGATTTTAAACAATTGTAACTTTAAGAAAAAATTTGCATTAACAACTTTTTCCCCAAATACCTTATTCATTTCTTCCCATATTGCTGCAGAAGATTTCTTTTAAGTTAATAAGATGTAGCTGGGAATCTGCAAGTGATAGTCCAAGAATAGAATTGGCTCTTTCCTCTCTTTTTTCCCATGTAATTAACTGTTGAGCATCTGTAGGTGCTATTTCTGAGCCTTCAACAATATTCCATAAATTTCTACTCATCATTTGCAACTGAACTTTTACCTTCCAAGTGTAGAAATTAAAGCCATTAAACTTTTCTAATACAATAGGCTGCTCCATGTTTAAAAAGAAAAGAAGTTGATTTTAGAACTCTGCAAATCTAAAACAGGTTGTAATTAAACTGAATAAAAAATGTAAATTTATTTGAGGCAAACCGATCTGGCAGAAATCGGCTGAAATCGGCAAACACCGGCTCCCGCGATTGATTGATTCCACCGAATGACTCTACTCCAGCTAAGCGTATGTATGGAGCTGAAAGCGTATGCTGTTTTCCTTATGACAGATGCTGGATCAAATCCCACATCGCTTTATTTTGTTTCATCAATTTCTTGGGCTTTGTCAAAACCCGATGCAGTAAACTTACGTGACTTTCACTGACCAAGCAAGAACAATTAAAATTGAAATGGAAATTATTCAGGCTTCACATTTCAATATCTTCTTTCTCAAGTAGAAATAAATTAGATTACAGGTAAACAAAGAAGTCAAGTCAGATTTTTCACATCATAAACGCTGTTGTGCATCTGCACTTAGTTTTCATCTGCTGGAGTGCGGTTTTTAATTGAACGCTGATATGTATGTACAACAATTCAAATAACAATGTAATTACCAAATCAATAATCAGAAATTGCACCTCCATTTCCGTCTCCCTGCCCTTCAACGTCAAATCTGTGGATGGTCGATCAGATCTGCATTGTTCAGAGAGCGAGTCACTCCAGGTCGCTCCGATACCAAATTAAAAAAAATTGGAGAGAGCAGAGATACACACACAAATAATTATTTTCTATATATCATACTCAGAGATACATCAAATATATATAGCTGAACTAATGCTAATTTTAGAGAGAGAAGTTGAGATAATCTCTCAACTTCCTCAACAACACAATCCAAACTAAGTAAGCATAATAATTGAGGCATTATCTCAACAATATTAAGTCTAGAGGTTTATCTAGCCCAAAAGTTCATTTTACAGTTTAGTAAAAGAAAAACGTGTAATTTCATGTATCCTCAACATCAAATGGAAAAGTATCTATTAATATATATGTATATATGCCATTCTCAAAATATGTCATTCTCAAATCTATGTGTTTGATGAATTATAACAATATACATAATATAAACATAAGATTCTACATCTTTTTATTTCAATTTGGAGATTCATCAGGCTGAGTTTTTAGTATTCTAGTTTTAGAATAGAAATTTCTAAACAAAAAGTGCTCATCCTGAGGATTAGACATATTATTTGAAAAATACGAGAAAATGGACCATGATATTCTTATTCAAAGATATATACATTTTTGCTAACTTCATCCAATATTAAGTTAAGTTAAAGAATTAAAAAATATAATGGATCAAACATTTTTTAATAATATATGAAAATGGAATATTTAGTATTTTATTGCTACATAGATTTAAATAATGTTTAGTGTTTTACAAAAAAAAATGTTGTTATATTGTTCCAAATAATGATAGTGCCTTAAATTGCTATGGGATATATGAAATACAGGTGTGGAGAGCACAAAGGCATATTTTCAGAACAAAAAATGTACAGTAAGGGGGACGATGGATCCAAAGGCATTGGTGGATCATATTTACAAGAAAGTGCGTAAAGGCGCCCAATTTATACCGCAAAAGAAATTAGATATCGCATCAGCTACTGTGGTTACCTTCACCTCCAGTGTACAAAAGATAGCCACTATGTTAAAATGGTAGAGAGCTATGTACGAGCCACATCAAAATCTGGTTCAGTATATATATGAATGATACATTCTTCCAAGTTTACCCATCATCAATAATTCAATATTCATTTCTTTACTTGGCGTCCACCTTTATTTTCCAGTTCGCTTAGGTGGAATAAAGACAGTTCTAAGACTTTCTTTCTTTATATTCGGTGTTTCCTTTGATCTTAAAAGCAATTTTATTTTCATATTATATATTATTAATTTTTTAATATTTTATTTTATTTTATTAAAAATAAAAATTAATGATAATGATTAGTTATTTCATTTATATTAAGAAATTATATAATATGGATGTTAAGAGGTTTTTTAAAATTGCTCTACTTTATCTAAATTTTGTATTTTGTATTGAAGTTAGGTTGGTTTAAGGATGTATAATATTCAGTAGACCATTGATAAATAAAGGAGGAGATCAAGAAAAAATTGCGAGGCTATAAAAAATGTAAACTATGATACAACTCCAACGAAAAATTCTTTTTTTTCTTGACTACTATTAAGAAGAAATTGAACATTGCAAATATAAGAACTAATTTTCATGAGATTCATAGTAAAACTGGGGTTGGTCAATTCCCAAAACACATTATAGGTGAAGGATTTGTGGCTTGTGGGATCCTAAGAGGGTTGAAGATGAAAATCATTTTCTCTTAGATTGTCCATATTATTCTCAGTTTCGATTTTATTTTCAAAGTATTTTTGGCACTACCAACCTTATTGACCTTCTAAGTTAGCAAAACTATGGTGATCTTTGAATGCTTCTCTCACATATTTTTTAGCATAGAGATAAAATGTTAAAGAATTCCAATTAATCTATTAACTTCTTGTTAGATATACCATATAGATTTTATAGGATGTTGTTTATCATCATCATCATCATCATCATCATTATCATCAAAGAACACAATTGGTATATATATATATATATATATATATATAGGAATATTATTTGAATATTGTAAAGATATTATATTGTTTTAGCAATTGTTTCATAACACTGTGGAAAATTCGAAGATTTCTTTAATAATTTCTCATTTGAGAATTATATTGATCTAGGTTGATTCTTCACTTTTCTCATCATATTACACTAATTTCCACATATATTTACCTTATTTAAATGATTTTTTATTATCTCAATTCTCAATCCCCAGTATACTTAATTTAATGGAATCCAACACCTCTTATATATGGTGGAAATTTGTTCTAATATGCATTGTCTATGGATTAAACTTATAAGTTTCTTCTCCAAAGAAATCACATTATAATTGTCACAATAAATAGACATACATCCATGTTCAAGTCCAATATCTTTTCATTACCACAACAACCAAACAACATCTGTGGAAACCTATAAATTTGTAATGTACCTAGTTTTAGAGTTAGAATGTGCAAACACTTGTTTCTTCTTACTACCTTGCTTCAAACATCATAAATTTATATGCACTACTGGACTTTGGATTTTCCACATCCCTAGCCTCTTGAGTTAACAAACCCATGTACTTGAAGCTTTTTGTTTAATTTTCATTTATAGCAATTGTTTTGTAGTTATTGTTCCCTATATATATGTAAAGATATACCTTGATATTTATCCAATGATCTCTCTTTGGATTTTCCATGTACTTACTTACAACTCACATTGGATCTGTAATATTGGGTCTTGTGTGTACCATTACATAAATAAGACTACCAAACTCACAAGAATATAACAATATTTCCATACCTTCCTTATTTCACTCACTCTTAACACACATGTAGTTTACATTTATCCATCCCAAAGAGGTCAAGTATGCTTTCCACACGATTTCTTTGGTTGATATACAAATTTTCTATTTTGACAATTTCAACTCACCTCACTTACCAATCAATAATGCAACTCACTTAAGTCCTCCTTATCATACTCATGTGATGATTTGGATTGGGTCTTCTTGATTAGTTTCTTACATTCACTAATCAAATAAATAACCTCAACATATAAGATTGAGATAGTGAAATTATTACTTTCTTTCTTGACATAACCACAATGGTCACCTCACTACTGACGAAATTGTAACCTACCCAACGCCCAAGTTTAATTTATGTAGGTGAGGTATTCTAGTGTTTTTTTATTAACCATCCCTGCTATTATTTTTGAAGATACCATACTCCTTATCTCTTCGAGAACTTTATACAGATATAAATTTTACCTTATTTTAATCTCTAGGTGAAAGTTATGTCCCTTAGAAATTTTGTCGGATTCTGTCACATCATTTTCAATATAACTGACATGTGGTTGACATGTGGAATACTTATGACAAATGTCACAACCCCATTGCACCATGTCATCTAATATGGTCGATACATGGTGGACCTTTGTTCATGTGTCACCACTAGGTCATGCCATGTCTATAAGCTAGACACGTGACTTACCTAGTAAACATGCATATCTTGTTTATTTTTATTTTTTTTGGTTAGAATAATATTCCATTCTTTTAGGATTTTTGATCTAGTGCTATCACTCAATAATATTTGGGTTTTCCATAAAATTACCCATGAGTAAAAATTTTTCGTTTATGGACTTATGCTAGAGTCAAAAGGTGAACCATCTCCTACATATGGATTCCTTGTCATTTTTACAAGTAACCATCATGTCAAACCTTGTTTTCATCTATAAATGGCATGGGTCCATATCTAGATTTCTAGATATCTGAATTGCTAGATATCCATAAATATTAGAAAAAGGGAATTTTTGGATTTTTCTATTTTTTCAACTGACAAAAGGGAAACTACTAGAATATGAATTTGATGGACATCTTGATTCTGTCATGTGATGGAAAAAGATCCATCAATATATGAAATCCATATTTAGTATAATCCTTAATTCTTCCTTTATGCAAAGTTCATATTTTCACACCTTCACAACTCTAGCTTTGAGTTCCATTGTAGTAGCCCCCACTTCCAAACTTCCAAATTTTGGTTCCAACACTTACACAATAGTTCCACCCATATGATATTCTATCATCTCGGGGTTTTGTTAAGTCCTTTTTAATAAAATTTATATATGCATGATAATTTGGATGATGGAACACCCACTTGCTAACTTATCTTCGCCACATTAGCACCCTTTCAATTGGACCAATTATCTCAAACTGTGTGACATAGGGCTAGGCTAAAGGCCTACATCCCAAAAAATTCCCATGAAATTCACAAGATTAATAGTGCTTCTTGACCATGTTTCCAATTTTAGGTATGATTGTTATGTTAAAATAACCCTATATACATAAATTATATTTTCTGAAAAGAAAGTGACTTGGTTTTAATATCAAATCCCTAACTTTTTCAAGGCCAAACACCACAATCTAAAACACCTTTGCATTAGGGTAAATAAAATATTCTTCTTTTATCTCAAAATGGTAGTAGCATTAAATGTAGTAGTATAAATCGACTAAGTGCAACCAAAGACCATTGAAATGACATACTAATTCATTTGTGTCATAAAGAGCTATATGAGAGGCAACATTTTTCCCTAATGGAATAGTGGTAGTGGGAACCTTTTGAACCAAAACTAAATTAGGAGAATTTTGCATAATATATCTAAAATAAGCCTTGTCAATATTTCTATTCATGGGAAATGGGAGGTTTTCTCCCATGGAATATGCATGAAATACATTTATGTTTGCACCAAAGTCACTAGGGAAGGTGGATAAAATTGTCATTAGAAGAGCCACCACCATACTAAAATTGTATCCATGAAGAGAAGTGCTACACAAATATATTGCTACCACTTTAATAAGAGAATATGGTCAATTTTTCGCACAAGAAGAGCCAACCATGGAAGGAAAAGTCTCTAAGGAGGGGTAAGAGTAACTTCCATGCATGGCTAGGGATGAACCCTAACCAATGTCATCATTATCCATTGAGGAAGGTTTTTTCCAAGGGTTTTTAGGAAAAAATAACTCAACATCCCGCTATTAAAGATAAAACTCCCTACACATTTAGTAGCCAATGCCTTCCTGAAGTGATGAACATTTCCTAATGCCTACAAGTTTCCTTTAAAATTTCAAAACTACATGTTCAAATATTATTAATAAATTATGAAATACCAAATATACATATCTAAAGATAAGACATAATTTATCATAATACTATTCCAATGGTAGATACAATATAACTTATTCATTACTGAAATGATATATCAATGTTTGAAAATATCATTAAAATGTTAAAAGTTTAAATCATTATGCAAAATACTCATGTATTTAAATTCCTATAAATTTATTTCAAAATATATATTAAAATTAATAACCAAATATTAGTAAATAAAATATAATGTACTTTTTAAATTTTTTTTTTTTTAACTAGTGGAATTTACAATTAGGTCTATTTCCTCTTGATGTTTATATATGTGTCTGTTTATGTATGCCACTTTAGAAGGTATAGGTCAATTAATAGATTTGAACCTTGAACGTGGCCAATTAAAAAACCCCATAAACTAATAAAATATAATACATTAATATGCGAGAGTATAATTTAATATTTAAAAAATGAATTACAATAATTTTGAATACTTATTTCATTTAATAGATATTTAAATAAAATCATTTTAAAATACATATATAAATTTAATAACAAAACATCAATTAATAAATTTAATGATTTAATATAGTAAAAATGTTATCTATATATATATATATATATATAAAATAGATATTGTTGTCTAAATTTTTAATCTTAATTTTATTATATGTATTTAAATAAAAGTATTTTAAAATATTTATTAATTAAAAATTGTAATAATAAAATGATAATATGCATGAAAAGAAGGGTGATGGTGATGGAAATAAGACTGATGGAGGCACTTCCAGTGATCCCATATATGTCATCTAGAATTATCATCCTCCCCAATTGTTTAGCGATGAGAACCCAAATGAATCTTTTATAATGTGATCACAAGATAATGTAAATTCATGGCAAGAAATCACATCGGCTGGTATAGTAATGGAGAAAATGGGGTGTCAGTTACCTTCACCTCCAATGTTTAGAAGATGGTCAATTTTAAAGTGGTATACAATTATGATGCAATTTCCATTTACATTATTACCTTACATCATAAAAAAATATTACCATTGATTGTTAAGTCCTTAATCATCCTAAAACATTACATTAATAATTTGTCTACTTAAAAGAATTCGGGTTGTCATACCCTTGCAAGTAATGTATACAGAATAATAAATTTCCTTGTCTCTGCCATTCACACTATTAAAATTTTTATTATAGAGATATTGAAAATCATATACATTGTTGTCAACCCCCTCGAATATGCTATCAAGGTTATTATATGTTTATTATGGTTTTCGTATATTTGGGATTCTCATACTGAGACTATATTCGCTAGCAGAAATCATTAATTTCATAATTAATGTGCTAGATCTGTCGGATCTATTGTATGTATGGTCTTTACAGCTGTACGTGTAAGCCTCTAGGTGTGAACCTCTCCGCTAATGATGTGCGAACAAGATCTATGACTGGTAGGGTTGTTGGGGTGGTTAGTGTATTGCCCTACCCCCCGAACCCTAACTGCCTCCTTCATTGTTCTATTTCTCTGTTTGTTGGTGCTTTGCATCTATGGAAAATTTCTCATTGTTCCTTCGACGGTCTCGATATATGGAGGCAACAACTCCTGTGTATTTTCCCAGTAAGTTTATTGCACTTAACTCTTCTTTGTTGATGAGTTTTAAGCTTCATTTTCGATGGGAATAGCATGAATTGAGGCTGTTACATCCCTGGTTCAGTGACTCGTTTGCAATCTGAGGGTTTTGATAGAACCCAAGCCTATTATCATCTCCACCGCTTGGATTCTTGGACGGGAGGGTTACTCCACCAACCCATCAGATGTATGATCTTAGTTTTCATTTTCAAGTTTATTTCTACTTCTATGTATTAGAATTTACTTCGCTTCAAGATTACTTACTAGTTCTGTGTTAATGCAGGCATGAGGAGCTCACAACCCACATGAAATTAAGGTAAGGAATTTATGGTTCTTGTAATATTATGCTATAGATTTTCTTTCGCAATTCCTATTTATTCTTGATTCTTGGCACTAACTGCTCCATTGCATGCATGTGCAAGTAAACCCCTTTGTTACTGCTTTCTTGCAATAGAAAACCATCTTCTGCCTATTCCCTTGATGTTTTTTGTTCTCATTTCATTGGCGCAACACATACTCTGGTTAACTTAATTCCTCCGTCTCAGGCTCAGTTGTTTAGGGTTTATTAATGTCATATTCGTTTTCTAATTTAATGAGGGTTTCATTTTGTCCTTCACCCTTCGAGGGTTCGGTTGAAAATGTTGCTTCCCAAGTATCATTTGGCCCTATTACATTCAACAAGGGCCTTGACTATTTTTTCTTCACTTATATTGTAATTATACCCCTAAGGGTTTTTCCACAGTTAAATTTTCATTTTAGACTTATAAAGTATCTCTGCACATATTTTCTTCACGGCAATGAAGGGATCCATTCATAATTTTTTTCTTCATT
Source organism: Pinus albicaulis (assembly GCA_034641835.2). Classification (NCBI taxonomy): domain Eukaryota; kingdom Viridiplantae; phylum Streptophyta; class Pinopsida; order Pinales; family Pinaceae; genus Pinus; species Pinus albicaulis. The sequence continues at coordinate 53,095,143 of CM076572.1, forward strand.
GTTGTGAAGGGTTTCTCATGGATATTTGACCCTCCAGTCTCCGTCATATATCATGAGGGCCTATGCTAACAGTTTGGTGATTTTCGTTAAACTTTCCAGGAATTTTTCCGTTGTTTATATACTTGCATGTTTATATGCATAAGCATTCTTTGTTATTGAAATTATGGCATATCTCTTTTCAATTCTGAGCCTTCTATTCTATTCAGCTGTATATGTGACATGCATATCGTCTCGTCCTTATCAGATTTTTCGCTATTGTTAAATTTGCATATTTTGTCCTTATGTTATGTCTTTTTATTTGAGTCCTTTGTCATGTTCAACAATATGTTAATAAGAACTCTATAAATTAAGACTTGCGGTGCTCCCTGCTAAACCCACCTTGATTATATTTCTCAGATTTTTAAGCTCGCTATTTTCTTTGAATTTTCTAAGCTCGAAGTTCTACATTTACTAGTGTTTATCTTCTTCACAATAGGAACTAGATTTTCTTTAATGTAGCAATAAATATGACAGTTCTTGACGTATTTTGGAATTGCGTTAGATATTCTTTGTTAATATTATTTAATTATTCGACATACAGATTGGGATTATTTTTTTTAACAACTAGATTCTTTAAATCATCTCTTTTTTCTATTAATGTAGTAACATTCTATCCACAGGTGTCCAAGCCACCTCATGAGGTTTCAACCTTTGTCCATGTATAATTTATTCATTGTAAAGGAGAGACTGTCTAATTTGGGGGAATTTCTCCTAGATGGACTAACTGTCCAATTCCTGGTAAGGATTGTCCCAATTTCCAGTCAGGTTTAGCTATGGTTTTTCTAGTATTCTTTCTTCAAGAAAAGAAGACCGAGTTACAGTAAATATTCTGGAAAGCAAATAAAGACTGTTTGAATTCACATGATTCAAATTCTTTACTACCAGTAATTCAATAAGTTTTCATACCAAAATACTGTGTCAGACTTCCACATACTTTAAAAAATATACTAAAATAATTAAACCGAGATACAAAAATGAAATATTATTTCTTTTCAATCTATTTTAATTATATGAATAAGTAGTTCTGGTGGCATCTACCCAACCTTGAGCAAGGAAATGACATCTTCGCTCCCCCCGTGCTCCTCACCAAAGTAGGAATAAAAATAAGTGTTCTCAAGGAGATAGACCTTGGGACTCCTGTCCAATCTCGTCTCCTAATATAGGTATTAGAGTTCCACTGGCTTTCATCCAGCTCTGGATCCTCACACCTTTTAGCCCTTAGTTGTTTCTCTTCATCTGCACAGAACCCCTTTCCTCCTCCATGATTTTCCTTTTATTCCAAGAGGAAAAGTAAGTGCGAGTAACTACTTAATCAACTACTTCGGAATCTTGGAAAACTCTTTTTCCATCATACTTATGGAGATATTCCATAATTAATTCTTTATTCAAAAGAAAAGTTTTATTTCATAACTTGATTAACATACATGTTAATCCGAGTAATTTAAAATAGATAATTATCTAATTAAAAATCTCTTAAAGTTAAATGACAATAAACTTGGGTGTTACATATGATATCAGGAGGAAGAAAATATGGTTCAGTGTATAAGTGTATTGTATTGTATTATAGTAAGAACTCCGAAGAAAGTCTTCCAACATTTACCCACAATTAATAATTGATAATTGGATATTCATTCCTTACAATGGCATTACTTTTCTCTTTGCTTCTTTGTTTCGCTATGGTATTTTTTGAAGTTTATGGCATTGTTTCATATTGAAAGCAATTTGTAATGAATGAAGAAAAACAAAATTCACAAAATAATTTTTTCAAAAGGAATTTTTAAATAATTAAACAAAAGTAGCAAAATAGTTATAGCAGTTAAATTATATATATATATATATATATATATATATATATATATATATAACTAATTTGTAATTAATAAGAAAGATTTATTTTTAAAAATGGAATTTGAAATAATAAAATAATTATAACAATTAAATTTACATAGTAATAAATTATTTAATTTTATGGGATATATATATATATATATATTCTTACAATTTCTCTCTTAGTAAATTTTACATTAATTAAGGATGAATTTTTACATTTCTCTTAACATCATGCAAATTTCCTTATATCTTTTTATTTCATAAATAATCTTATATTATCTCAACTCTGGACCTTGAGTATGTTTAGTTTAATGGACTCCATTACCTATCTTATGTAGTGAAATTTTACTCTAATATGAATTTTTTGTGAATACAACCCATGATTTTTTCTAAATAAATTGCATTATAATTGTCATAACATATAATCATATTAGGCCCATGTTCATGTCTAATGTTTCCACATAAATATTACACCAAAAAACATATTTGGAAACATTTAAAGTTTCAATATACTCTCTTTCAGACCTACAATGCACAAACACTTGTTTTTTCTTACTTCAACAATTGAGAACTTCCCCAAACATCCTAAATGTATATGGACTGTCTACGTCGCTATCCTGGCCAATTTCAACAAACCCATGAATTTGAAGCTTCTTGCTTCCATTTCATTCATACTAAATGTTGTAGTTACTATGGAATAAGTACATAAAGATCCACTTGATATCTACCCATTGATCACTCCTTGTATTTTCCGTGTACCTACTTATAAATCACATTACATATGAAAGGCCCTTGACTTTTGTGATAAGTAATCAATAAAAGTAATAAAACAATAAGACCCTTCAATTTAGACTACATCAATCAAAATGCACCAACTCAAGAGCCTCTTGAGCTTTGTTGTTACTAAGGAAAATTGAACCCTTTTTTTATTTGAAAGTACACATGCCTTGAAAAATTAGATGGGAATTATGATATAATGAATTCCATGAATAATAATGTTTGTCCACAACTGTCATAGGATCTTTTCACTAAGACGTCTCATCCAAAAATACCCCAAAATTATGTTTTAAGTATTTAATGTTGCCAATGATTTTGTCTTTTTCATTGGCATTGCATCATCATTCCTAACATTATTAGTCACATCCAACTCGTACAATATTCCAATTTGAACACCTTTGGTCAAAACCATAATGCCTTGAACTAGTCTAGAATTACTCTAGAGAATATTATATCAACGTTTGCATCAACCATTTGGCTCATCAAAAGTAATTATATTCCAATTCTATAACATGCAAAATATAGGGTATCTACTTCATGGATTTATCTTTATATTGGTATTTTACCTTTTCATTTTATGTACATTCATAGCTGAAATTGTCTCTAAGTAATATTTTTCCTCATGGTTTTTCATAACCCACAAACCACTACTTTTCAAGAGTTATATGGAGGGAAGCTCTTGTGTTAATCAATCGTGTTTTTTCATGGACATATGTTAAAAAACATACATAATTGGGATACATGATACCCTCATTATTGGAATTCCTAGAATCTAAATACTCTTTATTTTCTTCTTTCTCCTTTAAAGTTTTAGTGTTGCATTCAGTCCTCTTGTGCCCTTTTTGATGGCACCTATAAAAAATATACTCTTGCCACTTTCTACATTTGTTACCATATCTTCCTCTAGATCTATATTTCCTCCCACTATATCTCTCATCGTTCCACTCGTTAGAGTGACCCCTAGTCACCAAAGCTTATGAATCATCACTTATTTTAAAGGTTCTCCTACCTATAGTGATGAGCACATTATTCGATAAATTGTGATTATTTTCCTTGGTTGTTATACTAATGGAAACTATTATATTCTCCAAAAAATTTAGAATACTATAGAGCAAGGATATCCATCACTCATTGGTTTGCTTCATAACTAATGGAATTGAGCTAATTAAGCAAGGCATTGCAAGCATTGAGATGATATATAGTTCTATCACTATTCTTCATCTTTAGAGTGAACTATTTTTTTTATAGGAATATGAAATTCATGAGGTATTTAGTCTAATAGAATGAGTCAAGATTATCCTAAAGCTTCTTTGTTGTAGAATCCTCTATCACAATCATTAAAACATAATAAATTAAATTAATACCAATCATAGTAGTGGCCTTATCATTCATCTTGTCCCAATCCTTTTGTTTTGTAGTGTTTTCTATCCATATTTAGCATACACAAAATGAAGTTGTTCTCATGGTTTCTTAGTTTCCAAATACCGAGGTGTGATTTCTTCTGTTGTAAAGATATTTCCACCTCTCACTTGATATGACTACCTCAAAATCGCTATTGTATCACCAACGCTTTCATATTTAATCTCCTTAAAATAGACAATCAAATCTATTTTTTTCTTTAATCAAGACCCTAAAACAAAGCCTCAACAACCCAAAACTCCATGACCCCAATTTTCTCTTAATAACAAAGGTATCCCTATCAAACCAACAAATTATTTAATACCAATATTTAAACCTTCATAATAATCTCATCAAAATGGAGAAGTATATATATATATATATATATATACAATAAAAAAATGAAATTTAATATAATTTCACACAACAACAAAGAAAGTTTTTTTTTTAAGCCACAATATTATTTCTACTATTAGTTTATGTAAGATAAAATAATGTCACCAAAATTATAAGAAACTAAATTAAATCTAAACTCTTTAAAAATAATTCTCCATAAAATTTAAAATTGCCAATAACTGAAAACTTAAACCCAGGACAAACTCATTCATTAATCTCCACATCATAAATTTCTAATAAAAAACAAAATAATTAAAAATTATAATACCAATATTATTTTCTTTCATTCTATAAACTTAAACTTAAATTAGTAAATAATGTTTTACTTTCTTTCTCCCTTTCATTTTCATTCCTGCTCATAGCCAACGTGCTCAACTGCCTCACCAAAATGTTCGAATAAGATTTGTTTCCTATCACCACATAACATTTGGATAAGATGGACTAACGTTCAAATCATTCTTTACATTAAGTTATGTTAAAATGATATTTTTTGGAATAGATTATGGGGCATACAAGCTTCTTCTCAATCCACATCATTTCGTTTCCAATTATGACCAATAAAATCTCTCTGAAGATACTGTACTATTCAGATCTAATAATGAATTTCTTGGAACATGCTTTAGTTGGTGAGATCCATCGTCACAGAGAAAGAAGAAAACCAAGTCAAACTGAAATTTGACTAAAGGAGGAAGTTAGTTTTTGTAAGATATCTGTGGAGAGATAATGGAGGGCGTTGAATAAACGTTTTCTATAGATTTTGGTTGGAATAAATATTTTTTTATTAAATTTTTTTAAAGTTTAAATTTATTTTTAATATATATAAATAAATTGTGTATTTCAAAAAATATTAAAATAATAAATTAATGCAGAATTAAATATATAGTTTTAACAAATTAACAATATAACAACAGTTAAACTATTGAAAGAAAATGGATTTGGTAATTTTCATCCATTTATTAGGATTAATATTGAGCCTAGAGGCTTCTTGAATCGAGAAGCTTATTCTACAGTTTAGTAAAAGAGAAATGTGTAATTTAATGAATTTTCAATTTCAATTTGAAAAATATCTATTTAATATATATATATATATATATAGGGCATTCTCAAGTCTATGTGTTTCATGAAATTATAACAATATACATAATATGAAAATAAGTCTATTTGAATTTCGAGATTTCATCGCACTGAGTTTTTAGTTTTAGAATAGAAGTTTCTAACCAGCAGGTGCTCATCCTGAGGATTGGACATATTATTTGATAAAATAGGAGAAAATTGACGATACTTCCTATTCAAACATTCATTTTTGCTAACTAGCTTCAATAAATCCAATTAAATTAAGTTAAATAATAAAAAATATATAAAAATGATCAAACATTTTTGAATAATATATAAAAATAGATTAAGAATATTTAGTTTTCTACTGCTACACAGATCTAAACAATGTTTAGTTTTTTATAAAAATGTTGCTATATTAAAACATTTTGATAACATTCTGATAAATTAAGACTTTCTGTTAATGTAACTGATTCGCATTTTCCAGTGGAGAGCGCAGAGGCATATATGATTTACATTTAAGAACCAACCAGCGCAACATCCGGTTCAGTATAATATAAATGATACATTCCTCCAAATTTACCCACCATCAATAATTCAATATTCATTGCTTAACTTGGCGTCAACCTTTATTTTCAAGTTTGGAATAAAGACACAGTTCTAAGACCTTTTTTCTTTATATTCGGTGTTTCCTTTGATCTCGAAAGCAATTTTATATGATATTATAAATTATTATTTTTCTAATATTTTATTTTATTAAATATTTGATTTTTTTATTATAAAGTAATTAAATTTAAATTAATGATTAGTTTTTTTTTTTTAATTTATAAGAAGAAATTATATAACATATATTTGAAGAGGTTTCTTAAAATTGTTTTACTTTATCTAATACTTGTATTTTTTACTCAAGTTTATGTGGCATAAAGATGTATAATCTTTAGTGGACTATTGGAGAACAAAGGAGGAAATCAAGGAGAAATTGTGGGGCTAGAAAGAGTGAAAAAAGGAAACTATGATACAACTCCAACCAAAATTTTGTTTTTGTCTTGATTAGTGTTAAGAAGAAAATGAGCATTGGCAAGAGAAGTAATAATTTTCATGACAATCATAGTGAACTCAGGGGGGTTGGTAATTAGCAAAAAACCTTAGGGATGAAATATTTTTTCACCCGTGGGATCCTAAGAGGGTTTTGATGAAAATCAAATCTCTCTTAGATTGTCCATAGCATACTCATTTTTTAATTCGGTAACCAGTAGTAGCTAATCTACAATATCTTAAAAAGCGGCCAAATTTTAGTCGTTTTTAGCTTAGCCATTAACTGGTTGTCTCAATTTTACTGTGTAGTAGTATATTTAGTCATTAATTTGGTCATTAATTTAGTCGTTGATTTAGTCATTTAGTTAGTCATTAATTTCCACAATTAATGACGAAATATACAACAAAATATATTACTATATGATCACCAGAGAAAACCAATTAATGACCACTAAATATGACCAATATGTTGGTAGTGTTATAGGATATTGTAAATTAGCTACTAATAGTCGCATATATGAATAATTTAGACGTACTTTGAAATCACAAATTTATCATTTTTGGTAGTCATTTATGTTTTTTTCGATAGTTTCATATTCATTATATAAACTGTTAATTTAGTGGTTTACATTCATTTCATTTACTTTCATTAATAATCATTATAAATAACTAATTTAGTTGCATATTCATTTTATTTGTATTTATTATTAATCAATATAATCTACTAATTTAGTAGTTTTAGATTGATTTTAAATGTTTGTTATTAATCAACATAAATTAATTAGTGTGATTTTGCGACTAAATTTAAAAAATGTCATAGAATGTGCATGTTCATCTAATATATAAAAAGGAAATTACTTATGTTAATTAAAATACTAAATAATATCAAGTGCAACTATAAATAATTTCAACCACATAAATTATATTATATAAATTTTCAAGTATTACAATTTGAGTTTCCAACTTAATATTGGTTGGACTATAATTTCCACATGAAATATTATTTCATCACTTCAAAACTTTATCATTGTGTTACCAATGCATTGTAGGTGAATTCACCAACTTTGAAGACTTGATCGTCAATCTCTATGTGTGTGTCTCATGCAAGATATTTTCTTTAATGGTATCTCTAGACTGGTTCTCTTCTCTCTCTCTCTCTCTCTTTCTGCATTTGTCGCTCCAGTGGTATTGTTCTCCTCTTTCTTCAATTCATTCTTTTGACCATCAAAAACAGATTCCCTCTTCTAAAATGAAAGAAGATATAATGCAAATTATAATACATGAAATATGATGGAAATTGGAATATAAATTAAAGTAGACTATAAAGGATTTATACAACATATACCTCAACATCAACAATGTCAATGGCATTTTTTCCCAGAAAAGAAAGAAACTCGAACAAGTTTTCTTCAGTTGGGTGTTAGTGGCCATTATGTGGCTAGATGACCTGTTTAAAAAAAAATAATGTCACCATAGAAAAACAACACCTTGGGAACTTAATAACAATCATGTCAGCTAAGTTACAATCTAAAAATGTCAAGTTGTAGACATCTTGTGAAAAGAATGGAAAGAAAAAGACAACATATATTAAATAATGTATGATAACTAGCTATAAAATTACATCATAGAAAAAAAAAAAAAAATCTCCTATGGTTACCCATGCATGTGGGTGGGTAACATGCCCCAATATGCCATGATCCTTAGGGTCCAAAGGAAGTAAACCCCCTACTTATACATAACGATTGATTGGTTTCATCTTGGCTTTGCCTCTCCTTTGTGAGTCAAAAAAATAAAAATATGTCCACCATTAACTAGTTTTACTTCATATTATCATTTGCACATGTTATCTCCACCTACCTACCAAAAGCTTCATATATGACAATTAAATGAAATTTTCGATATTTTTCTAAAACTATGTCATTTATACCCCCTTCCAATGCATCTAACCAAATGTACACACTTGATTTTCTTCCTTCATATCATTTACATCCTAAAAAGTATTCATTTAAAAAAAAATACAACCCCAGTATCTCCAGATCCTAATGTTAATCCATATTTTCCATAAACCATAAAAATCAATACTCTCTTATGATCGACATTGTACAACAATGAAGCTACAAAAATCTAACTATTCGGATAAAACAAAAATGAAGCTATCAATATAAAACAAATGAAACTACACAATGAAGATTAATTTCTATTGCTATAATGCAGCTTAATTTCTATTGGTAACTACACAAAATAGAAATGAAGTTATTGGTATAAAAAAAGAACAATGAAGCTAAGAAAAACATCAGTCAATTGGTATAAATTCCAAACATAATGAGAAAAGGAGTAGTGCATTATTCTCTACCATGTGTTCTACCAAATAAAATGTTAAAAATACTAGAGGAACTCTCTTCTTTATAATGCATTTTAAGAAGAATAAATGGATATTCAATTCCTTATATCCTATTTTAAGAAATCCATTTTCATTCAAATGTTGAAGTACCTCCACATAAATAGATATAGCATTTCAAGTTTCCAGATACATCATAGAAATTCAGGATGAGACTTCCTTAAACAAGGAAATGAATTAGACCAAGACAAGCCACATACTTGTGACAATAAAGGTATGAAAAACATTGGTTATATTGCATAGATCAAAATGTTTCATTGTTATGTCTGTGCATCTTGTAGCCAATACCCACACATTGCACTAGTACAAAATGGCTAGACAATTACTACAAAAACGACTAAAATTTGCATATGAACGACTATTTTTTGGTTGATAACAAATAGTAGCTAATTTACAGTATATTATAACACGACCAATGTTTAGTCATTTTTAGCTTAGTCATTAATTGGTTGTCTCAAATTTATTGTCTAGTAGTATATTTATTCATTAATTTGGTCATTAATTTAGTCATTGATTTAGTTATTAATTGCCACAATTAATGACCAAATATACAACAAAATATATTACTAAATGATCACCCGAGAAAACCAATTAATGACCAAAGAAATATGACCAAAATGCTGATATTGTAATAAGATATTGTAAATTAGCTACTAATAGTTATGTATATGCAAATTTTAGTTGTCATTTGAAGTCAATTAATGACCAAAGAAATATGACTAAATTTTGGTTGTGTTATAAGACACTGTAAATTAGCTACTAATAGTCATATATATGAAAATTTTAGTCATATTTTGAAACTAGTTAATGACCAAAGAAATATGAATAAATTTTGGTCGTGTTATAAGATACTATAAATTAACTATTAATAGTCATATATATGCAAATTTTACACCAGTAGAAAATGATGAAATTAGTGACTAGGTTACTAAAAAGGTTAGTCACCATAATTATTTCAAGTGAATTACTACTAAATTTGAGCAATTTTAAGTGACCGAACTAAAAATGACCAACTTAAATGACTAATTTATTCTAGGGATAAAATACGACTAGAAAATAAGTGACTAAACAAAAAAAAACTAACTTGAATGACTAATTTAGTTTATGGCTAAAATATATGACTAGATAATAAATGACAAAATTGATAATGATTAACGTAAATGACTATTATAGTCCAAGAATAAAAATATCACCAAATAACAAGTACAACAAGTATATGAATTGGTTATTTATGTTAGTAATTTTTAATTGTGTCACTCTGGAAATGGAAAATTTCAATTTTGATACTAAAGTGTTAAATTTCACTACAAGGGTCTTTGAATCCATCTACAGTGTTATAATTTTGAATACCCTTTTGTTTCTAAAATTTAACACTAAAGGGTTGTTTCTACTGTCACCTTAGCAGTAAATCCTCTCACCTTGGATTACTTATTGAATCTTGGAGATATCCCAAAGTGTAAATTTATGGGGTCTTTTTTGCGCCTAGATCACTAGCACCGGAAACCATTTTCCCCTTCATATACATTATGATACGTATAACATGTACCCTCAAACCTGGTTAAATGTCCTCTTCGTGACCATTTAGCATATTCACTATTCGCTAAAATTTGAAAATCTTATGTGAAGGCATAAAATTAGTATGAGCTGGTAACATCAATTTCATTGGAGGTTCTCCACACGATGATGTGAACTATGATTGATATAAATTACATGAAAAGAAATGATGGGTAACAATCCTCTATGATTTGACTTCAACCGCCACATATGGTTTTACTTCGGTGATATTTATCCTAAAAATTTTAAATATTTTTACAGCTATGAAAAAAAATTATGAGTTATATATAAAATTATAATTGGTGTATTCTAACTTATAGACAAAATTACCTTTTCACTGGAATCTCACTATACGATCTCAAGAAAGATTATGATTTTTTGTTTGTTTAAAATACATTTTTGAATGCATAAATGCATTTAGTAACTTGAAAACCCCAGGGGGCACTTGAATTATATAGATTAAACAACCTAAACCCAAGTTATTAAAAATATTTATCAGATTTTCGATAAAATTAACCAAAAAAATTCACTCTTTCGACGATCAGATTAGTGGACTGCCACTCTTCAAAGAAAACGATTCTAGAATATGAGGTAATATTTATTTTAGATACAGGGTCTACGCTTGTATTACATTTCCTGTAAATATTTTGGAAAGTGAAACAATGGAACCTTTCCTTTAATACCAATAACCTGTCGTGCTAGTACCTCAAATTGAAAACCTATACAAAATACTTGTGAATTTACCATTATACAATGCATATTAAATCCACATAAATTTTTAAATGAAATATTTTTTTATTGATAACAAAAAAAAAAAAAATCCAACATGCTACCTGTTATCACTCATAAAATTGTAAAACATTTTATATAGGATCATATAGGTCACTCACCAAATGGATAAGGTCTCCTAAGCCATTTCAAGGTGGTGTAGGAAATTTTTTACATTTTGGGACTATCCTAAGTTTCATGATCACCTCCATTTTGGTCATTTCATGTCAAATCAGTCCTCATACGATGCCAATTTCATTCCCCATACATTTAAAATAAAAAAGGGCGCATTTGTCATTTTTTCAAATTTTCGTAGCGTTTTACATAGGAAAACAATATATTTCGCTACGAAACTCCCAAATAATTTTGTAGCGAGTATGTCATAGGCTAAACTAACTTCGCTACGAAAATCTATTTTAAAACCTGTCTAGCCAGATTCTCTATGAAGTGTCATTTTATGATTGGAGGAGTTAGGGTGGAGGTCATTCAAGTCTATTATGATAAATTCAAAGGTACATAGCCATGTTTGATGCCATAATTACCTTTTTGGGCATGTATGTGTCATTATTGAAGCATGAGTGGTCAGTTAAACCATAAAATCTTACCTCAATTAGCCTTTTGTCATATTGCACTTTATCTTTGCATGTAAGTTGATCCTTGGAGAGTTGCTTCATCGAGAAAAGAAGGTTTTTGAAATATTTGAACTTTGTAGGTGTCATCAACCAAGAGAGGTTGTGAAGACTATAAGACATCCATGGCTACAATAAGGAAAAATAATAAGGGTGGCCATTGTCACAGGTATGAGCCCATGGACATGAAATTACTCAATGAAGACCCTAATGTCATGGAGGTTTTCAGAAGAACTGGTTGCTTGGAATTCTGTCAAAGGTTGCAGGGCTTTCATTTACAGGTTTCAAAATATTTTGCCACCAACTTCACAAGAACAACTTCAAAGGTTGGAAATCTGAACCTAACAGTAACACCAGAGAGCATCACATCAGCGACATGAATACCTAGAGGTGGTTTAAAGGCATCAAAATCACAATGCAGGATTGCAAAGAGTTCATCAAGCAAGAACAAAGTGAAATTGACTTGAAAAATGTTATCCCTAGGAGTTTCATGAAGGAAAATTATTCAAAGCTGTTGATGGTCATTCAGAAGTATTTCACCTATGAAGGAAGGTTTCAAATGGTCTACTCCTACCATCTCATACTTCTTCTACATTTTGTGGGTAAGAGGTCACTTGACTTGCCTTTTTATTTATACATAAGTCTAGGGAAAATGTCAAAAAAAGTTGAAATCAAGATAGAAGGAAGTGAGACTTCTCTTTTTCATCATGGTTTAATTAAGCTATTAGTGTTAGAGGAGTTGAGGAGGTTAGACAGATATTGGACTTCCTTCTTGTTCATGAGTGGCTATGAAATTGATGTGGTTACTCCTAAGAAAGCCTCCAAACCTAGAAAAACTTCATCACCAGTTGTGGCAGAGGAAGTTGAAGAAGAAAATAAATCATCTCCTCTAGAACCAGTTAGCATGGAAGCAAAACATTTGCAGGAGATTGACACACCTCAAAAAGCACCTGCAAAACAGAAGCAGACAGTCAAGAAAGAAGGCAGCAAGAGAGTCACTAAAAGCCAGACTTTGGCTAAAGGAAATTTTGAGGGCATCCTGTATGCAATTAACATTGAAGAATCACCCATTGTACAAGCTGAAGACATTGGAGATGGAGGAAGAAAGCTGAAAAAAGGTAAGGCTACTAAAAAACTATATTTTGCAGGTGATGATGCTGGTTTCATTTTTCAACCTAGGAAACTAATGACCAGACATGCAAGAAAGGTCATGGACAACAAAGAGACTGAGAAAATAAATGAATCTACTTAGCCACCAAGCATCAAATATTTGTCTTCACCAACAAAAGAAGAACTGGTTATCAAGTAAAGAAAGGGTAAAGAGAAAATTATTGAAAAATCAAAAATTGAAACCCTTAAAGAGAAATTGGAGACAGGTAAAGAGATATGAGTTTTGAAGCAAAAGGCAAAGAAACACAGAGCTAAGAAGGTTCAATTTGAACAATGAGGAAAATATGGGAAGAACAAGTCACAAGTGTTTCAAAAACCTTGGACAATACATAAAAGTTGATAAAATTGACTCAGCCACTAAGAGGAGTGTCAAACACATCGAAAGGATAAAATTGCACTTACAATCCAAAAACAGGGCATTAAAAGACCAAGTGGAAGAACTTCAGGAGCAGCTAGATTTGATTCAAGTGGATTTGGAAAAGAAGGGACTAAAGATGAAAGTGGTAGAAGAGCCCATTAGTCAACAGATTGTGAATGAAGAAGAAATGCCAAAGGAATGAAAAAAATGAGATGGAATATGTTTGATGAGGTTCATAACATGCAGAGAACCCAAATTTTGTAGCTGGAGAATTTTGAAGATAATCTTGAAATGAGAAAATTTTGGTTTTTTGCACAGTTCCGTAGCGTACCTTAGACTTGAGGCTAGAAATACACTATGGAAATTCCTATAGGTGTATTTTTGTGTCAAAACTAAGTTTTGTCAGGTTTTATGAAGGGATATTATTTTTTTCAAGTTGTCTTGACATAAGCAAGGTGTTTGAATATCTAAGGTGGCAAGATGGCAGGTGAAAAGGCAGGTTTACACACGCTATGAAAATTCGCTACGAAACTGCCTAAACAACCTTGTTTTCATAGCGAGGAGTTTTTTGAAGAATTTTGAGAATCTCAACAACACATTTGCCAGCTGGAGACCTCCAGCATGTAAATGGACCATACCAATAGAGATTCATGGCTAAAAATGGGTGCCACACAGCCGGCTCATCAGTCAAAACAGTCATTAAAGTGAAGGTCTATCCACTCCTAAAATACAAGATTATGTTCCAAAAATCTAGGAGTGCTTTATAGATTTAAAGTGGTGGTGAATTATGGTGATTTGTCCTTCGATCATGTGAAATTCATTATGTAACCTTTATGTAACTATTTCACTGATAGGATAAACGAATGTAATAAATATGAGATAGAGTACTATTAGGAGTTTTTTTTATTTAAAAGGTAACTGTTACTTTTCTGTTTCAAGTTACTGGTTTCAATTATGATAGGTGTCAGAGTAGAATTCGAGGATGTAGCAAGCTGGGTTGATCATCTAGATTGCAAAGAATGTCTATTTATAGACTAAAAATCGAAGAGAAAGGGGTTGGAGAATATTGCACGGAATTGATGCTTGTATGTTTTATCCATTATTAGTAATACAAAGTGACATTATACTTCCAGACCTGAGATTCTCATGAGGTTTTTGATGTGTTATTGATCTGTATCTCTATGTTTAATCACTTGCAATATATTTCATCTCTAATTACTCAGAATTCATAATATTATGCTCTAACTTCCTTTAGTGGTGAAATGACTGTGTTTTCCTATGTTATGTGTATGAATTATCTTTGTTAAAAACCTCTATTTTCCTCAACATCCATGTGAATAGCCATTTTCACTAAGAGTACTGATTTTTGACTCCATAATCCCAATGGTAGCAAGCCTTAATTTTTCAACCTGCAATCATACAAAGGCAAGTTACAATTCATAGAGTTATCCATCTAGCATTATCCTTATTCAAAAGCATAAACCCCATTTGAGAGAGCCCTCTCAAACTGAAGAGGATACTCTTTAGTTAGAAGTGGTTTGAAAGAGTTACATTGAGTTGATTGATGAGCAGCCAATCAAGATCAATTTGGTGATAACACTACCAATTAATAAAATCACAATTTTAACCTAAAATAATTTAGCTATTCCTTCCACCATATTAATATACTTTTGTTAATAAAATAAACAACTTCCTTTATAAATGAAAAATAAAATTACTAAAATTCTATGAATAAATTAAATTCAATAATATTATTTTCCAAAATTACTTAAAAACAAATTATATCTGATTAAAAAAATAAAAAAATGTTGGAATTACAAATGTAAAAAATATTCAAATATATCCATCCCATAATTTAATATATTGCTCAAAATTGAGCGTGTTGTCAAACATTTTTTACAATGCATTAATTCCCACCAAAAAATAAAGTAGCACCAGATTGACATAAACACAACTAGGAAAGGCCAGAACAATAGTGTTGCATGGTTCTGCATCAATATCGATCTCCAATCTGCCCTGAGAATATATGGGAAAAGGTACAAGTGGTTTTATCAATCTTTAGGATTTATAGATCGATTCTCGTTCTTCGAATCGATTAAACTCTGACGTCTTAGTTGTAGATTTTTTCTATGTTTTCACAGGAGGAAATGTTGCAATGATTCACTGATAGTAAGGGTTTCAATGTTTAATTTGAATACATTTATGGATAGGCGGATCGATGAGGATCTCTTCAATAGCTCACCCCACAGAACATCAATTTGTTCGATGCCTATTTCCGTAGGGTATATTTGGACCACGATGGCAGGATATGTTTTTCCTAAGCCTTTTTCCTCTTTTTAGGGGCTAATTTACTCAAGCAAATACTTCCACATGTACCTTTTCTCTTCTTTAATTCCTTCCTCGAATTCGATTGCTTCAAATATTCTACCCACTTTTTAAGATTTCCCCTAAAAATTTGATTCGACTTGAAACTAAGATATAAGTGTTAGTGTTTTCAGAATTTTAGTTTCAAATGCACTAGATACACAATTACTTTATTGGTAATGAAGTTTCTATTAAATATAGGCTAAAATATTATAGTATTTTGGTAGCATGCCAAACAAGAACATATTTTTTGATTGTGTATTTGGTTTAATTCACTTTTTTATAATCTGAATTGAAGCGTTTGAAAAAATATCAGAGCATAATGTTCTTTGTCCTTGCCCCCTTGAGTGAAATATCTGAGCCTTCTTTTGGTTGGATATATCATATGATTCAATAATTTTTAGCTTTATACTGTAAATCCAATATTACGTAGCCCATTAGTCATAAATTATGAGATCACTAACTCAGTAGACTTCAATATTTGCAAGTGCACAATAACACAATTACAGTTAAACCTAATGAAACATTTGATGATAAATTTTTCAATTCATTTCGTTTATAGGGTTTAAATTCTGCTTGTTCAAGGATGCTTTGATTGCGTAGAATTAAATTGGTGTGATCTTTGGACCTTAGCTTAAGATCTCAGAATATTACCTTGAGAAAGAGTGAGATGCGTTGACTACCGCAATTGTGCTAGAAATTTGCATAGCTGAATCTAAAGTTGGATGATCTCACTACCTTTATTATTATCTAATC
Organism: Pinus albicaulis; assembly: GCA_034641835.2. Taxonomy (NCBI): domain Eukaryota; kingdom Viridiplantae; phylum Streptophyta; class Pinopsida; order Pinales; family Pinaceae; genus Pinus; species Pinus albicaulis. The sequence continues at coordinate 53,111,668 of CM076572.1, forward strand.
ATTATGTCTATGCACTCTTCAGATATGGATGCATGCTTATCGTAATGGCACGAGCTTCCCTGGAAGGGAACAGTTTTACAATGCTTTAAAGCTAGTAACTGTAGCATAGAGTGTTCATTAGTTGACACAAGATATTGTGAGGGTGAATTTGTCTGGAACAACAACATCTCAAATTATTGCATCCCAAATTTCACCACCCACTATAGCTACACCATCTCATGTTCTTCCCTCAATGATCATTAGAGGTCCCACAATATAATTGAGTGTGGTAGTTGATCAACAATATGTGCCCCCAAGGAATAATCAATTTGTATGGCCTTTGTCTCTACGAACCCCTTTGCGGGGAGATTCCATGGGAATTGCTAGGGTTGGTACAACAGGTCAGTGGCCACAAATTTATTTTGACAGAGTGGCTTGGTTTAAGGATTTTTGGGAAAAATTCTATGGACCTATTAGCAATGTTTCTGCTATGCAGGTTCGCAATGAGTGTTGCAATGGGTAATAAGCCTAGTGTCAATTTTCACACAAAAATGTGTTAATTTTAACTCTAGCAGAAGTCAAATCTCACACTAATTTAATGCTTATTCTCTTACTTTAAGAGCACGGTGTTTATTGAGTCATGAATAATGGCCAAAATTTGTGAGAGGGGAGGGCAGAGACTCATGAGAAATATGACCACCTTTTACAACAAACTCTCTTATTTACTAGTTTGAATGAGAATTTTTAAGTGTTGCAATTTTTTGATATTTTTTTTCTCTTCTTTTGGTTTAGGAATTCAACAAGTTGTAGAATTGTATGAATGTTGTTAGATGGCATTTATTTCCACTGATAATGGGAAAACCAAGCAAGAAATTGAAATTTAGTAATGGAATACAATCAATTTGATGCACAAAATAAAATAAAATAAAAATGCAATAGTTTGTGACTTTAGTAGCACTTGAGATTCAACGAAATATACTGGCAATGTATAGGAAGGATAATTTTATTTATTTTAGTCTATACTCAGTTTGTTCACATTCTCTCATCCTTAATTCAGGTCACGCTCCCTAACTAGTATTTATTAGTGGATTTCCTTATCCAGTCACAACCAATGTTTTTTCTTAAGTCACAAGATTAACACGGTATATCCATTTTCAGTGGGAGAACTCCGAGCATATCATAGGAATCTAGATAATTTCTCTAAGAAACCCACTAGTGGGTACGCTCAATCCAATAAAACAAAGAATTTGGTTGTCAACATTACACACTGTGTAATTAGGGCTATTAATTTAGTCCTCATTTCATCTTACACTTCTTGTTCCAATATGAATTCTAACCACCATAAGGAGCCAAGTGTCACTATTGGAAGTCGTGTGACTGGAACCATGTTCGGTTACAGAGGAGGGCATGTGAATTTCGTAGTGCAAGAAGATCTGAGGCCCAGAAGATCTGAGGCCCAACCTTGTGATGCTTCTAGAACTTACGACTTTGACAAATTCTCTGGTAAAGGAAATGGCTTTTGGATTGGTCAGAATAACTTTAGAATGCGAGAGAACAGTAAACAAAGTAAATTTGTTTTAGGAACCCAGATGGACCATGTATTGGAATGGGCATAAGGTTGGTTATGCTATGAGGAGAAGCTGGTATGAGTCTGAACATAAATAGATTCGATAGATAAATTCAAGATGCAATATTCCTTTTGATGGATCTAAATTGATCGAATCAATTTATTGTTTTCCAATCGATCAATCCAAGTGGGACCAAAGTGAGTCATGTCCCATTCAATTGAATGGCAAGTAACGATTATGTATAGATACTATATATAAAATTACTTGGCAAATTGTACTTTCAAAGGAGGAATTTAGATCATGTTTCTATATCAAGAAACAATGTACCCTCATATTTGACAGAGCTTCTGCCTGCACTTATCCCTTCATGTGACATGTGAGTTATTATGTAGAAATGGAACACATCCGAATGGATAACGAATGTATGATGCTGAAATAATCAAGAGGGCAGGGCTTCAATAATAATAGTAGGGGAATTTCACTCCTTTATCCTGTTTTGATTGCTTACTCTGTATATAGGGGTGATCGGTCAGGCTCTATACACTCCTATCCCTTTCTTCTTTCACTACTCAGGATAGATAGATAATTGTCCTATCCCTTATGTTGCACTAATCTCATGATTATATAATTATTTATGTAATAACAAAATCAGCATAACTCTATTCCTTCATGATAGATAGATAATTGGCCTCGCTGTCTTCTTTCACACTAATCTCCTCACTTTGTAATTATGTGCGTAATAATGAAATAAACATACATCTCATTTGAGCATAGTTTTATCCCTGTATGCCAACCATGGATAATGGCCTATCCATCGGACGATCTACCTCTATACACCCATCAATAGGTCAAGTGCTACAATGACCTCTAGGATATCCGTCGAGGAGAGAGAATTACTCAACTTCATAATAGTGATAGGTTTATTGCTCGATTCAATGGACTTACTTTCCTCTTTAATTAATACTAGGAACATCGTGGGAAGAAGAATGAATTGACTATTTCGAAACGAATATTTCCCACTTCCTTTCCCGATAATCCATCTTCAAATATAATCTCACAAGAGCTTATAATTGCTTGATCAATATAATAGTTGAATGCTTATCTTATTGAATGATCGCCCGAAAGTGAGACAGCATAAAGTCTAGCACAACTTTGAATCCCCAAATTACATTTGAAAGTGAAATTATCTTCTTGAATAATGGCATTCGACCACTGCTAAGGGGGAATAAGCTAATATTATGCAATTACTGCTTGTTGGATTTTCGTTTGTTACGACATCGTTACTTTCTTCAATTGTTACTGGGTGGCTGCTTATTGTTAAGATTTGAATTGATCATTACTTGAAAAAAAAATTGTTCGGTGTGACCATGACTATGGAAAATGCTCCTTCCCTTTCAAGCCTGTGAAAGAGGGATCTACCTACCCTCTTGACTACTAAGCTAGACCATTTCCTACAAACCGCCTGAAAGGCATCCAAAAGTACTTGAATTTCATATGTGTGAATTCTGGAACAAGAAGGGACAATCAATCCTACTCTAATGTATTATAGAGATATCAAGGACTGAAATCCTTGTACAACATTGATTCTTGTGGTGTCACTTTGCAGTAACTAATTTTTCTGTTTTTGTGGACCAACTCATACCATTACTTGTGGCCCCTCTTAACAATTTTTTTTTGGTACACTGATTATGTTGGGCTAAAATTTGGCTAACCTATTTCATGGACCCAATCATCCCTACTCCCATGAAAAGCACCCGTAGCATGTCAGCCATGGGGAAGTACAGAAATTAGTTGAGTCTTTCACCCAGTTAATTAGAAAAATGGAAACCAATGTGTCTTCCCTCACATTTCACATATCCCCCATTTTCAGACAATGGACTTTTTTCAGAGGCTTTTCCATAGAATGGTAGTTGATTATTTCTCTAATGATTGCTTCAAAACCTTTGAGCATGTAGGAATTTCCATTCTCTTGAAAACTCATGTAGAATTCCAAGAAATACATGGTGATAGGTCCTAGTGTTCTTCCCCATTCATCACCCAAAGAAATATCACAACCACACATTTCAATGGAAAAAATGTGGCTTTCTTGTGAGGGAAGATATGTTAAACCAATGGGATATGGGCGGGATTTATTTTTTGCACATGGGATATTATAACATTGGTTTAAAACGTAAAATAAAGGGTTTGTGGTTTATTTAAATATAAGGATTTAATACTATATGGGAGGGAAATAGTTTAGGGATTTAATAAGTAAGTTATAAGTTAATATGAAAATAAAGGGATAATGTATACAATGAATAAAAATACATGTTTTAACTCTAATTTAAAGTGCCAATAAACATATCTTGTATTTGTTTGTATTTTTTCACACTTTAACTTAGGATAAATGCATTTTGAGGGTTTATGAATGATTTTTGAAAGGGAATGAAATTAGTTATTCAGGGTTTCACTTTTACTAAGTAAAATGAGTTTTTACTTAGGAAAAAGAGATTATGATTATGAATGAAGGGTAAATGCTGATGAATATGTGTTTTGTGTAGGAATTCAATATTGTTTAACCAATTATTCATCGAGCCTTGGGTCCAGTCCCAAAAAAAGTCAGGGAAATTATCTGAGCCTTTTTAACTGATAGTTTAGAATAATGAATAATTGTAGGAGAGGGGAAATTAGTGATTTTTTCCCGATGATGATTTATTACATGCTTGCACAACTTATTTCTACCTACCCATCATTATTTCTAACATTTTTTACTTCATTTTCATGGGTGCATTTAAGCTTTCAACCCTAAATCCATTTTTCTTTCAAAGCATAAAAGCTATCTAAGTCTAACCTTATTTCATCCGAGGGCTCATATTAAAATTTTGAGCTCCTTATTTATTCTCTAACTATCTACTGATTTTTCAAGTTTAAACTGTTTGACATATCTTTATTCTCTATCTAAAACATGAAATTTAAAGCATGAGAGGTCAAGTTTAAGTTGTTTGACCCTCATGGATTGTGGCATTTAGGATAAGCTGCACAGAATCTTATTTGCAAAAGTAAAGTAAAGTAGTGCCATTTAAACTTGCAACACTTTCATGATCTATTTTTATCTCTTTTTGTTTTTGGAGTCCATTCTTTTTCTAAGTCCTTTGATATTTCTTTTAGGACTTTTACCCTCTTTTCATTTTTATTTATTATTTTCCAAATATGGGAAAACAACTTGCAGAAAGCAAGGTATGTACATATTTACAAGACTATCAAAGCCAATTCAAAAATTATGAATCCTATTATTATAGGACCCTAACAGGTACACTTTGGGATCCTCCAATATATCAGCTCCGATCGAGACAATAGGTTCCCTAGTACATTTTGGTCCAACCTCTCATTGATGTTGGACACCAAGGTCATTAAGTCCACAACTTTCCATCCCCAAACTGATGGATAGATAGAGGTCATCAACTAGATTATCATACACATCCGACACATTTACAACTCAAGGCATCCACACACATGGGATGAGAGCCTCCCCTATGTGCAACATAGCTATAACCAAGCTCTCCACAGCTCAACCGGCCACAACCCCTCTCAGGTGGGCTTGGGATTCAATCCATTATGTCCCATTGATGTAGCCATGCCATTTGCGGCTATTAAGGCAGATTCGGCTCATGTCGAGTCTAAAGTGAACAAGGAAAAAAACTTCGTTGAGAGCATTTAGCACATTCGCCAACAAGTTTATGATATAATGGACAGAGCTAATGGCAATTACAACCAATGACATGATCAACATCGAGTGCCACATAACTTCCAGGTGGGTGGAAAAGTGTGGCTACATTTGAAAAAGGAGCGCCTCGCTGGACCTCACCACAAGCTTCTCCCACTCTTCTATGGGCCATACACCATCACCAAGGCTGTAGGGGGGAATTCCTTCGAGCTTAATATTCCACCATTTATTGGTATACACCTAGTGTTCAATTTGGACCGCCCTTGGTCCCACTTTCCACCTCTATTGGACACATCCGACATGGAAGAACAAATCACACCAACAGAGTTAAACCCAAACTACATGGAACAAGCCGCAACTGATCGTATCATGGACACACAGATCAAGAACACCCGCCAGTAGAGGATCCAGCTATATCAAGTTGTCAAAGTAGGCCAACTCCTTCACCACGGATCAGGTTCAACAGAAATTTCCTCACCTCATGGAGAGTCTCACGCAATGGGGGCCATTGATTCCCAAGGGGGGAGGAATGATCCAGGTGTATATTGTTGGCCACCCACCTATTCCACCTAGACCTACAGTCATTTTCATTAGTTTCCTTTTTATAGCAACATTTATTATTTTTAGAATTTTTTCAGGTCTTGAACTTATGGAGTAGTTTTTACCCCCTAAATGTCATTTTTTTGAGGTTTGCAGTAGGCTCCTAGCCATAGTTAGGGGCCCATGTCAAAATTTGTAGTACTCAGAGATATATTTTGATGATATATCGTACGCTCCAAACAGAGATAATATGACCAAGTTATGACCCCGACAATTTGGTTTCCCAACTGACCCCAAGGGGGGCGAAAAACTCTTCGCATTTCATCTCCTGAGGTTAGAATTTTGGTTTTTTATGGTTTTCCTATGTTTTTCAATAATAAAAATTCCCTTGAGCCTCATTGTAACACAATTCAGAGGCATGTAGCCACCACATCTCTTCTTAGAGATAAGCTACAAATGCCCTAGCTATTTTATTTCCATTATTTCTGTAAGCATATTTCAGGTATTGGATATTAATGAAATGAAGTTTTATTTATGTCTCATCTCTGTGTTTATGTGCATTTATGTATTTTATTGCGGTCCTACATAAGTCTTTATCCCTTTTTAGTATTAATCCCTTAGTTTTATGATATCAACCATGGTCAACCATGGTCCAACGTTGCATTGTGACAAATACTATCTCAATGTGAAAATCATTCATGGTCAACCATGGTCCAATGTCGCATTGTGAAAAATATTGTCTCGAAATGTAAATCAATCATGGTCAACCATGGTGCAATGTCGCATTGTGACAAGGATTGTCTCGATATGAAAAATAACCATGGTCAATCAGAATATTTATCTCGGGGTTTATTTACCTAGGGTTTATAATATCAATATGTTAGGTTTATTAATCTAAGGGTCCATATTCCTAGGGTACATTATTCTTCCTACGACTTATAATATTAATCGCAGGGTTTAATTTAAATCCCTTGGGTTTATTAATATAAGGGTCCATATTCCTAGGGTATGATATTATTCCTATGGTACAATATTATTCCTAGGGTTTATAATATTAATCTTACGATTTAATATAAATTCCTTGGGTTTATAATCATGTCAACCATGGTCCAACGTCACATTGTGATACAAGTCGACTCATTATGAATATAAACCATGCTCAACTATTTCCAACCATCATCAATCATCGTCAATAATTGTCAACATTGGTCAAACATGGCCGACCATGGTCAATTATGGAAAATCATGGTCAAACGACACATTGTGACAAAGAATGTATCAATATGAAAATCAACCGTGGTCAACCATGGTCCAACGTCACATTGTAAAAAATATTTTCTCAATATGAAAATCAATCATGGTCAACCATGGTCCAACATCACATTGTGAAAATCATAGTCAACCATGGTCCAACGTCACTTTGTGAAAAATATTGTATTAATATGTAAATAAACCATGGTCAACCATGGTCCAACGTCTGATTGTGACAACGATTGTCTTGGTAGGAAAATAAAGCATGGCCAACCATGGTACAGTATGGTTCAATGTCACATTGTGACAAATATTATCTCAATATGAAATTCAACCATGGTAAAACATGTTTATTTTAAGGTTTATAATATTTATCTTAAGGTTTATATACCTAGGGATTATATCATTCACTTAGGTTTATAATCCCTTGGGTTTATATTATCAATCATGGTCAACCATGGTACAACGTTGCACTATGATAAAGTTTGTCCCAATATGAATATCCACCATTGTCAACGATATTTATTTTAGAGTTTATAATATTTATCTTATGGTTTTTATATCTTGGGTTTAAGATTATTTCCTTGGTTTTAATATTATTCCCTTGGGTTTTTAATATTGATCCATTGGGTTTATTATTCCCATGGTTTTATAATATCAATCATGGTCAACCATTTTTTATAAAAGAAATCATGCCAAACATTCTCAATCATGGTCAGCCATGGTCCAATGTTGCATTGTGATAAAGATTGTTTCAATATGAAAATCGACTATGGTCAACCATGGTCAACCGTGTTTTATAAAAACAATCATGCTCAATCATGGTCATCCATGGTCCAATGTTGCATTGTGATAAATATTGTTTCAATATGAGAGTAGACCATGGTCCAACACCACATTGTGACAAAGATTGTCTCTATAAGAAAATCAATCATGGTCAACCATGGTGCAATGTCACCTTGTGACAAGATTGTCTCAATATGAAAATCGACCATCATCAATCATGTTTATTTTAGGGTTTATAATATTTATCTTAGGATTTATATACCTCGGGTGTATAATATTAATCCCTTGGTTTTAATATTATGGGTTTATAATCATGGTAAATAACTATGGTCCAATGTCGAATTGTGCCAACCATGGTACAACGTCACATTGTTACAAATATTGTATTAATATGTAAATCAACCAGGGTCCATGTTACACCAACTTTTGGTCATATAACCTGTTACTATTAGATGGACCAAAGGATACCATGTAAGACCAGTTTTACCCTAGTAAAATTGCTCTCACTATGAAAAATAACTTAGTAATCCATCATTTATTAAGTTGTTTCTGGTCTAAACAGGAAACCCCACAAGGAATAATTGAATAAATTCTTATTTGTTTGATTTTACTCAAGGGATATTTAATTAAACCGTAGTTTAATTAATATTCCTGGTAATATTTAACCCAAAATAGGAAAATTAGTTTGATAAATCATTATTTATCTTACTATATTCTAGGAATAATTATTTAAAACATTATTTAAATAATATTCCTTGTTAAATTGGATTAAATCATTCATAAATAATTGAATAAATCATTATTTATTTAATTATTACTCAACCACATTCTTAAAATAATAAATAAATCATTTATTTATTACAGATAAAGGGATTTGACCAATTCAAATTCTTTTTCCCTCCAACAAAAATAATAAAATATTCCATAAAATTTGGATCTAGATTTGGTTAATAATATTTTAATTATGAACCAATATCTAGACTAACTCAATATTTTGTTATAAATAAAAGGATTTTTCCATTCATTCACTACCTTTTGTTGCCTAAAGATCACTCTGGATCTATACTTTTGGTCTGACTTTGATCCTCCATCATTGTCATATTTTCCTACTTTTAGTTTGTGAGCTCCCCTTGAGTTACATTTTTGTTTGGGTTTTCTGCACCATCAAGAGAGAGACATCTTAGATCTAAAGTGCTGAGGACATAAAAGAACCCATCCCATTGAGGGGGACTGGTAACATATTTCTATGTTCCCTTCCCAAGTGTCATATTACAAAAGATTCTTTAAAAGATTCTTTTCTTGTTTATTGGATGCATGGAGCAACTCTTGCTTATTATTTGTTGTTTAATGTCTTTAACTACATAGATATGGATTTATATATCATTTATTATGATTAATAACTACAAATCTAAGGAAATTGGTAGCCATCCTTGATGTTAGGGTTGCTTGTTATGCACAACTAAAGTGAGGTTTTTTCGTACGCTTGCAATTATAATTCACACTAACAGTCGACGACTCCACAAGGGTTTATAATTATGATTGCTGTCATTTTTAAGATCCCTACATGACCAACTGCTTCAATCTCTAGGGTTTTTCTTCATCTTATTATTTTTCATTTATTGATGTTGTTTTTAACCTTTAAAACCCTAAAACAGTAAAAATTCTTACTTTTGTGTGTTTCTGGGCCTATTGCACACGTAACAGGTATTAGCTGCAGGAGACAATTTTTTTTCTAAAATATGCTCTCGAGACAGCCGGAAGTGCAGGTCACACTTTTTGGGCCAAAACCTATGACCTCACCTTCAGGACACAGAAAATAGCCTGAAAACTATGACCTCAGCTGAAAACAGGTCAGAACCTCTAACCTGTACATTTTGCAGGAATTTTTCTGTGATTTTTCTGGGTTTTTCTGGGCTACTGTTAGGTTGTTTGACCTCCCTCTCTACCCATATTGGACCTATAATTGCTTATTTTTTCTCATCGAAGTAGGAACCAAGACCCTTAGGGCTTCAATATGCTTCAACCTTTTTCAGAGGAGTTTAGTTGAAGCAAGTCTTCTAAGATTTCAGTGTGTTCAGCCATTTTTCAGATCTTAACCTATAATTTTAGATCCATTTTAGATTGTTTATTCATCCATCCAAAACACCTCTTTTAAGTTTTTTTGGTCCTCCTTTAGGGTCCCCTCTGTTTCCCTTTAGGTTGTAGCCTTTCGCCACATTTTTTGAAACACTTTTCCCTCTGATTTTTTGATGTTTTCTACACCTATTTCCAATAGATCTAACATTTATATCCCTATCCCTCCATAATTTAGATCAATTGGCCATTTTGTGTGTTTTGACTAGATTTCACCCACCCATAGACTAGTTTTTGGGAATCCCTCCTCCTTGGGTTTAAATTGATGCATCTTTAGCTATTTATTTTCTATCATATTCAGTTTCATTTACTGTCATTTTCAGATTTATTTATAGTTATATAGCATCTTTTTATTTTTTTCTCTACACACGTCTTGGCTTAATTAAAATTAACACACTTATCACATACACGCACACCCTAAGTGAAGAGCGTCTGGTTTGCACCACCAGAACAAGACTAAAAAATTGTAATCAATTGATCTTGCACCTCCCTGCCCTTGTTTCGACATTGTGATCATTTAATCCTGCACCTCCCCGCCCTTGTTTGTCTCTCTTCCTTCCGTGATCTGTGTTTATTTTCCATCATTGCGCCCCAAAGTTGTTTAACCAAGAGACTCATAGGCCTTCATCCTCAGTTTCCATTAGGAACACTTACTCCTTTGCATAGGGTTTGAGTTCGTCATCCACCGAGTCCCCATTCTATCTTTGCTTTTGGTTTATCAGGTTCTCCTTCTGGTTCTATTCCCGGCTCTCCTCCACCTTTCACCTTCACCATGTCTGGTTCACAACCTATCGCTGGTGGCAGTTCCAGCCCTAATGATAGGAAAGCTACTAGTGGTGCCGCAATAGGAAATATCTCGGCTGTTCCCTTGCTCCCTTATATGGAAGGCCTCAATCTTCCTAATTATATCCAGTACATTAATGACCCCATACACCATGATCCTGGTTGGCCTACTATGCCGACAAAGCTCCATTCATAGATCCACAAGTTTGAAGGATTTGTTGGAGAGGATCCTACCAATCATGTTCATTCTTTCCACATGTGGTGTTCATCTAAATCCATCACCGATGACTTTTTCCATCTTCGGATATTCCAGTGTACGCTTATTGGAGAAGCTTCGAAGTGGTATGTCAACCAGGCCTCCTCCTCTCATACTACCTTTGCGACTCTTGCCAGGGTTTTTCTATCTTATTTCCACCTTCCCCTTCACTATGACACCCATACGAAACTCTTAACCCCTTTTTTTCATTCATCTGCGACCCACCTATCTGACCATGTCCAAGAATGGCAGAGAAGAAAGAGCCTATGTCGAGCCCCTACCTTTGAATACTGTGTATGCATGGACTAGTTCCTAAAATTCCTTTTGCCTACTATTGGCAAAGTTGTTGCATCTCACTTCCCTCAGATCGAGAAATATACCCTCTAGATTGCGTTGAAATATGACCTAATCTATGCACAATATGGTTATGTTTATATCATCTTACATGATCTCCCTAGACTAGGTGGTGCTAATGCACCACGCAAATCCCTTGCCACCGACAGTATTGTTGGAGCCCTTTCACATCCGTACACTCATCCTGCCATGGGTTATGGTTTCCCTTAGGGAGGGGCCAACTCCTCCAGCACTTTCCCCCCTCCCGATAGCATGTATCCAGGATACTACATGCCTCCTTTTTTTTCCCAACCTATTTACCCCAATGTTTCCTAGCCTCCTTATTATCCGTATCTGTGGCCTAGTGCTCCAACTCCTCCAGCATTAGCACCTCAGCCTCCCTTTCCTTTTCAAGCTCTGTAACAGCATCAACGACCCCCTCAGGGTCAGGTGTATGCGCAATAGGGTGCGACTAGTCCTCCTATTTCCAAAAAGAAGAGGAAATGCAAGCAAAACCAATATTCCCTAGGTAATCTATGGAAAAATCCCAAAGGGAATGCACCTAACACTACAACCCATAAAAAGGGCACTCAACCCAAGCAGGACAAGACCATTCGCACAAATAATCCTTGTTCTAGTTGCAGTGTCTATGGTCACTACACCTATGATTGTCCTCTTTTACCACAGATGCGTCAGATGTGGGAAGCTCAAGCAGCATCCCGAGGACAACAAGCCTCCCCTTTGGTTCCTCCCAATGATGCCCCTATTCAACCAGCTGTGTTTACCAATCCCTTCCCCCAGCAAGGATATGTGATTGTCCAACCCCCTAAAAGTCAGGCAACCACTCAACCTCCTCCATTTGGTACCTCTGATTACTAGATCCTCATGATGAACTTTGAACAACCCAATACCATTAACCTCAACCTTCAGACTCGATCCCGTCAGTACAACAAGCCCCCCGCTACGTCTGCTACTGGTCCCCCTTCTTCAGGTCCCATAGAGCCTCTTTCGACACCCAATGGTCCTTTACTAATCCCTCAGCCTAAGGTAGAGGTTCATACCAAGATCCCCAAGGGACCATTACACCGAAATTCTGCTTCTGTAATTTGCTCACTCCTATAGTATAGTAGATGACTTGGCGCAATCCCCTGTTTCCATGGCAATGCTGGAAGTCCTCCAGTCGTGCCCTTCATAATGGAAATCTCTACTAAATTCCATGGGAATTGTGGATCCTTTAGATGATTGTTTGATTGTCTTCGACGTTGACCAGTCAGAACATCACCCCTTCTTGCTTCCATTGCCTTCCAAATCCTTGTCAACATCTATAATGCCACTGTCTCCCATTGTATCATTGATGAGGTGGCATCCACCTATGTGATGTCCGCTTCAGTTTGGAAGAAAATCGGATGTCCTTAGTTAGCCCCTTCAACTAGCGCCCTCCAAGCATGGGATGGCCACTCTTCCTAGCCCCTTGGCATGTTCCGCAACTGTCTGATTACTCTTCGAGCAAGACTGTTTATGTTGATGTAGAAGTCATTGATGGCCCCTTAAACTACAACATTCTATTGGGTCGTAGCTACACTTATGTGATGTTTGTTGTCCCATATGAACTTTACCGTAAGATGCACTTTCCTCACAACAGATATATTGTCACCATTGGCCAGTTGACATATTATGAACTGAAGTCTCAGACCTCTCTTCAGTCCATCATCTTTTCGGTGGCCAGTAAAAAAATAGTCGAACATCCAACCAATGTCTCACCTGAAGTCTATAAAGATTCCTCTTTGCTTGGTTCATTCCCTGGTCTCCCTCCTCCTATCTCTGACCCTAGCTCTTCGACTGTTTGCATGATGCAATCGTCTCGGTCTAACCTCAAACGGACCGGTTCGACTAGTCAGCAACCCCGCACTCCGCAACCTACTCCTAGCACCTCTACTCAACCTTCAGGACCCTCTCCTCAAGTCCCCTCATCTGAAATTGGTGTCCATGATCTTATCTAACCTCCTATAACGGTTCCCCCTAGCCTTAGCCATCTCAAAGTTGTCCCGCCTGGCCATTACCCCTCTGGTCAGATACTATTTCTAACTCCCCCTGCTGGAGTATTTTTGGTACTTGTTATGTCTACCTTGTCTCTTACTAACATGACCCTAGGGATCCTAGTCTGGTACATTGATCCTCCAGCCACTATCCCTCCTGGTCAGCCCAAACATTATACTACTTTGACCCCATTTCAACCAGTCGCCATGACCCCTCGCTTTGCTTCTATACCCCATCCACCTCAACAAGACCCTACTCCTTTTGCGAAAGAATTAGGTGAGGGGGAAAAAGCCAGCGAGAAGGCACCTAAGGAAAAGGCTACCCAGAAAACCCTTGCTCCTCCTCAGCCTTCAAAGCCTACACCCCCCATGTGCTTTGGGCGATCTTGTCGGTCATGCCACCCATAAATGTCTTGAATTGCCTCGTATCAAGCCCATGTTTAATGCCACATTTCTTGAGTCTAAGGTCCCTCAAGCCTCTATTACTTTATCGACTACAACCAAGAACCCTAATATTGTTCACACCAACCACCCCTGTGCTTTGTGTGATTTCCATGGCCATTATACCCACCTCTGTCCCCGCCTCAAGCATTACTGCTCCTATTTGGAAGTAGTTCAAGAATAAGAGACCGAACAGAATGACTCTGCCTCTCCTATACTTACACAATATGCTTCATCCCAACCTAAGGATACATATTCTCCCATTGAAATTCCCCCTCCCGACGTTGAGATGATGGATTTTTCATCCACTATCCTCTACCTATCATCATCTATGAGATCCACGTTGGAAGACCCCTCTCCGACTTCCCCTTCTGTTTCGCTTGAACTCCCTTTAGCGATCACCCTAGGCTCAACATCGGTGGATCCCTTATCTACTTGTTCTTTTGTCACCCCCCGTGACAATGTGCATGTGAACCTATCTTCTGATGATGATGAGTCAGGTAGCTTTTCTGTGTCATGTTGTTACCCTTCCACCAGTCACCCCATCTTCTACTCTGATGATGACATCATGGAAGCCTTTTCCACCCCTGACTTCATCTTTCCCTCCCATAAGAGGAATGTCACCATTTGTGTCTATGGTGACTTTCACAACCTGGGCACAAGCTGCCCACAACACAGCTCCCCCACACCATCCACCTTTCAGTGTGTAGGTGGTAGAAATCATACCTAGAGCACTCCCTCTAGCAGTGCTTGTTTGATTTCGACCTTGCGTTCGGGTTGCCAAAATTGTTCATAATCCTCTCATTTTTTTGTCTTGTGGCACATTTTAGATAGACCCCCCATCCACACCATATATTAGTTATTTTGATGGTGCAAGTTGCCTCTCCCAAAATCTAGCCTCGGCAGCCTGGGCCAGTTTTACCCCCATTGCACTTGCTTGTCCTTTCTAACGGCGTATGTGCTAGCACTACCACCAATAACCAGGCCGAATGTCATGCAGTGATAGTTTTATTAACCGATTCCCTTTCTTGTTGCATCCTTCACCTTCATGTTCGTTTATATTCCTGACTGCTTGTCATGCAATTGAATGGTGTTTATCGTGTACATAATCATATCCTTTTTAGAAGATATTTACAAGTGAATATTTTGATGCGTGAATTTGAAATCATTACATTTAGTCATGTACCTAGAGCACAAAATCACTATGTATATAGCATTGTAAACAATATTCTAGATTTGCATTTATGACACACATTTCACACACAACAATAATAAGAAACCATAAAATGATGCATATCCATTATATGTGTCGTACAAAATGTTTTAGAGTCCCTCAACTCTGATACATATGACATGCCCATAGCATGTTACAAAAATAAAAACAGGGGGAACCTCATGCCCTTACATCTAATCACTATCTGGAGGATTATAGGCCAATGGATTGGCCCCGGTAGCCCGTAGATCGCGCATCCCCTATCCGGCCATCTCCATGCGTGACATGACCCATCGTCACTCCGAGGGTAGACCAACACATGGCTCTATCTACTGGTCTTCAAGATCTATCCAGTTGCTCTCTGAAACACCAGTCAGTAGCCTCTCATATCTACGACGATTTCCCTCCAAGAGTGCAACTACATTCTCATTTTGTGGTCCACTCGACCCACTAGGTGTTGCAGCTCCTGATACTGTAGGTCGCCCCATATACCCGGACAGTTTCACCAGTGTTGTATCTACATACCAAAACTGAATGAATCAGTACCATATACAATATTTTGAAACTTTAAAATGCAAATAAAATATAAGCAACTTGTCACTTACCATCGAGCCCCCATGCTCGAACTGGCGTCAGTGGCAAGTCCGAGTCCCCATGATAACTCATCCCACTATAGGGATAGTCATGTACATATAGTGGCATGTGATCCCAATGAGTGAAGAACTCGGGTCGAAACACCCATCTAACTTCCCCACCTCCCGCTCTACATAGTAGCCACCCCTAACGACGGATCTTGCGCTCTTGCAGGCCCCCATCCTGGATCTTTATGAGTCTGAAGTATCAAGATCTTCTCAAAGAAGAGCGAGCACAACACTATGCCATATGCACAATCATGGTTCACCTGCCACTTGCATAATGACAACTATCGTTTCAATGATGAAAGTATCATTTGGGCCCACCGATAGTAGGTCCCACTCAACACACTCTCAACAAGAATCATCTTCCCCTAGTGATGTGGTGGAGCACCTGGTTTCCCAAGATACACAGCACCGCTATGGCCACAACACGATTCTCTAGCCTCTCTAGATCTCCGATCAGTATCTGTGCCCTTTCACATGGAGACCCAATCGATAGTGGTGCTCTACAAACTCAATAATGTTCCACCCTCGTGGTAACATTGGTTGTGTGTCTCCTACCATCCCAAGTGGTGGGATACCAGTTAGGAAATATATATCCTGGACATTCAGCTCAATTTGATGCCCTTGCACTATAAATATTTCATGATCCAGATCCCAATAGCTAACAATCTGGGCAAAAAAGGGCTCTCTTGCTCTAATAAAAGGGTTTACCACAAACTTGAGGAACCCAAACCTGGCCAATGCAGCATGGAAACCATGATCCTCTCGAATCTCAGACCGTAATGTGTCCAGGTCTCTCTCTCTCTCTCCAGTTGATCCTGAAATCTTCCATATCTGCACAAAACCATCATGACTGTCCATGTACAGAAAGGAAAGACTGCACCATAACCATAAAATCCGAGCTCTTAACCAAAAAATGTAGTAAAAATCCCTCTCTCTGACAAGTCACAATTTTCAGGCCATTCTTGGGATAGGTCACAATTTTCTGCCCAAAACCTGCTACCTTGGTTGCAGATTATGCCCCAAAAAGTGTGACCCAACCGTGAAGAAGAGAAGAGGTTTGTTTCTAAGCTTTGGGTGCCTAAACTGAACTTTTAATCCACTGAATTAAAAGAGTAGGGTTAGGCCTCTTACTTGCAACTAACGGATCTCGATTCCAACAGTTAGTTTGTCCACTATGATCACTGCAAGATTTAGTGCCTTTTCTCCTCTCTACATTCAGAACAGCTACACTTGCAAAGAAATCAAATTGGAGTGGAAATTCCTTAATAAAAGAGAAACCCCTGATTTTTCTTTCGCCAACTGCAACGAAACCATAGCTCAGTTTGAAAAACCATCAGCATCGTTGGAAATCTCTCACCACACTCTCAAATGGGTATCCTTTAATTTTTGGTGATTTTATACTTCACTCGGACAGACTTTTTCCAAGAAGGGTCATTTCACCACTTCTCAAAATCAGATTTCTTCACTTGGGACACTTGTACTTGGGGCACCACTTTGCCTTCATACTTTCCCATGCTCATGTCGATTTTCATCGTGCATAACCATTTTGTACTCATTCTTTTATGGTCCCCACTGGGCCTATTCTATGTGGTAGCATCATCGAGTCACCCTTGTTTGGAGCATCCAAGTTGAGTCATCATCACATCCATGGAGTCTGTCCTGAGTCCCGTTATATCCCGCTACAATCCTCCATCATTCATTTCTTTGTTCCTCTCTCGTGTCGCACATTTTGGCCTTCAGTCATACTATCCCCTATCCCCTTCGATGTCGAGTCAGTAGTTGCCAAGTCATCCATGCCCTTTATACCCTAAGAGGGGGAGTCGTCAACTCGCTACTCAGTACCCCCCATTCCACCATCATCCCCAGTGTCAATATATCACTCGCTCTACTATGATCCCTCGTGCCTTAGTTGAGGATCCCTTATTTCCACACCTATGTCAGACCTATTTCTGTCGACATCAGCTTACTCATTCCAAAAGACAGGTCTAGAGGAAGATTTACCTTGGTTACAACTTCCACTCTTGTTCGGTGCCTTAGATCAGGAAAAGGGACTGTTTATCGACCTTTGACTTGATTATTTCTCAGCTCTAGCTCCTTATGGCATGATCGAGATCTGTATCCTTGATGGTTCAGTGATGCAGTAGATTGTACCAGTGATTCCCGGGTGTGTGTGAGATGTTTCAGACCTCATGAGGGGCTGGCCCTTCAGGTAGCCCCCCACATGCCCGGATGACATCTCTACTATAGCCTTGGATGCAGCTCCATATATTTTATGGTTCCGGCCTCATCCGCTTGAAACGCCTTTTAGTTTTCATGTATCATTCAAATTTTCAGAGCCCTTTCCTGTTTTACAGGGCTTCTTTTGTTGTAGTTATATCTCATGTACTTAGATATTATTGTATAAGTCCTGGTTGTTGTCCCAGGCACTGTATGTATGTGGGATCCATTATCATGTTTTTATCTAACCCATGTTTATGCTAGCATGTACTATATAGTTCAGTTCCTTTTTTATTCGACGCATCATTATTCTTTATACTTATTTATCTCGACGGGCATAGGTATGCCTCACCCACCCCATGTAGAATATGTACTCACTCATAACAAAGACTTATCACACCTATAAGTCTCACCTCCTCAGGTTCTTGTCCTCTCATGCTTTAGTCAAGCTTATATTTCTCTCTCTCTCTCTGACTCCCCCTTCGGTGTTTAGTGATTAAGTTCTTACAGTGTACTTCAGTCATACGATTAGCTCCTAACACTTACACACTTGGGGGCAATCTGTTACACCAAATTTTGGTCATCTAACATGTTACTATCGCATGATGGGGGGAAATTTGTTACACCAATTTCTGGTCATCTAACATGTTACTATTAGATGGAATAAATTACACCATGTAAGACTAATTTTACCCTAGTAAAATTGCTTTCACTATGAAAAAGAACTTAGTAATCCATAATTTATTAAGTTGTTTGTGGTCTAAACAGGAAACCCCATGAGGAATAATTGAATAAATTCTTATTTGTTTGATTTTCCTCAAGGGATAATTAATTAAACCACAATTTAATTAATATTCATGGTCATATTTAACCCAAAACGGGAAAATTAATTATATAAATTGTTATTTATCTTATTATTTTCTAGGAATAATTATTTAAAGCATTATTTAAATAATATTCCTTGTTAAATTTAACTAAATAGTTTATAAATAATTGAATAAATAATTATTTATTTAATTATTACTCAACAACATTCTTAAAATAATAAATAAATCATTTATTTATTTATTATTTACAAATAAAGGGATTTGACCAAATTTAAATTATGTTTCCCTCCACCAAAAATAATAAAATATTCCATAAAATTTGGATCTAGATTTGGTTAATAATATTTTAATTATGCACCAATATCTAGACTAAATCAATATTTTGTTATAAATATAAGGTTTTTTCCATTCATTCACTATCTTTTGTTTCCTAAATATCACTCTAGATCTATACTTTTGGTCTGACTTTGATCCTCCATCATTGTCATATTTTCCTACATTTTGTTTGTGAGCTCCCCTTGAGTTCCATTTTTATCTGGGTTTTCTGCACCATCAAGAGAGAGAGATATTAGATCTGAAGTACTGAGGACATACAACAACCCATCCTATTGAGGGGGACTGGTAACATCTATCTATGTTCCCTTCCCAAGTGTCATAATACAAAAAATATTTAAAAAATTATTGTCTTGTTCAATGGATGCATGGAGAAACTATTTCTTATTATTTGTTGTTTAATGAATTTAACTGCATAGATCTGGATTTCTGTAGCATTTATTCTTATCACTAATTGTAGATCTAAGGAAATTGGCAGGCACCTTTGATGTTAGCGTTGTTTGTTATGCACAACTAAAATTAGCTTTTTTCGTACGCTTGCGATTAGAATTCACATTAACAGTCCAACATTGCATTGTGGAAAGATTGTATTGATATGAAAATAAATCATGGTCAACCATGGTTGAACATGGTCCAACGTCACATTATGACAAATATTTTCTCAATACGAAAATCGACCATGATCAACCATGGTCAAACATGTTTATTTTAGGGTTTTTATACCTTGGGTTCATATTATTCCCTTGGGTTTAATATTATTCCCTTGGGTTTATAATCCCTTATCTTTAAGATATAAATTGTGGTCAACCATGGTCAAATGTCATAGTGTGACAAAGATTATATCAATATGAAAATCAGCCAGGGTCAACCAGGTTTATTTTAGGGTTTATAGTATTTATATTAGGGTTTATATATCTTGTATTTATATTATTTCCATGGGTTTAATATTATTCCCTTCGGTTTATAATATCAATCATGGTCAACCATGGTCAACCATGTCTTATAAAATCAATCATGGTTAACCATGCTCAATCATGGTCCACCATGGTCCAACATCACATTGCAACAAAGATTATCTCATTATGAAAAGGAAAATCGACCAGGGTCAACCATGTTTATTTTATGATTTAAATACCTTGGGTTTATATTATTTCTATGGGTTTAATATTATTCCCTTGGGTTTATAATACCTTTCATGGTCAACCATGTTTTATAAAATCAATCGTGGTTAACCATCCTCAATCATGGTCGACCGTCGTCCAATGTCGCATTGCAACAAATATTGTCTCAATATGAAATAAACCATTGTCCAATATCACATTGCGACAAAGATTATATCAATATGAAAATCAATCATGGTTAACCATGGTCAACCATGGTCGAAAGTCGCATTGTGACAAGGATTATCTTAATATGAAAATCAACCATGGTCCAACATCACATTATGAAAAGGATTGTCTTATTATGAAAAAAAAAACATGCTCAACCATGTTTATTTTAGGGTTTATAATATTTATCTTAGGGTTTATATACCTTGGGTTTATAAGGTTAATCCCCTAGGTTTAATATTATTCCCTTGAGTTCATAATCCCTAAAGGTTTTAGTATTAATCCCATGGTTTTATTATTCCCCTAGGTTTATAATAATAATTCATTGGGTTTATTAATCCCTTGGGTTTAAAATATCAATCTCTTAGGTTTATTAATATTAGGGTTCATACTCCAAGGGTATAATGTTATTCATAGGGTTTATAATATTAATCCTCAGGTTTAATATAAATCCTTTGGTTTTATAATTATGGTCAACCATGCTCCACCACCGCATTATGACAAATATTGTCTCCTCAACCATTATCAACCATCATCAACCAAGGTCAATCATGGTCAACTATGGTCTAACGTCACATTGTGACAGAGATTGTCTCAATATGAAAATAAACCATGGTCCAATGTCTCATTGTGACAAATATTGTATTAATATGAAAATAAATCATGGTCAACCATGGTCCAATGTTGCATTGTGAAAAATATTGTCTCTATATGAAATTCAACCATGGTAAACCATATCTATTTTATAGTTTATAATTATTATCATAGAGTTTATATACTTTGGATTATAATATTTATCTTATGGTTTATCATATGATTTTGTTAATAATAAAATCAACCATGGTCAATCATGGTCAAACATAGTCAACCATGGTCAATTATGGTGAATCATGATTAACCATGGTCAACAATCGTCCAACGTCACATTGTGACAAAGGTTTCTTCAATATGAAAATCAACCATGGTCCAATGTCGCATTGTGACAAATATTGTCTCATTATGAGAATCAACCATTGTTAATAATCATGGGCACATTGTGACAAAGATTGTCTCAATATAAAAATCAACCATGGTCAACAATAGTCCAAAGTCGCATTGTGACAAAGAATGTATCAATATGAAAATAAACCATGGTCAATGATGGTCAACCATGGTCAATAATCATGGTCACATTGTGACAAATATTTTCTCTTGGATAATGATATTAATTCTAGGGTTTAATATAAATCCCTTGGGTTTATAATTCATCAGGTTTATAATATAAATTCCATTGGTTCATTAATCCCTTAGGTTTATAATATTAATCCTCTGTGTTTTATATTATTTCTTGGGTTTTATAATATTAATAATCATAGTTGTCTTTAATGCGACTTTTTGGAGTTTCTAGAGCATTTTCCGGCAGGAAGCCAACGGAAAAAATTGAGGTGAAATCTTGATTTGTGTTATTTAAACTAGTTTTTTTTACTGCATATATGAATTCATCAATGTGAATAACCCCTAGTGCACTTTTATTGTCCATATTTTACCCATAAAACTTGTGATTTGAATGAATTCTTGCCGAATTTTAGACAAATTAGATTGGAAACATGAATCGGAAAACTTTTCAAAAAGTCGTATTAAAGACAACTCATTAATAATCCATTTGGTTAATAATATCAATATTTATTATATTATTATTAATATATATATATATATATATATATATATATATATATATATATATATATATATATATATATATATATATATATATATATATATATATATATATATATATATATATGTGTAAGTTTAGATAGTTCCTTCCATTTTCTATTAATATGAGCTGGGCAAAAAAATATACAAAACTAGACCTCAACCTACCTGCAAGAAACCCGGTATTTCGACCATCGAAGTTCAGAGTATGTCAACCAAAACATAAAAGTTCTTAATAATCTATACCATATCTAAGGGTACTTAATATCTAAGTCTGGAGATAACAACATATACTGAAAGAGTAATATCCTCTAAAAAATAAAGTAAAACATTTAATCATGTAATCCTTAATCTTCCTCAGATAGCACCGGTGCAGGATCTTTGGCACTGGAACCTGGAAATTCAACTTCAACCTCCTGCATGGACTTAATTTACTTCTCCAACCTTCCTAGCATAGAATACTGATGCAATTGTCAAAGATTTATTTCCTAGATGTTCCTATTAATATCTTCCAACGTTGATTCCAACTTAGATTCTGTTGTCGACATGACTCCGTTAGCTAGCAAGCATTTGATCAACTAGTAGGTTCTAAATGACTGTTGAAACATGGAAATTCGCCCCCATGTGTGCCCTGGGTGAGTCACCACGTTATGCATTTCCTCATAAGCCATTTCATCCTCCCTATCCAAATTGTTTAGAACCTTAGTTTCCCAACCATAAATGCAGGAGTGTACCGAATTTGGATCTCTGACGCAAATGTTTGAACAAACGGTTCCAAATGCTGCTGCATATATTTTCTTGCTCTTTTCTAAAACTACTCAGAAGTAGGTTGTTTTCCTTTGCATCCAGTGGGATTTATTCCTCTTTTAACCATTTTAAAGTTACCAGACAAGGAATCTGCTAAAGCTCTTTTCCAGCTCTTTTTCCAAAAGTTTCCTGACAGGCCTGTTGGCATACCTAGCTAGAGTCCTATGGTTGTAATTTTCATTTATTATGGTAGGTGCCGCAAGTCCCATCTTCCGTTCCCAACCTTTCAATTGCATGCCCGCTCCACGTGGTATCTATCCTCCCCACGTGGTAGGCTATGGTCACCAGCATGTTGAAATAGATCCAACCTCCCCCAGTTACACCCCGATTAGGGAATAATATGTTCCAGTCTTGTAGAATTCTAATCCTCTGTTAAAATGTTCTGAAGTTCAGGAACCAGTTAATACACCTCCTATTCCCATGGCCGATCCATAAATCCTTTAACATTTTTACACGCCTAATTCGTGAGATAATCTGCCAATTTGTTTACTTTCCTTCTCACATGCAGAGGTATAGTATATTAAATTCTACCTAGTTCTTGCTTAATTTCTTGTACCAATCATGTTGTTCTCCAGATTTTACTAATCGTTTCCCAGTTTGTCCCTTGTAGAAGTTCTCTAATAATACTAGTGGCCATTGCTGAATCGCCCTCAACTGCCACTCTATTATAGTGTTCACGGCTAGAAATTTTCAGTCCTAGTTTCACTGTTGCTAAATTTTCCTCATTATTCATGGTATATCCTAAATCAATGGAAAAAATTCGCAAAATTTCTCCTGTACAATCTCAAAAGATACCGCCAGCACCCACTTGGCCAGGGTTCCCTTTCGAGGCCCCATCATAATTTAGTTTTATGAAGCCTGATTGCGGCCTATTAAAACTATTTCTTACATGATATCGAGGAGGTAATTGTTTCTAGGAAGATGGTGACAAAATCACTTCCTTCAAGTTTAATTTCTGAAGAATTCTCCCTTCCAACCCTTGTACTACCCAATCCTCATGCTCCCATTTTTCAAACAGAATGGTTTCTCTGATTCCTTGCATTTTTATATTCCAAATTTCCTCATTATTTAACTTGTGCTCTTGGAAAATCCTTCTGTTCCTTTCTTTCCAGTGGGACCATAGAAAGAATCCCATTGCAAGTATCCATGCTCTATTCACCACAGGACTTTTATATCCTCCCTTTCACCATTTTTCAATTGTTTCCCGAAGACTATTGTTGTTTCTATCTGTTTGTTGAAATAGTGTACGGAGATTTGACCACATTTTTTTAGCCACTTTACAATTATTTAGAAGATGTTCCACATTTTCTTCTGCTGCCACACACATCACACATCTTGACGGTCCATTCATTCCCCTTTTTTGTAATTGATCCCAGGTAAGGATCCTCCCATGCCTAACAAGCCACAAAAAATGTTCAATTTTCGACTAATGCTTAAGAGACCAAATTTTCTTCCACAGTCAGTTTTCTAGAATTTGAATTTGATTTTCTTGCAGCTGATAGGCTTCTTGAATTGTAAAAATTCCTCTTGGCCTTTATCCCCATCGCAAAATATCATTACCCACATGAATTGGAATTTTCCTAGTGTGAAGCTCTTTTGCAAAATTTTCCCATTGCTACATATCTGGGGCTTGTTGCCACTGCTGCTTTTATTTCCATTTCCACCAGAATTGATCATTATTGTCTTCCCAATAGTTTTTTACTTCCTTACTCTTAGGATTTCGTGTAAACAGGAATATTTTTTCCAAATATAGTCTTGTAAACAAATTTTCCTGCTGCTGCCATGAATCTTCCCAAAAACCTGCCAAATTGCCATCTCTAACCTCCCAAAAACTATGAATTCCTATCAAATGTCTATTAGCAGCTGAAAGGTTCCATATCCCTGAACCTCTCTGAATATTAGGGAAATTGAGATGTTCCTTCACCATCGGAGGCATATGATATTTCCTGTCCCATATACACTGCCATAATGCTACACCTCCTTGCAACCACCTCCACCACAATTTGGCTCCCATAAATTGATTAAGAGTAAATAGAAACTGAAGACCTAAACCCCCTTTAATCTTAGGTAGCGTAAGTTTATCCCAAGAGAGGAGAGCCCATTTTCGCTTCTCCTGGGCTCCTTTCCATAATAATTTCTTGAACAAACAAACCATGTCCTCACAGGTTTCTTTAGGATAGGCCATTCTAGACAAATGGTAGATAGGGATAGCTTGAAGAATAGATCTTAGAAGAATAACACGACTAGGTAGATTTAGAGCCCTGAAAGACCAATTAAGCATTCGCTTTTGGGTTCTACTTATAAGAGCTTTCCAGCCACTGGATTTAAAATAATTTTCAGACAAAGGCATCCCAAGATATTTAGAGGGAAACATCCCCATACTGAATCCAAGGGTCCTAGAAAGAAATTTTTTTGATTGGGGAGTCGTATTAAAGAAGAAAACATTTGATTTTCCTTTATTAATCTAATTACCTGAAGCATCCATGAAGAAGTTTAAAATATCCAAGACTGCTTTGCATTCACGGAGTGTGGCTTGACAAAACAACATTATATCGTCCACAAACTACTGACGTGACTGAGTTAGATTCGGACCCCACAAGTTAAGACCTTTGAACAATCCATCTTGAACTTTCTGCTTAATGTATCTTCCCAACCCCTCAGCTGCTAAGATAAAGAGGAAAGGAGATATAGGATCGCCATGTCAAAGGCCCCGGGAAGCTTTAAAGGAACTTGAAGGAGACCCATTAACCAAAATAGAAAAATTCACTGTGGTAATAGCTGATAACACCCACTGAACCCATCAATCATCAAATCCAAAGGAAAGTAAAATTTGCTGAAGCTATTTCCAATTAAGGTTGTCATAAGCATTTTCCAAATCTAACTTAATCAGCATTCATTTAGCTTTAAGGTTACGAAGATAATGAATATCCTCTTGAGCAGTCACAATACCATCTAAATTTGTCTGCCCTTTACAAACCTTGTTTGCTCCGGTGAAATCAGGGCTGGCAAGATTGGTTTTAGGCGATTCACTATAACAATAGATAGAGTTTTATAAATAAAATTACATAAAGCAATAGGTCGAAATTGAAAGGGAGTATCACACCTATCATATTTAGGAATCAAAGTAAGAAAGGTAGGATTTAAAGCAGGGAATACTTGACGAGTTCAACGAGATTCCTCAGCTAGTTCCACAATATCCTTCCCCAAAAAATGCCATGATGCTTGATAGAATTCAGCAGTAAACCCGTTAGGCCCAAGCGCTTTATTATTTGGCATTTCATTTACAATCTCTTCCACTTCCATCATGGTAATTTCCCTAAGAAGTGCTAAGTTTCGCTTCCTACTAACCATATTCGGAATGAATTTTTTTATATGATCAATTGCCGCAGATCTATCCTGGTTTGGCTCTATGAGAATACATTTAAAATGATTAACTAATTCCTTTTCCATATCTTGATGCTCAACCACTCGGTTTCCTTCTGAGTCTTTAAGAGAGAAAATCCTATTATGTTTCCTACGTTGGACCATAGCTTTATGAAAAAAATTATAATTTTTTTCCCCTTCATGAAGCCATTGTATCCAAGATTTCTGCTTCCATAAAATTTCTGCTTGGATTCTTCTCTCCTCTAGTTTACTAAGAATCATTCCTTTTTCTTTGATTAAATCGTCTATCCTTCCTGTTAAAATCATTTGATGTTGGATTTGTTGCATATGTCCTTGGAGTTTATTCTTCTCTTTTTTAATGTTACCAAATTCGACTTTATTCCATTTCTTAATTTTTTTCTCCAATTCCTTTAATTTCAATTGAAATGTGTGCATTCGATTTCTTCCTTTCAATCAACTCTCCTCCCACCATCCACATAATTTCTATATAAAATTTGTATCTCTAAGCCAAAACCCTTCAAATCTAAACGGTCGTTTCTTTTTCTGTTGTTTCACATCCACCTCCAGACGAATAGGCCAGTGGTCCGAACCTAAGCAAGGCACAATAGTTGCTTCATAGAACAGGTCCAAACTCACAAAATCCTCTGACACCAAAAATCAATCAATACATGATGCAATTTGGTGTATCCCTCCCCTTCTATTATTCCATGTAAATTTACCGTTATTAGTAGGAACATCCACCTAATGTGTATCTGATATAAGATCAGTAAAATCCTGCATTTCCTGATGAAATCTATCAGAACCACCTTTCCTTTCATCTAAACTTGCCACCATATTAAAATCTCCACCAACCACCCAATATGTTTCAGGATTAATGATTTTAATATTTCTAAAGTTCCTAAAGAAATCTTGTTTATTTCCTGGAATTGTAGGGCCATAAACAAAAGAGACAGAAAACCATTCCTTAGTACCAAGCAACCTAAATCTTCCTGTTATAATTCTAGGCAGTCCAATCCAACCATTTTCCTCCATCTCTGATGGGTTCCATAAAATTGCAATACCCCCCGCACTCCCATTAGCATATATAGCCATTACTTCGTATCGGGGTTTTAATTTACTAACAATTCCCTCCAATATTTCCCCAGACAATTTGGTTTCCTGAAGGAGAACTATGTGGGGTTTTTCCTTTATTAGTCTTTCTTGTAAATGTCTCTGTTTTCATTTACTATTAAAGCCTCTTATATTTTAGGATATGATTATCATTAAGAAGGTTTATTTATTTTCTAGAACATCGTTGAGATCAAAACGATGTCTCTAGAGTTAACCAACATTTCCCCAATGAGTTGAATTGATTCCTGTAGGGACTTTCTACCTCTTTTCTTTCCCGATTTTGTCTTCAGGGGATGTTCTTGACCTATTTTTTGCGTTATTGATTGCTGAGACAACTGCGTACTTGCTATTTCCACTAATTTCTGGGACAACTACTGATTTGCTGCTTCTACTTCTCGTCGTGCTTGAATTGTAAGATATTGTTCAAATGTCTCCTTATATAATACTTTTTGATCTTTAGGGATAAACCTATCATCTATATTTTTCTATTCTAGAAATAATTGTTTCATGAGCAATTCCTCTTTACTAAGGTCATCCTTCATCATATCTATTTCCATTTCTGCTTGCTCTCTATTATCTTGGTGTTCCCCCTGTTCTGAAATTTCTAAGGGAGATTTCTTTTTAGCAGTTGTTGCGTTTGTAGGCATAATAGGATGTATCTCCTCATTCGTAACATCCATTTCTTTTTCCTCCTGTACTTTTTCTTGTAATATTTCATACCGAATTTTATTTTGTCATAAATTCTTTCCCTGCATTTCTCGATTACTTTGTTCTCGCCCTTTGTTTTTTTTATTAGTAATTGTTCGAAACCCTTCTTCCTTATTTTCTTCTGTCTCTGCTACTATCTACTTTAAAGCCTAATCCGTATCATTAAGGAGGCAATTTTTGTACAAGTGTCTGTATTCATGACATCTTTTGCACCAAAATGGGATATGTTCACAATCTAATAATTGTTGCCAGATTTCCCCTGCATATTCTAATTCAATTGATTCAGGAAGATTTTCAGATATATTCATATAAACACAAATCCTTGCAAAGGAAGTATATCTTCCTCTTCTAGTAGTTTCTGCAATATTCACAAACCTACCCAGCGAGTTCCCTATCCCTTCCAAGATTTCCGGATCCCAGAAATCCATGGGTAATGCAAACAGTCGAACCTACACCGAGGCTAAAAGGAACTGCTCCTTATCAGGGTTATAACATTCTTCCCAATTCCATATGAACAGGCCCGCATTCTGATAAAAATAAGGCCCCCCTTCAAAAATCCTTTCCTTATCCAATAAATTTGTAAAAATAACTGTAAAAAAACCTCTTGCCCCAAATTTAATATCTAAATGCCCCTTTGGCTACCACTTGATGTGAATCCATTTAAGTAAATCCTTTTCAGTGGGCCAAATTCCTATAAATTTACGAATAAGAGCATGATATTTCATATAACCTCTATAATGATCTAATTTATTTGGACGAATTATAAAATGAGGTTTTTTTGAAGATTTAGGCAAACACTAACCCCTTTGACGTGCCTGCCATTGTGCTCCTAGAACCAGTCCTGCACCCACAAATCTATTATGTCTGCTACTTTCTCCCGTCGTCACGTTTCTATAGGAGGGGATCTCTCCCCCCCAGATGTTGTAGCCATCCTTCGTGCCCAGAGCCAATGGCACGACCTTGTCCTGTCTCCACTATTTAGACTTAACAAAACCCTAGGACAATACCATTATCAAAACCCTAACATTCGTATTTGCATAGCTCCTCCTATATTATTAATAATATCAATAACATTATTATATTATTAGAATATAATAATTATAATTATAATATAATAATAATAATTATAAATTGTCATTATAATTGTTATAATTATTATCGTAATTAGCCTAATAATAATAATTATCATTATTATTATAATATATTTATTATTTTATTATTATTATATTTATATATTTATTAATATCAATATTAATGTTAATATTAAATCCATATCCATTTACATTTATTGGTTTATATCACTCATATTTATTAATATAATTATATTAATATATATGATTTAATAAATTTAATTAATGAACCGAATAATCTTAATGATATACAACTCTATAGCATTTTAACATATCATTATATACATTGAAATATGAACACTCAAGATACAATTATACAGTATCTTCCAATTCTTCTCAAATGGATTTTATTCATCCTAATGAATGGTGAAGGATGATAAGGAAAAACATCTATTGATAAAATGATGTTAGTTGAGAAGAAGCTTGTATGACCATAATCATTCCCGAATAAAACACAAAACATTTGAACAATTATTCCAATAAAACACAAAAATCATTTGAACGTTACTTTATGTCCGGGAAAATAAGAGAACCAATAAATCTTTCGGTAAAGAACCATTTGAACGTTACTCGATCTTATCCAAACCTTTTCTGGTGAAGGAGATAAACACTCTTCCCATGTGACAGAAAACACGTCTTATCCAAACATTTTGGCTGGTGAGGTAGATGAGCACGTTTTTAACGAGGACGGAAATAGAAATCAAAGAAAATACTATCATATAGCATCTTAATGTTTTTATTAGATATATATAATTAATAATATTTTACTAGATTTATATAATTAATTTTATATTTTTAGTATAAAATTATGAGGTTAATTTTTAATTAGATTTAGATAATTAAAGATTTATTATTAGTATTATAATTTTAAATTATTTATTAGTTTTATATTTTTAAATATTAAATTATGAAGTTTAAATAATTGATTGATATAGGGTTTGAGCTTATATTCAATATTAAGTTTAAATTTAGTAAGAGAGTCACTTCAAGGAATTTCCAAGTTAAATTTGGTTTTTCATAATTAGAAAATATTTTATTTTATATAAAATAATTTTTATAATAATATGTTGATGCAGGAGCATTTGGAAATTAGCTAGCAATGTGATTATGTGTTCACATTTTGTGGTTAACAAGAAGTGGGAAAACTTGGTTATTAATATTTTGTTAAGTTTTAATTGTAAGAAGTTAGTTGTTTTAATGTCTTAGTTTCAATAGGAATAAAAGTAGCAATTTGGTTATCCGTGCGAGGAGATTTAGCAAATAGATTAAGTTGAGAGGATAAGATAGAGTTGGTTTCAAAGCTAATAAATGAGAAACAACTTTCAGTTAGATGGAAGCATAAATAGGTGTGAAGTATGATAGGGTAGATAGAAAGAGTGAAGTGTGAAAGGAGTATGTGAGCAGTGTGATAGAGAAGAGACAGAGAGGAGAAGTTAATGTAAAACCTAGTCATCAAAGGGCTTGGTTCTATGTATTCACACATCTAATTTAATTCCAAGTGTTTTTGTGCGTTTAATTCTCTTGTCTGTGTAATTGTCAAGTTTTATTTCCCTGTTAAGTTTTATGTCACATTATCGCACAACGCATTCAAACTAATCAATTGACGGTGCGAACAGCAAAAACCACAACGAGGTTCTGTGTGAAAGGTTTGGTAAACTCGTTGATTCAAGAAAAACTTTGTAGTTTGTGCAATTGGCTATCGCACATCACATGCAGAGAGGGGAGATTGTTGCAACAATAAGTTATATCAGTTGCGATGCAAACTGGACCATTAGATCTGCCAGAAGATCAACGGTGGAGATCAAATCACATCTAAAGTGATTTCGCAAATCGAAGGTTTTAGTGTTTAGCGTTAAATACGTCACGCGGTAAGTTAGTTGAAGTGCGATGCGAAGTGGAGGAGCAAGGGAGTAGTAGAGACCGTTAGATTTGAGCATAGATCAACGGCGGAGAGAAAATCGCAATCACAAAGAATTTTCACATCGCATATTTTAATATTGAAGTTTAAGACTTCGCCTGGTAAGTTATTATGTCTATGATGCGATAAAGGGGTTAAGTTGTGGTAAAATAAGAATATTGTGACACAATACACAACAATCGCATATCGCATGAGATAAGTGATATAGTTACCGCTAAACTTTAAAATTTATGAAGTGGTAAGTTATAGAAAGTTCGAAGTGTGATCAAGTTGTGATTGGTCCATTCTGTGTGTGCTATAAAAGTAGAGTTTCGTGTGCGTATACTCTTTTTGTGAGAAATAAGCTTGGAAACAGGAAAAAATTTAATTTTTCTGTGTATTGTGGTTATATGTGGCCTTTCGGCTGCATCATTTGGTATCAAAGCCAGGTTAAGTTTTTTTCTCAAGTATTATAGTAAATATGCCACCTAGGAGAGGAGCTGGCAGGGGTCGTGGAAGACTTACAGCAAATGTAGCTTTGCTTGAAGATATTCGGCACCTTCGTACAAGAATAGAGACAATGGAGACTTCTCAGAAGAGAACATTTGAAGAAGAAGATGTCACTGCAACAGAAGAGTTTTCTGAGGAAGAAGAAGAAGAAGAAAGCGAGGAAGCTAAAGTTTTCAAGATATTAGCAAAGGTTAGTGAAAAACCAAGAATGGAGATTCCTTTATATGAGGGGAACCTTAATGTGGATGAGCTGATAGATTGGATCAGTTCAGTGGATAAGTATTTTGACTTAGAATAGGTCAAAGATAAGAAGAAGGTAAATTTTGCAGCTACCAAGTTGAAGGGTCATGCGTCTATCTAGTGGGATGAACTACAGACATCCAAAATTAGAAAGGGAAAACCTAAGATCAAGAAATGGGATAAAATGGTAAGTAAATTGAAGAAAAATCTTATGCCAAAATATTTTCAGTCAAATCTTTTGAAATAGTTGCAGAATTCGAGACAGAAAGGAATGACTCTCAAGGAATATATAGAGAATTTTTACAAGTTGAGCATTAGAACAAGACATGTTGAAGATGATATGGAGAAAGTAGCTAGATACATCAATGGTTTAAGCTATGATATACAAGATGAAATCAGTTTATTGAGTCTGAAGACAATTGAGGATGCCTATTAATCAGCTTTGAAGGTAGAGGAGAATATTTTGAGGAAACAAAGTCAGAATAATATAGATAAAAGTCCAGCAAGAGGAAGAGGAACTTTTATACCAATATTTCAGCACTCTCATAATGAAGCAGGAGGTTCGAGTAGCAAACCACTGCAAAGAGGAGACTTTGGTAGAGGAATATTTGCAACTAGAGGTAGAGGCCAAGGAAGAGAAATTTAGTGTTACACATGTGGAGAATGGGTACACAGATCATGGGATTGTCCTCATAACAAACCAGCAAATCACCAAAATGTGAATGTAGCTGAGGAAAAGGAAGAAAATCCTCAAGTCATAGAAAAAGAAGAGCCACCTAAAGCAAGATAGTATTTATTTTTCAAAAGAGTATTTCTTTAAGAAGAGAAGAAAGAAAATGAGGCAGCTCAAAGGAAGAGCTTATTCAGGACTATAAGCAAGCCTAAAGATAAGTGCTACAAAGTTGTGATTGAAAATGGAAGCACTGATAATATTATTTCCACAGAGATGGTTGAGAAATTGGGGTTAAATAAGATGGTACACCCTACTTCCTATAGAGTGTCGTGGCTACAAAAGGGACATAAAAATTTTGTAACAGAACAGTGCAAAGTAGAGATATATATTGGTACATATAAAGATGTCATATTGTGTGATGTGATGCCAATGGACATGTGCCATGTATTGCTAGGAAGGCCTTGGAAATTTGACAGAAAAGCCATTCATGATGGCAAGAGGAATACTTATACCATAGAAAAGGATGGAAATAAGAACACATTACTACCTTTGAAGGATGAAGAAGACAAAGGAGCATTTGGGAATAGCGTTATGTTGATTAGTGGAAAGGAATTGCTGCAAGAATTCAATAAGGAGAAAAAAATGCATTTTGATATTGTGGGTAAACCCAAGGTAATTCTGAATCTACCTATGGAAATTAAAAATCTATTAGATGATTATGCTGATATAGTTGTTAATGAATTACCAAGTAAATTTCCACTATTTAGAACTATTAGTCATCACATATATTTAATACTTGGTGCAATTTTACCAAAAAAAACAGCATATAGAATTACCCCTCTGGAGAATGAGGAAGTTGGAAGACAAGTACAGGAGTTGTTAGATAAAGGACTGATCAAAGAAAGCCTTCTTCCATGTGCATTACCATCCGTGATTATTCCATGTGCAATTTTACCAAACAAAGCAACATATAAAATTACCCCTCTGGAGAATGAGGAAGTTGGAAGATAAGTACAGGAGTTGTTAGATAAAGGACTGATCAAAGAAAGCCTTATTCCATGTGTAGTGCTAGTCATGCTTAGTCCAAAGAAATTAGGTGAGTGGTGCATATGTACTGATTCTAGAGCCATAAACAAGATCACTATTAGGTATAGATTTCCATTGCCACACATAGATGATTTGATGGATTGTTTTAGTGGATCAAATTATTTTAGTAAGATAGATTTGAAGAGTGGATATCATCAAATAAGGATTAGAGAAGGAGATGAATGGAAGATTGCATTTAAGACCAACGGTGGGTTGTATGAGTAGTTAGTGATGCCTTTTGGGCTCACTAATGAACCAAGTACATTTATGAGACTAATCAACAAGGTCTTACAAGAGTATGCAGGAAAATTTGTGATATTCTATCTTGATGAAATTCTGATATTCAGTCAGAATAAGGAATAACATTTGGAGAATGTTAATCTGGTGTTAGATACTTTGCAAAAGGAGAAAGTAATTATAAATTTGAGGAAGTGTAGTTTCATGAAGAAGGGGCTCATTTACTTGGAATTTATAGTCTTAGAAGAAGGCCTGAATATGGACCTAGAAAAGATCCAAGTAATACTAGATTGGCCAACTCCAAGAAGTATATTTGAGGTAAGTGTTGGGTGCAGGAATTACACTTAGGTAAAAATTCCTCAACACTTAATTGTCAACCTCGGGGATTCATAAACTTATAGACGAAGCACAGGAAATGCCAGAGATGGTATGAATATTTCCAATCTCAACTCCTACTTTTGAAAAGAAGAATTGCAGAATCAATCTTTAGAGAAGAAAGATTAAAACTCAAACCATCAAAACAATCTGAGGCTAGAAAAAAAAGAAATGTACTTTCAAAAGAGATTCAGAGATAAAGAGGTGCAATCACTCTAGAAAAATTTTGATTAGCTACTGAGAATGTATTTCCTTCAGCAAAGACACTTTAGCAGTTTCCAAAAAATGGGCCCCTTCAATCCTGCATATATAAAGATATCCTTCTTGAGAAAAATCAATCTTGCACTAGTAAAGTCTTCCTGCACTATTGCAGGAATCAACGATTTATGCAGAAAGTGTAAAGAAATGTCTTCACTAAAAAGGCTTTTCTTCATGCAAGGGCTTTGAAATTTCTCAAGTCCACAGCACTCAGATCCGATACCAAGAAACTAGTTCTTGTACTCGATCTAGGCTTCTTGCACCTTAACGTCTGATCCTTGAAATTAACAATTCATTACTACAGTGTGATAAAACAATAAAGATGAATATCTGTAGAGAATAAGAAAACAATATTTTCAATTAAGATATGACTGAAAGTAAGAAAGCTGTTAGAAGTAAGCTAGAAAGGCTTGTTGCATTATATTATCTAACGCTGGTGTGAGAACAGTTCTCCTTCTTGCACCATGGAGAAACCAAACCAATGTGCAGGAAATAAATAACACACCAACGTGCACTGGTGTAGGAATGAACCAGGCAAAGGAAATAAACTAGATCGTGCAGAAAATAAATAGCACACCAACGTGAACTAGTGCAAGTAACTCTTCCTGCTCGAACCAGGAAAGGGAAAGAAATCAACCGTGCAAAAAGAAATTTAACTACTTCACGCAGCAGATCTGCTTTCCACTCAAACAGAATTTCAAAGACTTAAAATTTAATCGCACTCAACGGTTTAAACATAAATTGTAAGAACAACAAGGAGGGAGAACGTACTGGTTTGGTTGGGCCCTTGACCAACCAGCGCGTTTCCCTTTCGAACGAAAACGCTACTCAGAATTAATTCATCAAATATTTATGCCAAAGATAAAATATACAGAACATGAGGCAGAGCTCTTCTGTAATATTCCCAATTAGTAGCAGCTAATTGGAAATATTAATTTTGATCAATTTTTCTTTATATAATTAAATTATAAATAAAGGTGAGTAGAGGGGGACATAACTCACTCTAAAAATAAAGTGCACTCCCTAGTAGACACAACGTTGTAACTTAAGTGAGCCAAGGGGGGCCAAGAGACCACGTAGAGAGGGGACCCACGTAGACACATGGAGGGACTACGCTGGTTGGTTTGAGCATGTGGAAAAGGGAGGCTACGTTGGAGGAGGTGGGCCTTAGGGTTTGAGAGAGGCCAATGCTATAAGAGAGAGGAGAGCCTCCTCATTTTGGTCATTTTGTTGTTGATGATATTGAGCTAGACGTTTTGTCTTCTTGAGCGCGCTGGCTGTTTAGCCTGTCTGCAGCACTGTTTAGTGCATTGAGTGTCTCCGGTCGGAGATATCGCCCTTAGCCCCGGGGGACTTAAAGTGCCTGCTTGGGAAAGGTTCTTTATTTAGTATTTTGTGAGAGCTTTTGTTGTTTGGGTTTGTTGCAGAGCTGGGCTTTCATAGAGACTACGCAGTCACTGGGAGAGAGGATGGAGTCCATTTTGGAGGTACTCCGGATCGAGATTTCTGCAGGATATTTAGCTGAGATTTTGAGCAGAGGATTAGCCCTTGCCAGTAGGAGGATTTTGGTGGAGTTTGAGGCAGTGTATCAGCTATTCTCATTTAGCCTCTGCGCTGAGCCTTGGAGGCTAGCTTAATTCCTTTAGGAGGTATTTTCTGGTGGTTTTCGAGGGTTGGCCATTTTTGATATGGTTTCTAGGTTTTGTTCGGGTTGGTGAGTAGAGGACGTTTGCATATTTTCAGCTCATTCCGGAAACGGGATAAACCCCTAGTCTTCAATTCATTCCAGCAGTAACAGCTACACGGCAGTTTTCCAGTAGCTGGGACGCAGTTCAGAGAGCAGCCATTTCCTGTATATTCTGAGAGTATTTCTTCACTTTCCTTGAGCAAGATTAGGTGCCATCACTCTGATCACCTATTGCACTTCATTATATTTCTCATATTAATAAAATGGCTTAGCATTTCCTCTCTATGTTTCTGGATGAGTTGCCGTATTTACCGTATTTCCTTTCTATGCTATTATATGTCTGTTGCACTATTATTTTTATATATTCTTGAGAATTCTAGTTCTATACCACTTGGTGTGTTTATCTTTTACTCTTAGACAGAGTCTGGAAAGGGCCAGGTAGCCTCTGTATTTCGTCCTCTTTCCAGAGGCGATATATCCGGTAAATGCCCTCCCAGTCTATCTCTGGTTGGAGTTTTCTGTGTTTTAGAGATATCCCCGAAACGAGATATTACAGTGGTATCAGAGCATCAATCTTGGATCAGCCTACGGGTTTCCAGTTTTCAGTTGCAACTATTTTGGCTATTTTGGTTAGAAGGGCCTACGCAATTATTGGAGGAGGCTCATTTTTGGGAGCTTCATTAGTAGTATTTTAGGTCTGGGGTGTTGGAAAATTGATAGGAGATCCATATGAGGAGGTTTGTTGGGATTTTGGAGAGCAATGATTGACAGTAGCAGCTGCAGTGCCAAAAAACGAAATTGGAAGAGGGCCAAACTACAAAGGGTCAGATTTTGAAGGTTGGAATTAGAAGAAACCCTTTCTGGGTTTTTCTGGGTTTTGGGCAAGGATTACCTTCCGAAATTCTTAGAATTTTTTGAGCAATTTTCAGTGGGTAAATCAGAGGCCGAAGTCAGGTAGAAGTGTATTCTTGGAGCAGTAGTGCAGTTTCTGGAGGAGCCCATAGACACAAAACATGAGGAGCCTGTGATAGACGCAGAACAGGAGGAGCCTGTGGAAACAGAACATGAGGAGCCTGTGATAGACGTAGAACAGGAGGAACTTGTAGACACAGAACATGAGGAGCCTGTGATAGATGCAGAACAGGAGGAGCCTGTAGACACAGAGCAGGAGGAGCCGATGGTAGGTGATGATGATGCGAAGAGATTTGGGGAGATGCTCCTCAAATCAGTACAGGATCTGTCGAGGCAGATTGAGGTTGGTGATGGGGCAGAGATTCACCGCTGTGGAGGCTAGACAGCGTGAAACCCCAAGGGGTTTTCAGATTGGCGAGGGATCAGGCACATCCCACCATTTGCTGGAGCATGATGCCACTCAGTATATGGCATCACATACACCCACACGTTCCACTATGCCCACTTTTTTGGGTGCAGACACAGGGGCAGGAGCACAGCAGCAACCAGAGCCTGGCCACATGGGTGATTATTTTGCCGAGTATCAGGCATATGGGCAGGAGTTCAGGGATGCCCTTCCATTCAGAGATTTTTTTTAGCTCTAGTGGGATAGCAGACCCTACAACTTTCACAGAGGGAACAAGCACTCACATGATGGGGGCTTGCAGCGCACAGTGGGCAGATTCCATTTACCGACATTTGACGGGTCAGCCAAGCGTTCGGAAAAAGCTTGGGTGGATAAGTTGGATACCTCTTTCCAGCTTGACCGAGTATCAGAGGGGGAAACCATCAAAATGGTTACCTCACACTTGGAGGATGAGGGTACACAAGATTGTAGGGAGTTCAAGGATACACCTAGTGTGACACAGGACTCACCCTCATTAGAGACCTCCTTGATTGTGTCAGCTGATATTGTAGTGGAGAAGGTAGAGCCTACCCTAGTAGAGCCATCCATTGAGGTGATGACCAGAGCCGTGTCTGATTTTTCTGGTGGTAGCTACACATGACAGATGGGTGAGGTGTTAGGAGATGTATCCACCTTCTATGCGGCACTAGGAGATACAGAGGTATTGGATGATGGTCGCAGACAGCGGTATCATCGGCTTTGGGTCGACCTTCTAGTTTTGAAGGGGAAGGCCACGTCAGTACGGGAGGCCATTTTGTTGCAGGATAGGGAGCTGGAGGGAATGAGAGTGGCTTGTGCTGAGTTGGCGGCCAAGTTGGCCCGCATTGGGGAATGACTGGATTCCCTGATGGTACAAACAGAGGACACGTTGGAGCGTCAAATCATTCCCCTTCAGGCATGCATGGACGGGACTAGCAGCGTTGTTGGGACACCTCTTCCCATTGGAGAGAGAGAGATGGAGTCACCTAGTCAGATCTCATACGTTGACTTGGTTAGCAGGATGAGACGATCGGGGTTGCACAGGGTGCAGCATCCACATGTTGAGGTTGGATGGCAAGAGATTTTGAGTTGGTACCCAGTGGAGTGGGTTATGAAGATGGTGGTGGACCTGGGTGTAGTTCAGCAGGAGTTCCCAGGTGCTAGGAATACAGGAACCCCAGATTGGCATTGGGTTCTAGGCGAGATTACCTTTCATTTCCCAGGCAGGTCTGTTGACTATGTCTTGGAGGATATAGTTGGCATAGCAGTAGAGCATGCGCATCCACTAGGGGAGTTTCGGTCAGCCCCAATGGCCAACTAGTTTATGGGAAGACTCCCTAAGTTGTCTTTTTATGACACTCATACACAGGATTGCGGGGTGGTCAACATACCTTGGCAGGAGCTTGTCGGAGGAGGTGGCATTGGCAGGCCACCAGATGGTGCCTTGTATGGGGCCAAGGATCCTTCACTTTTGTGTGGGGTACAGAGGACACAACAGAGCCGAGCAGTGGTGGTAACACTACTGACACATAGGGATATTCACTTCTCGGACCCCTCGAGGAGGGTTTGGAGTGATGATCTATTCGTCGGCGGGTATAGTGATGCAACGGTGGAGACGATGATACCGATTGGGGGTAGTCCGACATGTAGAGGCATAGCTCTAGGTCATCACATCCATGGATGTGTGGGAGCCTCTATCCTTAAGCAATGGACTACCGGGGGACATGGAGTTGCATGGTGGTGTACCGTAGTGTGTGGGACTGCATTGTGGAGTAGGAGTGTCCTACATCACATTTAGGACGCGCGGGGAGTGACCTATGCATGGGCACAGATAAGGCACGAGACGGTACAGGGGGGTATCCAATAGTATACAGGGATATGCCTCAGTGTGCAGTGGCATGTCGAGGAGTACATGGATGATCGTTGGTATGCGAGGTCATATGCTGCTGCACAGCAGGGTCTTAGAGTATTGCATCCAGGAAGACTCACGGACAGGGACACCAGGCTTACCTTTGGGGGTAGTTCACCCAGGATCGATGGGGAGACAGATGAGCGATACTTGATGGTATCTGTGGGGACTCATGCACCTGACCCTCTTCTACATCACTCATGGGCACAGTTGATTTTTTTTTTGTCCTTTGGCAGTTTGGGCATGAGCAGCGGGGTACGCGAGGCTCACCCAAGATGTTTGGATGGCACTCAGTACACTAGGGGAGAGACTTCTCAGTAGTGGTACTGGGTCGGTATGCTAGTTGACAGCCACAGGTCGGGGGATGAGATGATACTCTTCAGGGGTGGCACATCAGTCATCGTTGAGCCTACGATTTGGGAGCCGGTCATGAGGGAGACATGCGTCACTTTTCCCTCAGGGCATGTCGAGATCATGCATGAGCAGAGGATACTGGGTACAATAGAGGTAGAATCCCAGTATGTGTCTGGGCTCCAGACACTGTATCGACACTTTATCAAGAGGGTGGATGGCATATTCAATGCAGATGAGGTGGCGGAGGTAGAACAGGAGGGCATTCCTTCTGTATGCCAGGGTGAAGACTCTTTTTCATATGAGTCCATAGGATCAGTTGAGGACACTTCTAGGGAGCGAGGGCAGTCATGTAGAGATGGAGACAGTAGACCGGAGTTGCATTCCAGTGAAAAGGGTGAGCATTCATGGGACTCTGCGGGAGATACTCTGGGTGAAGAGTCACTTGTGACGATTCAGCTAGAGCAGCAGGTGATGGAGCTTGAGTTGACAGAGGAGGACACTATTCGCATCAGGCACGATATTCCTTTGGGGGAGAGCCAGATGGGCACCCACATTGATCCGATGAGGGATATACGGCTAACATTGGGGTCAACCATTGAGGTGGGGCATTCAGATGCACTGAAATTGAGTGCGGTGACAACAGTTACAGATCCATGTCCTCTGGAGGTGTTGGAGGTTGATGGGATTGTTCTTCAGGGGGCCAGTAGATAGCAAGAGCATGACATTCCTGATCAGGATTGGGAGGAGCTGTTAGATATGGTGGAGCATCCATCTGTGGGTCGACACCAGGATGAGGCGCAGATAGATTTACATGCAGTCAGCAGAGCTGCAGTGTTTTTAGTGGGTAGCACTCTCCAGGAGTACATCGATGGAGCTTGCAGCATATCTTGCCCACTTTGGCCCATTATAGAGAGAGGGGCTTCCTTCTACAGGTAGCTTTCATTGGCAGACAAGGCAGAGCAATGGGAGTTTATTACAGGCTGGCAGCAGCACTCCAGGCGTGTTCCATATGTAGTTTTTGTTGCTACATTGGATTCTTCTTCTAGGATGGACTCACGGGAGATCATGAGTTGCTACCCTCTTGATGGTACGGTATTCTTCGTAGGGAGCACAGCGGAGCAGGGGCCCTTGGACATAGCAGATGTTACAGATTCCAGCTGGCAGGGGGGCACAAGTCATTGTTTCTTCAGCACTCCATCCCGATTTCAGCAAAGCAGGATCAGCGTGGGGTTGAGTCAGGACTTGGATTGGAGAGAGGTGATGATTTGGTACATAGTTGATGGGATAGCTTACACAGTCGTAGATACAGCACAGCAGGGGTCATGGTCTTCGCCTCTTAGAGCATCAGTCATAGCCAAAGGCAGTGCGTAGTCCGAGCTGTGGAACTTGGGAGATTATTGGCCATGGTGGCGATGGGATCCGGGAGGACTACTGGTTGCTGGTACCGTGAGAGATCAGTTTGGGATCCTGGCATTGAGAGATCCCTTCATATTAGGGTGATGCATCTGGGACCCAGGCACATTTTGCAGTGTCGGTGGGGAGCATCAGCTAGAGAGGAGGCTTGTTTAGGCATTGCTTGAGGACAAACAATTTTTGGTAGGGAGGACTGTAATATTCCCAATTAGAAGCAGCTAATTGGAAATATTAATTTTGATCAATTTTGCCTTATATAATTAAATTATAAATAAAGGTGAGTAGAGGGGGACATAACTCACTCTAAAAATAAAGTGCACTCCCTAGTAGACACAATGTTGTAACTTAAGTGAGCCAATGGGGGCCAAGAGACCACGTAGAGATGGGACCCACGTAGACACATGGAGGGACTACGTTGGTTGGGTTGAACACATGGAAAAGGGAGGTTATGTTGGAGGAGGTGGGCCTTAGGTTTTGAGAGAGACCAATGCTATAAGAGAGAGGAGAGCCTCCTCATTTTGGTCATTATGTTGTTGATGATATTGAGCTAGACGTTTTGTCTTCTTGAGCACGCTGGCTGTTTAGCCTGTCTGCAACACTGTTTAGTGCATTGAGTGTCTCCGGTCGGAGATCTCGCCAGTAGCCCCGAGGGATTTCGAGTGCCTGCTCGAGCAAGGTTCTTTCTTCAATATTTTGTGAGAAGTTTTTTTTCTTTGGTTTGCTGCAGAGCTAGGCTTTCATAGAGACTGTGTAGTCACTAGGAGAGAGGACGCAATCCATTTTGGAGGTACTTCGGATCGGGATTTCTGCAAGAGATTTAGCCAAGATTTTGAGCAGAGGATCAGCCCTTGCCAGTAGGAGGATTTTGGTGGATTTTGAGGTAGTGTCTCAGCTATTCTCATTTAGCCTCTGCGCTGAGCCTTGGACGCCAGCGTAATTCCTTGAGGAGGTATTTTCTGGTGGTTTTTGGGGGTTGGCCATTTTTGATATGGTTTCTGGGTTTTGTCCGGGTTGGTGAGTAGAGGAGGTTTGAAGATTTTCAGCTCATTCCGGCAAGGGGATCAGCCCCTAGTCTTCAGTTCATTCCAACAATAGCAGCTACACGGCAGTTTTCCAGTAGCTGGGACGCGGTTCAGAGAGCAGCCATTTCCTGTATATTCTGAGAGTATTTCTTCACTTGCCTTG
This sequence comes from Pinus albicaulis, assembly GCA_034641835.2. Taxonomy (NCBI): domain Eukaryota; kingdom Viridiplantae; phylum Streptophyta; class Pinopsida; order Pinales; family Pinaceae; genus Pinus; species Pinus albicaulis. Next base: position 53,154,030 of record CM076572.1, read on the forward strand.
AGAAAGATTAGGTGCCATAACTCTGATCACCTATTTTACTTCATTATATTTCTCATATTAATAAAATGGCTTAGCATTTCCTCTCTATGTTTCTGGATGAGTTGCCATATTTTCCGTATTTCCTTTATATGCTATTATATGTCTGCTGCACTGTTATTTTTATATATACTTGAGAATTCTAGTTCTATACCACTTGGTGTGTTTATCTTTTACTCTTAGAAAAATTCTGGAAAGGGCTAGGTAGCCTCCAGATTTCGTCCTCTTTCCAGAGGCGATATATTCAGTAAATGCCCTCCCAGTCTATCTCTGGTTGGAGTTTGCCGTGTTTTAGAGATATCCTCAAAATGGGATATTACATATTCATATTAGACTCCCAAAGAAATTACATACATGATTACATATCCAGCCCAGACTTGGGCGATAACACAAAATAGTCTTGTTACCGCCTCCTGGTTCTATTTGATTCTCAAAACATTGAACTATTTGTCCTATTTATATTTCTACTTATATAGATCCTTTTGGCTGCAGGACAAAACGATCGTTTACCATTACATAGTCAATTACAGAAATCGTTGCAACGAATTACATAACTGATTGTAGAATAAGCTTTTAGCCTTCAAAATTAAATCGCTTTTACAAAATAGGCTGCGACTATCTCCAGCTGTCTGTTTCTCTTATGTCCGATCTTAGCTACTCTCGATTTTCCTGCTGTCATAGCTGGGACTCGGCTGCCTTCATATATATCCTCATTGAGTGTATCCAAAACAGGAAGTCAACCCAAGTGATCCAAATTTGCTGCCAAGATTCACGGCGCTGGTGCTGGTGCAGGATCTGTTCTGCACTAAAAATTAGAAATCAAGATAAGTGATCATCTATTAAATAGCATAGGAGGTAACGATAAGTTATGAAAGTAATTCTAAGCGAGAAATCACGTAATATATAGTTAATAAATGCTAAGATAAGTTAAAAAATGTAAAATATGAAGTTTATGCAAAATGTGTCATCGTTCTCGCACTAGTGAAGGATGAGGGCGCATAAGATAGGTAAAAGAGGGTAATGATTATGATTTGGAAAGGGAAGAATGGTAAAAAATAATGCAATTTAGGGAACTAACATCCTCCCATCCCTAAACTGTTGTGTGTCCTCACACAACTTTTTTACCTCTGCGAAAAACAAAAATTTTTGATTCTCCAACTTAGTCCTGTTCCAGCATGTTGTCTTCAAGCTGCACTGTTTCGGCCTTCTTCCTCTTGATATGCCTTAACTTCTTTGAAACCTTTTTTAACCATCTAAAACAGCATCCATCCCGATATTTCCAAACTCTAACCTCACTTTTCTTTTGCTTGAGCTCTGCCATCAATTCTCCTCTTCTTTGTTCCTTCTCCTCTTGTGCTTTGGTCACAAGCTGCTCCAAGTTTCATACTTGGAGTTCTAATTCTGCTATGCGAGCAATAGGAGTCACTTCCTCTGTCTTAGCAGGGGCTATCACTGGCTCCAGAACTATATCTCCCATGGTCGCATCAAGGAAATCTTCCTTCTGTAGTCATTTTTTTCCTGGTTCCTCTCTCTCAAGTTCATCTTCATCTTCCGGGTTTTCTTCCTCAGGCTCTTCTTCTTCTTCTTCCGGGTCTCCTTCCTCAGGTTCTTCCTCCTCTTCCGGGTCTTCTCCCTCAGGTTCTTCGTCAGGTTCTTCTTCTTCTGGGTCTTCTCCCTCAGGTTATTCCTCAGGTTCTTCTTCTTCTGGGTCTTCTTCCTCAGGTTCTTCTTCCTCCGGTTCATCTTCATCCGGTTCCTCGTCTAATTTTTCTTCATCTTCTTCCGGTTCTTCCTCACAGGCCACGAATTCTTCTTGTACTGGTGCAGGATGGGGTTCCATATCATGTGACGTTTGTGCTTCTTCTTCTACATCCGAAAACTTTCACTTCTTTTGGGGCTTTCTCATAAGATTTACCAGTGGAACATCGTCCCCAATTTGTGAAATATTCGCCGCATCTACAAGAATCAATAGCCTGTCGTGCTCTGAGGCCTATGCCTATGCACCAGCTATTTCGTTAGTGGAAGACGATGCCTTCCCTTCTGTTGATTTCTCTGTCCGCCTCCTTTTCGCACTACTGTGAGAAGGACTTTCCTTTCTACTTCTCTTCAGGCCCTTGCTTGTACTAGGGGCTTGTGTCTTCTCTTCCTCTTCCGAATTCTCGTGCAGCTATTTTAACAGCTCTTCCCATGTCATACCTTTTCTTTCTAACTACTTTAAGACCAGGATTTTTATCAAGCGATGGTGGTATAATCGTGCATCAGCATGGTCCTCCTTTCCATCCTGTACACTTCTGGCCATTTTCTCCAAACTTCTGAGAAAAAATTAGGGGAAGTTCATTCTCCAACGAACGTGTCAGCCTCCTTCAAAATGCCATAGCAGTCTGAAATGATACACCAGGGTAGAGGTGTATCTCCCTTCGCAGGTCACAAATTTCTGCAAAACAAATAGGAGATCTTGCCATTGATGTAGCAGAGCTTTGCGCGGAACTCTGTGTTTCCAATTGCCCTCCATCTTCTTATCCATGACAAAACACTGCCAGTGTTTACCTTCCAGCCTCTAGTTTTTGAACCATTCCACTCCTGTATTCTCCAGACATATTGTTGCTTCTACAAATTTCTTCGTGACTTTGAATTTGAGCGGCTCAATTATCACTTGGCCGTTTTTTAAAATTCTTGAAAATTGTAAGGTGACGTCCCTGTCATACCCATCGAACTTCTACAGGAACTATAAAAATCCTGACTCCCGCAACAATGGAAGACATCTGCAAAATTCGGCAGTTTTCTCAACCTTAATGAGGGACAGGGGTTCATTTTGGATTGGCGGCATTGCTACTATCGACTGTGAACGATGAGTTCTGAGGCTTGCATGCAACACTGGGGGATCAACTCTCATAAATAGGAATTTTACCGTTTGTCCATCGTGTCTCCGGTTTACCTGCCGTAGGTACTCATCATTCCTGGTCAAGCTCAAGTGGTACACGCGACGGTTGTTTAACGGTTAGGCACAGCGATGACGAGATGTTTGGAATGAAGGTAGGAGCGGGGGAGTTATGAGTGAAGGACGTTTCACATTATGGCAGAATGGGGTGGATTATATGCAAATAATGATTACACGATTTCACATTCCTTCATAATTACAAAAAAAGTCTTAGCATTCATTTAAAAAGATCATGATTCTTACTTAAAAAACTTTATACTTTCAACTAATTTCCTCCTAAGTAATATAATAGCATAACCACTTATCAATGATATGAAGAACATCATATAACTTTTCATCATGAACACTTTCTTATGCCCTATGATAATCTGTACTGCTGTCAATGAGGTGTATGCCTGTGTTGATATTTGCACCGTGTAAATCATTCTGCTGGTACTTTTATGCTCATATCATATAGGACAATATGCTTGCACTAGTGCAAGCATAATGTTAAAATAGAGAATTGAAATATAAGCTAGATTTCACATGATTTCTTTAACTTATTTTGAATTTTTCTTCGCTGTTTGATGCTTCAGAGCACAACCTTCTGCTCTTTATATGTAGGATCCTGCAATGAAATTCATGAGGGAATAAAGGAGGTGGAAAAGGAAATTTTGGAATGGGAAGGAATTCTGTCACAGGGATTCCAGGAAAGTACCAAGAGAGGGAAAATAGAAGTGGGATAGGGGAAAAAAATTTCAGGGTTAAAGTGGGATTTCTTCGAAGCAGATAGGGTGAATTTAGAAGAATATGGGAAGGTTAATTATACTAGGATTCCGAGAACAAAGATGAGGGAAAATTATGAAATGGGATATGAAGAAAGGCAGAAAATTTTCTGGAAGGTCTACTTGCACTGGGGCAAGAAAAATAACTGCAGCGAGAATTAAGCATTACTTGAAAAAGATATCCATGCTAATTACCCTAATTGTACAAAGGTTGGTTCTACTAAACCTGATTTTACTTCGGTGGTCACTAGCATATCTAAAGATCAAGCAAAATTCTTTTTATTAGAAATTTTTGATCTTCCCTCCAGCAAGCTAGTTTTTAGGTTGATCCTTCTGCAATCATGTCAGCGGACTGATTTTCATAATTACAGAAAATTATTTTTTCTCACTTTTTTTTTTCTTTTTTTTTTTTTATTTTTGTTAATTTTTTTCCGAAGAAGAGGGGTTCAAATTTTCAAGAGGTTGGTATTACCATTTACCTCTACCGTTCCAAATTGCTGCTGAACTTGTTGTGTAAAATCTTTCTTGGCAAGTGGTTGAAAATATTTCTTTAATCTATGTCCATTTACCAAGAATACTGTATCTTGTCCATCAATAGTTTTGAATTCTACAGCTCCATTCTCAAATACTCGGATTACTTCATATGGTCCCATCCAACGTGTATGAAATTTCCATTTAAAAATTTTAAATCTAGATTCATAAAGGAGTACCCAATCACCTGGTTGGAACTGCTTTTTCTGAATGGACTTGTCATGCCAACTTTTCCGTTGTTGTTGGATTAATATGTTTTTCTGAACAACATCTCTACGAAATTCATCTAACTCATTTAACTGAATAAGACGTTGTTGTAGTGCCTCAGAGAGATCGAGCCCTAGCTGAACTGCAGTTCTGAAAGTTTTGATCTAGAACTCAATCGGTAACAGAACCTATTTGCCCTATACCAGCTCATATGGTGTGTGCCCCGTACTATTTCTCCAAGTGGTTCTATATGCCCACAAATATTCTGGTAATCTTTCAAACCAATCTTTCCAATGCATATTCACCATATTTGTGAGAATGGAATCGATCACCTTATTTGTAGATTCCACCTGGCCATTTGCTTGTGGGTGGTACGATGTAGACTTCCGGTGCCAGATCTTGTATTGCTCCATCAATCCTTGTACCAGATTAGAAATAAACTGCAGACCATTGTCAGAAACAGTTTCTCTAGGCACACCAAATCTAGTAAAGATTTCAGAAAAGAGAAAAGCAACAACAAATTTTCTGTAGCAAAAGAAACAACTTTAGCTTCCACCCATTTCATAACAAAATCTGTACAAACCAAAATATGCTTTTTACCTAATGATGTTGGATTTATTGGCCCTAAAAAATCAATAGCCCATTTTTCAAAAGGCTCAATCATAACTTGAGGCTATAAAGGCATTTCATTGGTTTGATTAGGTTGGCCCATTCGTTGACAACTATCACATTGCCTGACATACTGCTTGACATCCTTAAATAAGGAGGGCCAAATGTAGCCAGAATGTAATATTTTATATGCAGCTCAATTTTCAAAAAAATGGCCTCCACAAGGTTCATCATGAGTAGATTTCAATATGTCAAACACTTCCTCCTCTCTTACACATCTACGGAAAATCAAATCTGGACCAATGTAAAAGAGGTCTCCTTGAATCCAGGAGTATGCAGCACTTTTCTGAATAATATTCGCTTTTCACGAGCGGGCAAGTGAGGTGGTGTTTTTATAGTAACCAAATAATTGGCGATGTCAGAAAACCATGGAGAATCTATAGACACAGCAAAAATATGTTCATCTGGAAAATCATCATTAACAGGAGTTACGTCACCAGGATTATCTAGTCTAGAAAGAAAATCTGCTACAACATTCGATTTTCCTGGTCTGTCAACAATAGTAATATTGAATTCCTGCAACAATAGCAACCACCTAGTCACTCTACCACTATTCAATGGTTTTTTCATTAGGTATTTAATTGCACAATGATCAATATGAACAAATACTTCATATATTGTGATATAGTGTCTGAACTTATTAATTGCGAAAATTACAGCTAAAAACTCTTTCTCTGTAACTGTGTAATTTAATTCAGCGGAAGACAAATTCTTACTAATATAATAAATAGCATAGGATTTCTTGTCTTCCTCTTGTCCCAAAGCTATGCCAACAACCAGGTCTGAAGCATCGGAAGAAATGTAAAAGGGCAGGGACCAGTTTGGACCTCTCAAGTCTGGCGCCTGCACCAACTTTTCCTTCAATGCTTCAAAAGACTGTTGGTAGGCCGTGGACCCATAAAACTCACTATCCTTAGCTAGACGTCGAAAAAGAGGAGCAGTTATCTTAGAAAAAATTTCAATGAATCTTCTATAGTAACCAGCATGTCCTAAAAAACCTCTTACTTCCTTTTGAGTTTTGGGTGCAGGAAGATGCAGAATGATTTCGATCTTTGCCGAATCAACTTGGATACCTTTGTCAGAAATCAGATGGCCAAGTACTACTCCTTATTTTCACATTAATCTACATTTCTTGTCACTCAAAGCAAGGTGGGCTTCTTGGAAATGAAGAAGTACTTTCTCCAAATTTTCGAGAGCTTCCTGAAAAGAATTACCAAACACAGAAAAGTCATCCATATAAATTTCTACAAAATCAAGATCAGTAAAAATAGCCACAACTTCCCTTTGAAAGGTAGCCGGAGCATTACATAATCCAAAGGGAAGAAATTTATAAGAAAAGGTACCCCATGGGCATGTAAAATTAGTTTTATCATGATCTTTGAGTGCAATCTGTATCTGGTTATACCCACTGAAACCATCCAAAAAGGAGAAATATTTCTTTCCTGCAAGGGTATCAAGCACATGGTTAATGAAAGGGAGAGGGAAGTAATCTTTGAGAGCGGATTTTTTTTAATTCATGATAATAAATACAAATACGCCACCTTCCATCTTTCTTAGGCACTAGCACTAATGGAGAGACCCACTAACTATCAGAAATAGGATAGATAAAACTAGCATCTAAAAGCTTTTTTATTTCTTCTTTCACGACATCTCTTAGAGCTGGATTCATTTGTCTTTGGGGTTGTCCGACAGGTTCGGTTCCTTCCTGAATATAGATATGATGTGTACAAGTTTCAGGAGGGATACCCTTCATGTCTTCATAGCCCCAAGAAAATGCACTAAGATGGTTTTGCAACAAATTCACAAGCTTTTCTTGTTGAGATGGGTCTAAATCTGAACTAATATGCAAAGATTTACCAGGACTAATCTCAAAAAGAGTAGTATCAGGCTCCGAAGTACTCAAAGGAGTGGTCAAATACAACAGTATTGAAGAATGAGAATCATGGTTTTCTTGGAAATCTAGGCTAAAAATCTGGCTCAAAGGCTCGAAGTTAGGCATGGTGTCTAGATTGTTTAGGAAATCTTGAATTTCATCTTCTTGTGAAGACCCAGTATAATGATGAATAAGAGAAATAGACTGAGTCTCCTCATCACTACTTTGGTCCAACCATAAAGTGTCTCGGAGATCCTGAATGGATCTAGCAGGGGGGTATAAGGTAACTTTCTTCCTAGAATCTCCATGTGAAATATACATATCTCCGGAACGACATCCAATATATGCATCGGCTATAGCAAGCCATGGTTGACCCAAGATCAAGCGTTTTCCTCCTACCGGGTTCTTTGGCTGAAGCACAATGAAATCAGTAGGATATTCCCATGAATCCAATGAGATGATCACATCGTCCAATACTCCTCCAGGCTTAATTTTGGATCTATCTACTAATTCAAGCACAGTGGGAGTAGGGAGAAGGTGAGATAATCGAATTTGATTCATGGTTTGCTTAGTAATTACATTAACGGCTGCCCCCAGGTCTATAAGAACATTAGAGAAAAGGATATTACCAATCTGAATTGTGACAACAAGGTTTCTGGGATCAATATATTTTTCCACAGAGACACATCCCGTAATTAACTCTACTACCCTACCAACAAATTGAATAGTTTGGGGTTCCAATCTCTTCCTCCTGGGTTTCTTGAGACAGAGTTCCCTAATAATCTTGGTACAAATGGGGATATATTTAATGGCTTGGAGCAAAGGTATCTTAATGAAAAGATTTCGTAGTTTCGATGCCAAATGAGTCTAAAAAACAGGTTGTCTTCTTTCCGTTACTAGCCTCTCTGGGAAGGGAGGCTGGTTGGAAGACGATGGCAAGGACTCAGAGGGTAAGGGCTGCTTAGTGAAAATTTTCAGAGAATGGTTAAGAGTTTCCTCTTCCCCCTTCTCTTCAACAATCACCATAGGTTGTTTCTGATTTTCTGGTATTACAGTCCTTCCTGATCTTAATTGAATATCATGACTCCAACTAGAATAGAATGGTATTCGAATGGAAAAGGCGGTTTTGTTACATGGATCATATGTAATGACTTATTATTATTATTAGGATTGGGTGTGGGTTGAGCAGGCAATTGAGGAGGTCGGAAGGGTGGAGGTAAAGGTAATGGGGTAGTCTGACTTGGTAGTTGAGGCATTGGATAAGATACATGTGTAGGTGGGTATGGTTGCATAGGTGGCTGGTAGGAATATGGAGAATGAGTTGGGCCTTTCCAACCTTATTGTCATGGTTGGGGAGGTTGCCCATGCTGATACTGATTTCCATACTACCACTGCTGATGAGAGTTAGGATATGAATATGCATATGGATTATAACCAAAATAGTGTTCAGGAAATTTAGGAGCCATACCTGCACCTACTTGAGGCCAATGTCTTCTTGCTCCCCATAGCATACAATTGTTCAGCTTCAGGCTGCCCCCCCTATAAATATTGCTTTAAGTCCAGGTATAGAGGGACATTTTTCTATGGTATGGTCTTCTGCACAAATAGTTTACTTATTAGTTTCTTTCAAGTTAAGAGGACATTCTTTAGGGGGATTCTCGTCTCTACATTTAGGACTAAAAATACATAATGACTCTTTTTCCCTCATAAGTTTTTGTTGAAATTTTAAAGAGTCTAATTGTTTAGTGACAATGTTCATTATATCAATTTTCATGTTTTCCATTTTATTTTCCAGTCTAGCAATAATAGCATCAATAGATTTATTTTTTCTATTTTTATTTCGAGTTTCTCTACCAGATTTATACTGATTCCTTGAAAATTTCCGGCATAATTGACAAATTTGATCAAAAGTTTGCTGAGAAATATCACCTTTTCCTAATAGATTCAAATTATTTCTAGCATTATCAGTAAGTCCTCTTAAGAACAAGGTTCTAATAGTGTTGGGATCAAGCCTAAGTTTTGACCTTTCTAAAATATACATAAATCTTTCCAAATAATCTTCAATCATTTCATCATCATCTTGTATGATTGTAAAAATTTCATCCTGCATGTCCTGGGTTTTACAATATTCTTGATATTTAGACAAAAATACCCTCCTCATATGGTCCTAGTAAGTTATTTTGTTTCCTCCTAACCCCATAAACCAACGTAAAGCTAAGTCGTTAAGAGTAACAGGAAATAATCTTAACTTTTGAGCCTCAGTTGCATAATCATAACTTCTACACAAAATATCAAACTAAAATAGAAAAGAGTCAGGGTCTTCATGAACTTTACCATGGAAATGAGGGAGAGCTGATGGTGGAATATTCTTCATCTATGACACGGTGTTAGGATCCACAATTGGAAACAAAAAAGTAGATTTTCCTTCACTTACATGGTTGTCACTAGTTCCTTCCAAATGGTCTCCTTGGTCTGCCATTGTTTCCTTCTTGCTTTGTACTGGTTTCCACAGGCTGATCTACACTTGAGTTGTTAGTACCAGAATCCAGGTGGATTGTTCCTGCGTGATGGGTTTGAATTGAATTGGGCTTCCTTCTTGCAGAAGGAGACCCAATGTTAGAAAAAGTCTTCTGGCCCTTAGTGGGCTCCGAACCCTTACCTTTCCTAGGCATTCATCTCAAAAAAGAAAGAAAAATATCAAGATAATTTTTAATAAAGAATGTTGTCAGAAATCAATCAACACCAGTAAAAATTCCTTCAAAAATACTTGCAAAAATAAAGGAAACTTACCCTTATTATGCAATTACAAAATTCTTACCAAATCAAATCGCCTCCCCGACAACGGTGCCAAAATGTTGGGTGCAAGAATTACACTTAAGTAAAAATTCCTCAAAACTTAATTGTCAACCCGGGGGATTCGTAAACTTAGAGACGAAGCACAGGAATTTCCAGATATGGTATGAATATTTCCAATCTCAACTCCTACTTTTGAAAAGAAGAATTGCAAAATCAATCTTTAGAGAAGAAAGATTAAAACTCAAACCATCAAAACAATCTGAGGCTAAAACAAGAAGAAATGTACTTGAAAAAGAGATTCAGAGATAAAGAGGAGAAATCACTCTAGCCAAATATTTATTAGCTACTGACAATGTATTTCCTTCAACAAAGACACTTTAACAGTTTCCAACAAATGGGCCCCTTCAATCCTGCATATATAAAGATATCCTTCTTGTGAAAAATCAATCTTGCACTAGTGCAGTCTTCCTGCACTAGTGTAGGAATCAACGATTTATGCAGAAAGTGTAAAGAAATGTCTTCACTAAAAATGATTTCTTCGTGCAAGGGCTTTGAACTTTCTCAAGTCTGCAACACTCAGATCCAATACCAAGAAACTATTTCTTATACTCGATCCAGGCTTCTTGCACCTTAACGTATGATCCTTGAAATTAATAATTCATTACTGCAGTGTGATAAAAAAATAAATATGAATATCTATAGAGAATAAGAAAACAATCTTTTTAATTAAGATATGACTGAAAGAAAGAAAGCTGTTACAAGTAAGCTAGAAAGGTTTTTTGCATTATATTATCTAACGCTGGTGCGAGAACAGTTCCCCTTCTTGCACCAGGGAGAAACAAAACCAATGTGCAGGAAATAAATAACACACCAACGTGCATTGGTGTAGGAACGAACCAGAAAAAGGAAATAAACTAGATCGTGCAGAAAATAAATAGCACACCAACATGCACTAGTGCAGGTAACTCTTCCTACTCGAACCAGGAAAGGGAAAGAAATCAACCGTGAAAAAAGCAACTTAACTACTTCACGCAACAAATCTGCTTTCCACTCAAATAGAAATTCAAAGACTTCAAATTAAATCACACTAAATGGTTTAAACATAAATTGTAAGAACAACAAGGAGGGAGAACGTGTTGGTTTGGTTGGGCCCTTGACCAACCAGTGCGTTTCCCTTTCAAACAAAAACGCTACTTAGAATTAATTCATCAAATATTTAAGCCAAAGATAAAATGTACAGAACATGAGGCAGATCTCTTCATATTAGACTCTCAAAGAAATTACATACATGATTACATATCCAGCCTAGATTTGGGCGATAAGACAAAATAGTCTTGTTACTGCCTCCTGGTTCTATTCGATTCTCAAAACATTGAACTGTTTGTCCTATTTACATTTCTGCTTATATATATCCTTTTGGCCGCAAGCCAAAAGAATCGTTTACCATTACATAGTCAATTATAGAAATTGTTGCAACGAATTACATAGCCGATTGCAAAATAAGCTTGCATCCTTCAAAATTGAATCTCTTTTACAAAATAGGCCTCGACTATCTCCAGCTATCCGTTCCTCTTAAGTTTGATCTCAACTACTCTCGATTTGCCTGCTGTCATAGCTGGGACTCGTTTGCCTTCATATATATTCTCATTGATCGTTTCCAAAACAGGCAGTCAACCCAAGTGATTCGGATTTCCTGCCAAGATTCACGGCGCTGGTGCTGGTGCAGGATTTGTTCTGCACTAAAAAATTGCAATCAAGATAAGTGATCATCTATTAAATAGCATAGGAGGTAATGATAAGTTATGAAAGTAATTCTAAGTAAGAAATCACGTAATAGATAGTTAATAAATGCTAAGATAAGTTAAAAAATGTAAAATATTAAGTTTATGCAAAATGTGGAATCGTTCTCGCACTAGTGCAGGATGAGGGCGCATAAGATAGGTAAAACAAGGTAATGATTATGATTTGGAAAGGGAAGAATGGTAAAAAAGAATGCAATTTAGGGAACTAACAGTAAGGAGTTTTCATGGTCTTGCAAGTTTTTACAAAACTTTTATAAGAGGTTTTAGTCAGATCTGTGCACCAATATTGAAACAATAAAGGAAAGAAACCAACCATTTAAGTGATATAAGCAGCAGATCATAATTTCAAGTTGTTGAAAAAGAATATCACTGAAAGACCTATTTTGGCCTTGCCAAATTTTGATAAAATATTCCAATTTGAGACTGATGCTGGTGGGATAGCAGTTGGAAATGTTTTGAGTCAAGAGCAGAGACTGATATCTTATTTCGGTGAAAATTTAAATGAGGCCAAGAAGAATTATTCATCCTATGATAAGGAGTTCTATCCCATTGTTCAAGCTTTGAAGAAATGGAGGCATTATTTGTTTCGCAAAGAATCTGTGTTGTATTCTGATAACCATGCAATGAAGTTCATAAATAATTAGCCAAATTTGAACCAAAAGCATGCTAAGTGGGTGGATTTTTTGCAGAGTTTTACCTTTGTAATCAAACACACAAGTGGTAAGGCAAACAAAGTTGTCGACGGTTTGAGTAGAGTAAATTTTATTATGCAGGAATTGAAGATTGGAATTTTGGGGTTTAAAGAAATGATTGATATGGATGAGGAAGAACCAAATTTCAAAGAAATATATGCAACTGTTAAAAATCCGGTGATTCATAATTGAAGCCAGTGGATGGACTACTTGATTCAAGGAGGATTGTTGTTCAAAGATAATAAATTGTGTATACCTAAGTGCTCCATGAGGGAGAATTTGATTAAGGAGAAACATAGTGGAGGATTGTCTGGATACTTTAGACAGGATAAAAAAATTTCTCAAGCAAGTGCTTTTTATTATTGGCCAAAAATGCTAAGTGATATCAGGAAGTTTGTTGAGAAGTGGAGGATTTGTCAGCATACCAAAGGAAGAAGAGAAAACAATGGGTTATATCAGACATTTCCAATACCCAATAGTCCTTGGGATGTTGTCAACATGGATTATTTTTTTTTGGTTTTCCAAAGACTCAAAGAGGACATGATTCTATCTATTTTTTTGTACATATGTTTTCTAAAATGGCACATTTTATTTCTTGTAAGAAAACTAGTGATGCAACTCACATTGCTAATTTGTTTTTCTCTGAAGTTACAAGATTACATGGAATTCATGTGAGTATTTTTTCAGACAAAGATACAAAGTTCATAGGACACTTCTGGAAGAATCTATGGAAGAAGCTAGGTACAAACATCAGTTTTAGTTCAGCCATCATCATCAGACAGATGGACAAACTGAAGTGGTGAATAGGAGCTTGGGAAAAATATTAAGGAGTTTGGTTTACAAAAATCCAAAGCAATGGGATTTAGCACCTGCTCAAGTTGAATTTTCCTATAATGATACTCCTAACCAGAGTACTGGGATGATTTTTTTTCATATTGTTTTTAGAATTCATCCAAGAGGGGTGTATGAAGTGAGATATTTGAGCAAACAAGAGAAAAGGAGTGCAAAGGCTGAAAAATTTGCATAACATATGCAGAAGTTGAAGGAAGGTGTCAAGAAAAACTTACAAAAAAACACCCAAAAGTATAAACAAAGAGCTGATATGAAGATGACTGAAAGAGAGCTTCAAGTATATGATTTGGTCATGGTCTATTTAAGGAAAGAAAGGTTTCTAGTTGGGACCTATAACAAGCTAAAAACGAAAAAAATAGGGCCATATAGAAATTTGAGGAAGTTTTCTTCAAATGCATATGATATTGAGTTACCAGAAGGAGTTGGGATATCACCCATATTTAATGTTGCAAATTTGTACCCATAAAAAGGAATAGAGGAAGAACTACAAGAAGAATCAACAGAAGAGCAGGATCAGACTTTGAATTGGAAGGAGCAGATGCCAAAGACAACAAAGAAAGAAGTGGAAGCCATTCTGGAGAAAAGAGCGACAAAGAAGACCAAGGGACATACCTATTAATAGCATCTAGTCAAATGGAAAGGAGAACATGTGGAAGATGAAAGTTATATGAAAACATTAGAGTTACAGAAGTTTAATGCAGATCCTGAAACATTGATGGGTCAATCTTTTCATCCCCTAGATTCTAATGCAGGAGCATCCAGAAATTAGCCAGCAATGTGATTATGTGTTGACATGTTGTGGCTAAAAAGAAGTGGGAAAACTTGTTTATTAATATTCTCTTAAGTTCTAATTGTAAGAAGTTAGTTGTTTTAATTTCTTAGATTAAATAGGAATAAAAGTAGCAATTTGGTTCTCCCTGCGAGGAGATTTAGCAAATAGATTAAGTTGAGAGGATAAGATAGAATTGGTTTGAAAGCTAATAAATGAGAAACTACTTTTAGTTATATGGAAGCGTAAATAGGTGTGAATTATAATAGGGTAGATAGAAAGAGTGTAGTGTGCAAGGAGTGTGCAAGCAGTGTGACAGAGGAGAGACAGAGAGGAGAAGTCAATGTAAAACCCAACCATCAAAGGGTTCATCTCTATGTATTCGCACTTCTGATTTAATTCCAAGAGTTTATGTGTGTTTAATTCTCCAATCTATGTAATTTTCACATTTTATTTCCCTGTTAAGTTGTATGGCACATTATCACACAGTGTGTTCAAAGTAATCAATTGGTGGTACAAACATCAAAAACCACAACGAGGTTTCTGTGCGAAAGGTTTGGTAAAGTCGTTGATTCGATAAAAACTTTGTAGTTCATGAAATTGGCCATCGCACATTGCATCCGAAGAGGGGCAACTGTCGCAAGGATAAGTTATATTATTTTCGATGCGAAGTGGGCCAGCGAATGTGAAGTGAGGACCGTTAGATCTGACAGAAGACCAACGATGGAGATCAAATTGTATCTAAAGCGATTTCGCAAATTGAATATTTTAGTGTTTAGCATTAAAGATGTCGCGTGGTAAGTTAGTTGAAGTGTGATGCGAAGTGGAGGAGCAAGGGACTAGTGGAGACTGTTAGATCTGAGCATAGATCAACGACGAAGCAATCACGGAGAATTCACACATCGTAGATTTTAATATTTAATTTAAGACTTCGCCCGATAAGTTATTTTGTCTGCGATGCGATAAAGGGGTTAAGTTGTGGTAAAATAAGAAGATTTTGAAGCGATAGATCGCAATCGCATATCGCATGAGATAAGTGATACAATTATCGCTAAACTTTAAAATTTGTGAAGCGGTAAGTTATAGAAAGTGCGAAGTGTGATCAAGCTGCGTTTGGTCCGTTTTGTGTGGGCTATAAAAGTAGAGTTCCGCGTGTGTATACTCTTTTTGTGAGATATAAGATCGGAAACATGCATAAAGTTAAGTTTTCTGTGTATTGTGGTTATATGCGGCCTTTCAGCTGCATCACATATTATGATATACAAAACAATTTTAATAACAACATTTTATTTGTTGATTAATAAAAACATTGTATTTGTTGTATTTAGTTTAATATATAAACTAATCTATACCTAAAATTATGTCTCTTTATTTGAAAAAAAAACCAAATATTTTTAATGTAAGGTTGTATTCCATTGTTAATTTGATTTCTTGATCGATAGGCATAAGATTAGTTTAAAAACAAAATTAAAAACTATTAAAAATATATATATATCTTAAATTTGTAACATAAAATTTCAATATTAATTTTAATTTTAATTTTTTATTATAAAAAAAGATCATTAATATTTTAATATTAAATTTTAAAATAAAATAGTAAGAACATTATTGATACTATACATAATAAAATGGTTGTAAAAAGTCTTATTGTTAAATTGTGAAAAAATGCATAACCTAAGTTTAAATTTGAGTGCATTTCAAATTTATGTGAACTATTTTTCATTATATTGTATAATTTAAATGACACTTATTTTTTATGAGCCAAATGGTTGATGCCAAGGTTTATAAAATATTATTTAAAGTAGGTAGTTGACTAGTCGAAAGCAAATGTGATCAAATTGGAATTTTATGCAAATTGGATGTGACAACAAAAGTCATGAATGACACTACTGTGTCAATGAAAACATAAACATATTTTTGTGGCATATTTGGATATGACATCTTGATGAAAAAAACCTATGATATTTGTGAATAAAACTTATTATTCATAGAATTCATTATCTAAAAACATAATTTTTCATATTTTGAAGCATGTGTACTTTGAAAGGAAAGAAAAAGTCCAATTTTCCTTGATTAATAACAAAACTCGAGAGGTGTTTGACTTGTTTCATTTTGATAATGGAAAGCTTATGTATCCAGTCTCCATTGAAAAGCCTTATTATTTTATTACTTTTAATAATGACTTCTAGTGAAAGTCAAGCATGACTTCAAGAGGATGAAAAATGGTGTGCATAAAAAAACCATGATGGTTATGGATTATGGCTATGAACACACAATTTTTGATGATTTTCCTATATTTTCCATGGGTTGTGAGTGAATAAATGTAAAAGAGACTCTTAATGGAGATATGTTTGCTCACTAGAAGAAATCAATGGCAGAAGAAATCAAAGCCTTGAAATAAAACATAACTTAGCATTTGCAAGAGTTTCTTGAAAGAAGGAATGCACTTGGATGTACATGGGTGTTCAAGGAGAAGTATAATGAAAATGGTTATGTACAATGGTACAAGGATCCTTTGTTATTTAATTGATCATGGAGAAGGTGTTGAATATGAGGAGACCTCTCTAGTGGCCAAGATGACCTCTAATATTAGGTTGTTGTTGGCATTAACAACTACATATGATATGATTTGGAAGTGGAAAAAATGGCTCTGCAAACAATGCTTTTAATTTCATGGTAAGCTGAAAGACAAATAATTATGAAACAACTATAATGATTTGAACTAAAAGAGAGGGAAGGCATGGTATGTTGATTGAAGAGATCATAATTACATAGATTAAAGAAATGCCCATCATAATGTTCCCATGAATTTGGTAAATATGTTGTAAAACCAATGTCAAAAAAAGAGCTAACCATTATTTTACTTACAAAAAAAAAATTATTTTATTATTCTTATATAATATTTTATGAATTCATCATCATCATCACCACCACATATATAATAAATCCTCATCTTACATACATATATTAAATGAATTTTAATATAATACAATATACTAAACTTAAAAATTAAATTTTAATATAATACAATACACTGAACTCGAACTTGTTTTTCTCATGTCTCGTATCATAGCTTTAAACCATTTTAACATATTGTACATTAGAAGTGAAGGTAACCAACAATTTCGTCGCATGAATTTACATTCTTTTATGATCACATTATAAAACATGTAGTTGGTTTGTCGTCACACAACCATTGCTGAGAATGACCATTGTGGATGACATATGTTGGAACACTCGAAGCGCCGCCATTCCCATTCTTTCCACGCACATTATCATCTTTGCCATTAATTCTGCTCAAAATCGAGACTTAATATAATGCAATATATTTTATTTATAATAAATTTGAAAAAAAAAAATTATCATATTACAAGGTGACGATTCAATGTTGATCAATATAACTTTCAAAATGAAAAATTGAAAAAACATTATACTATTTTTACAATTATAATTATATTTCTTTATTTATATATATATATATAATAAAAGAGATAATGATATCTCTTATCATAACGTGTATTTACCATTATATATGCTTCTCTGTCATGAGTATTTTGTTATTTTGATTTCGATTTTTGTGAAGTAAATTGTTTTCAACTTAGAAGAAAGTAAGGTATATATAAAAAGGATTCTTAGAGATTTGTCTGGGAAACAAATGTGGATGTTGGGTAAGAATATTGAATTATTAAGGTGAATAAAGTTTACAAGACTTTTTGAAAATTTATTGAGTTCTTGTATTTTTATTTATTTATTTATATATTTTAAAATTCAGTAAAGTTTTATCTCAAAAAATATATTGAATTTGATTATAGTGGGAAGTAATCAAGGCTGCAAGAGGGAGTTGGCCCTAATTTGGGTTCAGTGTTGGGGCTTAATGATAGTCAAAACATAGAGGACAATGCATGCTAAGAGCCACCAAGAAACCTCTCTTTGTTATCCCAACCAATAAGTTAGATCACTACCGAGGATATATGAAGGACCATGCCTTAATCTGTAAATTTATAGGAATCTGGCCAATTGAGAAAGATTTACTGAAATGGATTCAACTCAAATGGAAACCAAAAGGCCATATTGATATCAAGTTTGGGGCCAAGGGGTTTTTTACAATAATATTCACAAACCTTCTAGACAAAGAAAGGATCTTCGAAGGAGGTCCATAATTTTATTACAAAACAGGGGTATTTCTTCGGCAATGGGAGGAATTTTACAACCCGAACTAAGAATAGTTCCTCTCGGCTCTAGTCTGGGTATGTCTATTTTACTACCTATTGACTTTTGGGAACCTGAGATACTAGAAGGCATTGGAAATTCTCTTGGGAGATTTGTGAAGATAGCCGAAACGACACACCTATGAAGGTATACTTCTTTTGCCCGAATTTTTATTTATATGAATATTACGGAGCCGCTTCCCAATTCAATAGAACTGGAATATGAAGGGGAGGTTTGGCAGCAACTTATTGATTATGAACACAATCTGTTTAGATTTAGGAGATGCCATGAATATGGCCATATCTTTGAAACTTGCCCTCTTAATAATTCATAACAACCAGAAGGAAAGCAGACAGAGGGAGGGGGAGCTCCTGCGGAGAATGATGAGGGATTTAAAATAGTTACAAGTAAAAGACAGTTTGGGAAACAACCTGCAAACTAGAATAATATTCACAATACCCCAAGAAATAACCAAAACCGATTTGAATTCTTACAAGAAATAGGAGAAATTGGAAAAGAAGTCGAACAGGTGAATGAGGAAGGATCTAGTTATATTCATCCAAAATCTTTGAAATCTAAGAGAAAAGCACCTTTAGATCCCAATGATAAATAGGACCAATCCTAGCCTTTAGAACAAGTGGATATGGAGGTGGACATCACCAAGGATGAACTAAGTAAGGAGGAACTAGTTATGAAGAAATTGCTGCAAGAATGGAGAAATTTGGATGATAGATTTATCCCTGGTGACGAAAAGACTCTGTATAAAGAAATTTTTGAGGAATACCTCACCTCCCAAGCAAGAAGAGAAGTTGAGATGGCAACTACAACCACTAACCTAGGGGAATCAGCCAGGAAAACAATCCCAAGACTAAAACAGGGAAAAATAAAGGAAGGAAAACTTTGCAAGAATCTATTCAGATAGTTGGAGAGATGTTAGTTAACTCGGGACATGTTATACCGCTCAAAACGGTATTTCAAAAACTCCATAAGATTCCCCGATGATAGTGATCTCCTAGAATGGAAGGGGCCTTTAGAGTAAAGGAAAACAAAGATACTTACAGGAAAGATTGAAGAAAGAAAAGCCACAATTGGTTCTCCTTCATGAAACCAAAGTTTCGGGCTTGAGATTAGAATAAATTATGAACAAAATTCATCCTATATATGAATTAATGGTTATTGAATTGCGAGTAATTGCAGGAGGAATTGCGATTCTTTGGAACCTAGCTGAGGTTATGGTGGAAGGATGGATTGGTCTCCTGCATACCTTAACTGAAAGGTTCAGACTAATTGGAACAAAATAATGGATCTCAGTTTCCTCAGTATATGGGCCGCACATTCCAGGAGATATATAGGCGTTTTTAGAAAGCATAAGGTATTTGAAAACTCTGAACATTGAGAAGTATTTGGTAATGGGAGGAGATTTTAATATTATTACACGAATTGAAGAGAAAAAAGGAGGTATAGGTAGGAATGAGATAGAAATGGAACTATTTCGGGATATGATACCTAATCTCCGAATGGTTGAGATACGTACTATAAATGGAAAATTTACTTGGAATAATGGGAGAGGAGGGGCTCATTAGGTAGCGTCTCGTCTGGATATATTCTTATTATCTGGAGAGATTATTAGCTTGGATGTGTTCTATGAAGCTTTAGTTTTTCCTTGTATGGGATCAATAATTGGACAATATATTTGGAGGTAGACATGAACCAGGGAAATAAGAAGAGACCTTTCAGACACGAGGGGTTTTGGCTACAGAATCCAACCTTCATCGCTAATGTTAAAAGCTAGTGGGAAGAAAGTAGAGTACATGGTGGGAATATAATGCATACATTCCATCTCAGACTCAAAGAAATCAAACAAAAAATTAAGTAATGGAATAAGTCAAAATTTGGGAATATTCATCAAGACAAGGAAAAATTACAGAGACATATGCAGCAAATCCAACAATAGATGATCCTCGAGGGGAGATCTGCGGACCTTGATAAGGAGGAAGGTATACTAATAAGAAAATTGGAAGAAAGACAAATTCAGGAAGAAATATTATGAAAGCAAAAATATAGAATTCAATGGTTAAGAGAAGGGGATAGGAATTTGAGTTTCTTCCACAAAGAAATTATCCAAAGGCAACAACACAATCGTATCTTCTCACTTAAAGATCCTGGTGGAAATGGAATTGTCCAAAATCAAGACTTGGAGCAGACTTTGGTGAATCATTTCCATGAAATTCTAACAGAACCAGATCAGAATCGAATGGAAGCTATCACTTGAGTTAATAGATTCATCGCTACCATTATCAATAGAGAGCATAATTTGGCCCTGCTCAGGGAAATAACTATTTAGGAGGTGGAGGAAGTGGTCAAAGGCTTAGTAAAAAATAAGGCGCCGAGACCAGATGGCTTCACTGTGGAATTCTTTCAGGCTACTTGGTCCTTCATGGGCAAAGATATTTTAGACCTGGTTAAGGATTCGTGAAGGATAAGACATGTATATCTAACTTTGAACTCTACTTTTATTGCATTAATCCCGAAGCATGATAATTGTGATGTTCCGTCAATGTTCAGAACTATTGCCCTTTGTAATTTTATCTATAATATCCTATCGACTATCATGGTCAATAGGCTTAAACCTATCATTCCTTCGCTTATGTCACCTAAAAAAACTAGGTTTTTAAAAGGTAGAAAAATTTTGGATGGGATTGTGATTGCTCAGGAAGCCACTCATTCTCTCCTCACTCTTAAAGCTAAAGGCATGCTGATAAAATTGGCTTTAGCCAAAGCCTATGACCGCCTCAGTTGGACTTACCTCCAAAATATTTTGTAAGAATTTGGCTTAGATTAAAGATGGATCAAATGGATCATTTCATTTATCTCTACCCCTAATTTCTCAATTTTGATTAATGGAAGCCCTTCTGACCCTTTCAATGCCTCCTGAGGGTTGAGATAGGGAGACCCCTTATCCCCATTCCTTTTTATCATTGTTGTGGAGGGGTCGGGTAGATATATTAAACAACAGGTGATGGACGGAACTATGAAAGGCTTGAATCATTGGGGGCCTGGTCTTACTCTATCTCATCAACAATTTGTTGATGATATCATGATTTTTTGCCAAGCTAGCCTAAAAGAATCTAAATTCATTTTAGATATTCTCAAAGTGTTTATGGCTGCCTCTGGAACCCTGATCAATAATGACAAGTCCAATGTTTTCTTCTTTAACACCGCTCCTCAAGCTCAACGGTTCTTAGCTCACATTCTAGGGTTTACAATTGGGACTCCGCCTATAAAGTACCTGGGAATGCTCCTTTCTCTTAATTCCCTTAGAATATCTTGCTGGAAAAATATCATAATGCGAATTCAAAATTGACTCTTGAACTGGACTTTTTGGGCTCTCAATGGCCCTAGCCGTGTCATCCTTAAATTTTTTCTTCAATCTATCCCTATTTATCAACTATCTGGGATGGCTCCCCCTAAGACTATTTGTTCTGAGATGGCTAACATTATTGATTTGAGGCTTCTACGACTTGTGTTGTGTGTAGAATCTTCCAGATTTATCACATCCATTTTTGTTAGAATTGACGTTTCGAACCAATCCTCTGTGGTTCATCATCAGGATAGATCAATGAATTTTGTCAGATCTCATCATTGGATATCAATGAAGGAGAATGAAATTGAACGGATGGAAACTCGGAGGTCGACCTTTAATGATGGAGGAAAAGAAATTATTAAATTATTATTTTAATTAATTAATATATTTTTAATTAATGACTCTAAATTTAGTTAGTTTTAATTATTGAAGTAATTTTGTTATTTAATTAATATCTTTTTTTTTTTAATTTAAATAAACAATTTTTATCTAAAAATTAATAAATTATCTAAATTTCACAATTGTATTATTTTCATATATATATATATATATATATATATATATATATATATATATATATATATATATATATATATATATATATATATATATATATATATATATATATCAATGTAAGGTAGTTTGCTACTTATTGATGGTTGTATTAATTTATGTAAATTAGGCTTCAAATGAATGTTTTTAGTATTAATAATTTTAATTTAAATAATAATTATTAAAAAATATTGATTGTATTAATTATATTTTTGAGGTTTAATAATGATATTTTAATACAAGTTTAATAAATATTGGGGATGTAGGTCAATATAATAAATTTTAATTCTATGGATTCCGAAATTGCGGTTAATAGTATTCAAAAATTAATGATTACTAAATTTTGAATTAACATTGATAATTATTAACTAATATGAATGATACTAAATGAGATTAATAGATTAGATAATTAAGGGGAAATGAGTGAACGAAAAGGGGGGGAGTGGGGGAGGGGAAGGGGGGAGAAATATTAATGGAAATAAGGAGAGATGAGGTTGAGGACCATGACAGAGGTATAGAGAAATGAGTAGGTTAGAGGAAGAAAATGTAAATATAGTGAATGAGAGAAATGAGATGCAAAGGGGGAGTTATTTTAGGGGGGGTTTGGGGTTTAGAATAGGAATCCAATTGTCGCTTATTTTCCAGCCATCATTACGGTTGAGGTTGTTAGGGTGTTTTCAATTTTAGCCACAACCTAAGAGTTTGCATTAATGGCTAACATTTTTAAAAAATTTATGTGGCAAGTTTCCCAACAAAACCGCAAGTGGGCTCTCCTATGATGGGAAAATATCACATTTCCTAAAAAGAAAGGTGGTTTGGTATTTTGGGATCCTACATTTTAAACCAGGTAATGGGGGTTGAATTATGGTGGATATGGATGCAGGGAGGCACAGACCTATGGAAAACAATATGGAAATGCAAATATGAAATGTCGCAAACCATGAGAGACCGGCTGCAAGCGCAAATCATTCCTAAAGGCTCAGGAATACAAAACTTGGCCTTAGAAAATAGGAATCTCATTGGAGATCACAGCTTCTGGGTTATTAGGGGTGAAAACATAGCCTAGTTTTCGGAAGACTCCTAACAACAACAAGAGAAATTATATAGTAGGCTTGATTTAGCAGAAATGTTCCTTTTTACAAATCAGCCAAATACCAAAGACATAAACCACTATTGGGAGAAACATAATGGTCAATACTGGAGGAGATGGAAGAAAAAGCAACATTGGCAACAGGCCCCCAACATCTAATAGTGGGGAAACCTGGGAAAAGAAATACATACTAGGAAATTACCTATCCTCACAAGGAATGATATCCTACGTTGGGGGTATAGCATGAAATGAATGTTCACAACTAAAGAAGCTTATCAGATAAAATCGAACAATGCACAAGCTGTAGATAATAGCCTGTGGAAAATGATTTGGGCAAAAAAACACTAGCCTAAAGTGGAACATTTTTATGGATTGTTGGGCATGGAAGAATTCTTACCTGGGACCAGTTACATAAATGAGGGATTCTCGGACCCTCAAGTTGTGTGATGTGTGGTGAGAATGAAGAGACTCTAGAACATCTTCTTAATACTTGCTCACTTGCTGAACAAATGTGGCACAACCTTTTTAACCTGTTCCAACAAACTTAAAGAAATAATGAAATCATCCAGAAAAAAATTGAAAACTGGAGGAAAGGAGGATACCAAAGTATGGTGGTAAATCGAGCCTAGTCATAGTTGGCTAGGTTTCTATTCTAGACAGTGTGGAAGGAGCACAATCGAAGAACGTTGAGAAATGAAAAGAAACAAACGACTAAGATTTGGTAGACCATTGTCCAAAATATAAGAGAGACTATACTAGCGGAAAAATGGAACCTGGAAGATTGGACAACACAGGGTACAGAGGAAATGATACTCAATCAGTGAAACCTTAAAGCAGAGATGTTGGCGACAACCTCTTAGAAACACAAACTTATGGCTTTCGAAGTTTGGGATAATTTCATACCTCCTCAGTAAGGATTCATCAAACTAAACTATGATGGGGCCTCAAAAGGGAACCGAGGCCAGGTAGGGGCTGGGGGGGATCTTTCGTGACTCTGCAGGCCATGTTTTGCATATTTTTGCCATCGATCTGGGGTATGCTAGCAACAATGAAGCTGAATTGATTGTGGCGAAACAGGGAGTGACAATTGTGAGTAGAGAACGTTATAATCGTCTCGAGGTCGAAGGAGATCTGGCTATGGTTATGGGTGTCCTCTAGAAGTTGCAGAAGTGAGCATGATGGGAGAATATAAGCAGCAGCTGGAAAACAGAAAGACTGATACATGAGATTAAAGAGATAATGATGAGGATAATCTATATGATTCCGCTCCATGTAAGAAGATCAAGTAATGAAGCAACTGACTTTCTGGAAAATTGGGGATGCATCAACTAGGATACGGTTATGAATCAACCATGGGCGCAATCTAACCTAGATCTAGGTCTCCCAGAGCTCAAGAAAATTGTACAACGGGACTGGGGTAATAATGAAAACCATATCCAAGATTGAGATACAAATAAAAACCCCCAATCGGGGTTCCAACTGTCAACAAAAGCGGCACCTCAACAAGATAGGATGAGGGTACATGGAGGAGGCATGCGAAGGTCATCACACAATGATAAAGGATGACGTGTGCAAATCGGGATGGGTGGCTCCACCCACGGAGAGTTATGACCACATTAAGTGATAATTCTAAACAACCCAACATGGGATGTGGGATGTCAGGAATGATTTGGGAAGTGTTCCGTCAGGTGAGGTGCGAATGGGATATGTACATTTCCTTCACCATTCTTTGGATATTTTCCTTCAGCCGTATGCAGTGTTTCAGTAAACAGGTCAATCGATGGTGGAGACCTTTGCAACATGTAACATATCAGTATGTATCCAATTCTTCGTATTTTATTTCCATGAAATGAGACTCTGGGTTTCGTTCAATGAGAAGAAAGATATTGGTTTTCCTGGATTATCTATAGCGATTTTTGTTGAAAATGGCAACAATAAATAGTGAAGGAGGCCTCCTGAAACATCTTTCCTGATCCTAGTTGGAAAGTGATTACCTAAACTAGGTGGGGACCACACATGTGATTTTTGTCGAAAAGTCTATTTTTAGACTATGTCTATTTTTAGACATATGGAGCATGGTCTAGGAGTTGCGGGATGCTATTCTTGGATGATTGGTCAAGTTGGTAAAAATAGATGGACCTCTATTTTTAGACATTGGGCGGTTTCTATTTTTAGACTGCCAGGCTAAAAATAGAACAATCAAATATTATTAACCCTTAATAATATTTAGACTATAAACATTATCTTATCCTCTTGGAGCACTTCAGTTTGATGCTTGGATGTGGCACATGCAGCTGACAGAAGGAAATATGCATTTCCTAAGGGTTAGTTGAGCTATTGCATGGTTGACTTCAGTTAGAACTCATGTGGCAGAGTTTGGTGGAGTTGATGAGACAATTGGTGGAGTTGTGCTCGGTTTAACTTAGTTGAACTAGTTGTATTTAGTCTAACTGAAAAATACACTAGTGATGAGTGGTGTGAATTAATTATTAATTAATTCACTAATTATTAACTCATAAATCAACTAAAGAACACATCAGTTAACTGCAATGCATGGACAGTTCAGTGGAGACCAATGTTAGAGGTGGGTGAAAGGGTGGAGTCTACTATCAGTTGTGACTATAGTGTGCATGAGATTTGCACAATCATTGGAGGAGATTGCCAATGAGGATTGCGCAGTTAAAGCCAAGGGAATTCGAATTCATTCTAATCCATTCTCTCATCTTGGATTGCGCAGTAGAGGCAGGCAAACAGTGGAGGAGTTTTGAACCCGTGACTTGTTCAAAACTGAGCTAGTTTGTGTGTAACTTTTGGAGATAGTACTGAGTACTTTTGAGGAGTATTGTACTGAGATTGTTACATGATTATTCTTCATTATAATATACAGACAGTGGGGGGTTTTCAGCTGTAAGCTTTCCCCGGTATACATACTCTGTTATATATGTTGAATTTCTATGTGCGCATGTGAATGTTTTCAATACCGCTTGTTGTTTTATTTCCGCATGTGATGATTAATGCGTAGAAGAGATTATGTGTTATGTATGAAGCTCAAATAGTATGTGACCAGGATAATATCGGTGAATAATTCAGCAAATTATTCAAATTTCTACATGGTATCGGAGCTAAATTAATCGTCAAAGATCTATTACGGTGATTGCAATTATTTCCTCGGACAGAGTCTGCACTCGGGCCAGGTAGCCTCCGGATTCATCTTTCTTCGGAAAGTGAAAGGTCTGGTAAATGCCCATGTGGTCAATCTCTGATTTGGAAATAATTTGTTCTCAAGTGTAGATCGGAAGCGGTTGAGTTATCAGCTGGTGGTGAAATTCGAATTTGCAGATTTGTGTTTTTGGTGCCGCGGCGAAAATGTCTTTCAACGAATTGCGACTAGAATATGCCTTGGAAGGCAGTTCGAATTATGTTGCATGGAAAGACCGCATGGAGGTTGTATTAGATGATAATGGGCTATTGGAATTTGTGGAGAAAGAGATTCCAAAGCCTACTTCTATTGATGCTGATGTTGTGGAAGCCTGGCGAAAGAAACAAGAAAAATGTCGAAGGATTCTGTTGGAGGGCGTAAAGGATCACATAGTGTCCAGCCTACATGGAAAGGCTTCTCCATATTTGATGTGGAAAGCCTTGACAGATTTGTACCAGAGCAAGAGCGACCAGAGGAAGTTGGCACTCAAGGATAGACTCAGAAACATCAATATGGAGAAAGGAGAGAGCATCCCCAAGTACCTCACGAGGTTCACCCAATGCAAGGATGAGCTGGGAAACGTGGGAGTGACGGTGGAGGATGAGGACTTGGTGAGCTTGGCTCTCCTCGGTCTTCCAAAAAGTTGGCATGCATATCAAGATAGTGTCAATGGTCGGGAGAAATTTCCCGGATGGGAAAGACTGTGGTCTAATCTGGTGCAAGAGGAGATCCGACGGAATACCAGGGATGGATCTTCATCAAAGGCATCTGATGAAGAAGACTGTGCTTTGGCTGCCAAAGCAAGGAAGGGGAAGGGCAAGGAGAAGGCTTCTCAATCCGGTGCAGATGGTAAAGAGCGTGACATGTCCAAAGTGAAGTGTTTTCACTGTCACGATCATGGACATTACGCCACGAATTGCCCAAAGAAGAATAAGAACAAGCAGGCTGCTGGAGCTGCAGCTGGTGAGGCTCTTGCCTCGCAATTTGAGCTGGACTTCTCATTGATCGCATGCATGTTGTTTAGTGCATTGGGATCCGAGTGGTATTTTGATAGTGACGCTTCCTTTCACATGACGGGAGATGTGAATATTTTCAGTGACTTGGTGGAGAAAGGTCTCCAGATGCATATTGAGTTGGGCGACGATGGATGATACAATGCGACCGGCATTGGTACCATAACCTTTCAGAGGGAGTCAGGTAAACTCATTCTTTTACAAGATGTATTGCATGTACCAGGTCTAACAAAGAATCTAATCTCAGTCGCAATGTTAGAGGATAAAGGGTATGAAGTTGTCTTTAGAGAAGGAAAATTTTTCCTTCGGCACAAGGCAACGGGACAAGTCAAGAAGGTTGGGATTCGAGCAAAGAATCTCTATAGACTTGAAGTAGATGGGATGTCTATGGAGCTTCCTACTGTTGGGAAGTGCAAGAAAGACATGCAATTGATGCTTGAGAGGGAGCAAGTTTTGCATGCAGGTAATAGTGAACCTCGGGATGTGGAGCAACCACAAGATGAGGATCATGGAGTGGAAGAAACCACTCATGCAGAGAAATTTCGTGCCAGATGGGCAGAGGGAGTGCATGCAGCTATACCACCAGGTGTGAGGTGGGGCGACATGCATGATTAATCCCAAGAGGAGATTTCTGGGCAGGATTCATGAGATGGTGTGGATCTCATGAATTGAACCTGGCTACGAGGTGCCCACAATGCAGCAGTAGCATGATCAGTTGGATTGATGCAGGCAGATCAAAGTGACAGTGTCGGATACTGGAGCGCGGATCAGAGTTGACAGCAAGTGTAGAGTGCATGGGTGCAAGAGTTCAACAGCGCAGTGGTTCCTGATGACATGTGCAGTTGGTACCAGCAGAAGTCGAAGACTTTGATGATAGATGCATCAGACTGATTGAGTTGTTTGGAGCCTATTCAGTTTCGAAGATGTTGCATGCAAAGGGTGCATGGTGCATGCATGGAGTTGCATGGTGCATGCATGAGTTTGCATGGTGCATGAAAATGGTGCATGGAGAAGGCATGGAGTTGCATGGCACATGCATGGAGTTGCATGGTGCATGCATGAATTTGCATGTCGCATGCATGGAGTTGCATGGCGCTTGTGAAGGTTGCAGGGCGAATGCATGGAGTTGCATGTCGCATGCAAAGACAGTCCTTTCTTGTTGAGAGGGAGTGCTGAAAATGGCAACAAGAAACAGTAAAGGAGGCCTCCTGAAACATCTTTCCTGATCCTAGTTGGAAAGTGATCACCTAAACTAGGTGGGGACCACACGTGATTTTTGTCGAAAAGTCTATTTTTAGACTATGTCTATTTTTAGACATATGGAGCATGGTCTAGGAGTTGCGGGATGCTATTCTTGGATGATTGGTCAAGTTGGTAAAAATAGATGGACCTCTATTTTTAGACATTGGGCAGATTCTATTTTTAGACTGCGAGGCTAAAAAATAGAACAGTCAAATATTATTAACCCTTAATAATATTTGGACTATAAACATTATCTTATCCTCTTGGAGCACTTCAGTTCGAGCTACAGATGTGGCACATGTAGCTGGCAGAAGGAAATTCTAATTTCCTATGGGTTAGTTGAGCTATTGCATGGTTGACTTCAGTTAGACTCATGTGGCAGAGTTTTGGTGGAGTTGATTGAGGAGTTGATGGAGTTGTGTTCGGTTTAACTTAGTTGAACTAGTTGTATTTAGTTTAACTGGCTAATACACTAGAGATGAGTGGTGTGAATTAATTGTTAATTAATTCACTAATTATTAACTCATTATTCAACTAAAGAACACATCAGTTAACAGCAGTGCATGGACAGTTCAGTGGAAACTAGTGTTAGAGGTGGGTGAAAGGGTGGAGTCTACTATCAGTTGTGACTATAGTGTGCATGAGATTTGCACAATCATTGGAGGAGATTGCCAATGAGGATTGCGCAGTTAAAGCCAAGGGAATTCGAATTCATTCCATCCATTCTCTCATCTTGGATTGCGCAGTAGAGGCAGGCAAACAGTGGAGGAGTTTTGAACTCGTGACTTGTTCAAAATTGAGCTAGTTTGTGTGTAACTTTTGGAGACAGTACTGAGTACTTGTGAGGAGTATTGTATTGAGATTGTTACATGATTCTTCTTCATTATAATATAGTCTCTCTGAGAGTTTTCGGAAATTTGTGGAAGCTTTCCCGTATACATCTTGTGTTATATATATTGAATTTCTATGTGCGCATGTGAATGTTTTCAATACCGCTTGTTGTTTTATTTCCGCATGTGATGATTAATGCGTAGAAGAGATTATGTGTTATGTATGAAGCTCAAATAGTATGTGACCAGGATAATCTCGGTGAATAATTCAGCAAATTATTCAAATTTCTACAAGTTTGATATATTGCAATATGTTTCCTGGGTCTCATAATCAATCCTTATAACACTATTGTCATGCAACAAGTTTTTGGTTTTACGCTTACTTCCTTGAAATGTTGGTATAAAGCTAGAATTGTGACTTACCAAGAGGTAGAAATTCTCACTATGGATGGCTCGGAAGGGGCCGTTTTAAGAGAGTTCTGGGTTCAATACTCCAATGACAGTGATAGGATCTCTTTTCATGTAAACGGGTATGCTTTGAAGTAGCCTCTTCTCATTGTGGCCTACTTTACTACCTTCATCTAGCCATAATGGAGTTATTGGTCCTATAGATACTTTTGTGGCTCTGCATGGAGTTTTATGGACATTGCATGGCATTGTTTTGATTTGTATGCTGCCCAATTTGGGCGCCATGTTATTTTCACATCATTGTTTCTGCATGTCCCCAATTTGTACCACCAGATGTGGGAATTAGACCATATGGCATCTAACGATGTTAATGTGGGGGGTGGTAATGTAAAGGGTAGAAAAAAAGTTAGAAGTTCTCAGTGGGTCAGTCATGTCGGTCATTCTGTCACCTTTTGTTTTCTAACTACTTCTCAGATTAAGGGTAAAACAGTTAGTACTTATGGCGGGAGTCTCTGGGTCACGGTTAATATGGGAAAGTGGAACAAGGTTTGTAACTCTCTCAATTGGATGAGGTCAACTATTGTTGTTTACGGGTCCACTCAGGACTGGTTATATGTTCTCAAATCAAGTCCTCTGAGTCTTTCAAAGTTGCAGTCTCTATCTAGATATGGAAGAAGTCAGGCCCTATTACTTCGTCATTTTGTTAATCTCTTGGATTGTTTTAAATTTGTCATGTTGTGTACTGTTACAGGTCTTCCAAGCAACTCCTACCTGCAGAGAAATTTGTTGGAAGGTCGGAACTTGAAGAAAATGGTGAATGGAAATTCGGTAAAGGACACAAAGGAGAAAGGAAAATCCAAGGCACCTCCAACCAAACGTGGAAGGAAGTCTGGCAAAGAAGTGATGGAGAATCTGTTCCAAACATACTTCGACAGAACACCATGCTATATTAAGTCATTGATTCATGGATGGGAGGGACATGCAAGAGGAAGATGACATGTATGCGGAAGAACTAATACTCGAGGCAAAATATCCCTATTTCATCACTCAATTCGCACCTATTGGTTGCTGAAATGCCTTTTGGTGAAGGCAATAGTTTCTGTTCAAGAGATTGGGAGAGACTCTAAAGAAGCCTCAAACTTAGCAGATACTAACAGGGCTATACAGGAAATCAACCTACGTCAGCACCATCAATGCGTTCGCTTGGGGAGAATTGAGAAGTAGTTGCAAAGTATGCATCAGGTCGACATGCCTGGCTCCAGTGTGAAAGATCTGGCTCCAGTTAAGTCAGATGATGACTGATTTTAGTTATTTTTGTATTTTGGGATGACAACTAAACTTACTTACTTTACTTCTTGTGATGATAGCAGTTAGCATTTACTTTTTAATATGTGTATGAAAGGGAAGATTGATATTGGCTACTTAAAGACACTTAGAGACATACTATAGATGTTTATGTTTTGGATGGCCTACAACGCTTTAAGACGTCCAAAAGATATGGTTTCCTATGTGTTGAGGCCAAAAGTTGTATTTTCTTATAAGCTACATTTTATTTTTGAATAGAGAATAAAAAAGACATACTAAATTTACCAAAAAAAAAAAGAAGAAGAAAGAAATAAAGAAATAAATTAACATTACTATAATACAAGACACAACCCGATTTTGCCATTTTCTGTAATATAGCTCTATACCATTTTAACGTATTATCATCATCATTGGTTACATTGAGGTGAAGGTAACCAACATCCTATTCTATGTTCATAATACAGAAGGTCACGCGATTTCTTCCCGTGAAATTACATTAGAAGCGTCCAAATCTAACTAAAGATAAAGAGTACCGCGTAAGAAATATATCAAAACATAATAAAGCGATGGCAGCCACCAAACACATCTTCTCTATCCTGTACATATATTCCTCTTTACTTGTAGAGAAAACTTCACTTCTCCTGCGTTATCCAAACATTTTGTGGTGAGATGGACGAGGACGCTTCCACTGTGACAAGAAACATATCTTATCCAAACATTTTGGTGGCGGTGGGCACGTTTCCAATGTCAAAGAAATGAAAACATGTATATTCAGTGGGCAGCAAGAAAATGTACACCTGAGCAAAGTATTTGTCAAAGTTATCAAAAGATTTGACCTTAGGTTTCTGTCATAGTTATAAATATGTTTAATGTTCAGACACGATATTTGGGCAAAACCGATCAAATGTCATTGCACCCATTTTCCGTATTCCAACGAGGACCCTAATCTGTTTCGTGTTTGGAGAAAGCACCATTTGTATTTTTGGAGAAAGGTAAACCCAGATTTTGAAAAAGTAAAAAGAAAATTGGAGAAGGGTAAACCTAGATTTTGAAAAAGTAAAAAGAAAATAAAGAAAATGGTGATTTTCAGAATGTTTTTAGGATGAACCATATTATTTTGGTTGAATTTTTTTGAATTATCGAATGTAGTTTATTTTTCTCGAAATAAAATTGAAAAAATTAATCTATTCAAATAAATTATTTTTAATTAAAAATAAATAAAAATAATAATTTATCAAAATAAATTATTTTTAATTAAAAATAAAAATTAAATTAGTTAACTTAGAAAATAAATCCATATGAATAGAGAAACAAAACCATCCTTGATTAAAAAAAATGCTATTAAAATTGTTTTTTTTTTTTTAATTTAATATTTTAGTATGAAATATTTTGAATGAATTTATTATTTTAATATGAAACAATGAGTTCAAGATTAGTGTTAAAATCTGTATGGAAAAGTTATTTTAAACAAAGTTTAAGTTTAATGAAGTGTCACACGATTCTATCTAGCACAAAACAATTATAGTAAAAACATCATGTGATGTACAAAACAAAATTAGTTGTGCAGTTTTTTTATTTAATATATAAATTAATTTTTACTTAAATTTAATTTAATTAAAAAAAGGAAAATATGAAAATATAAAATTACATTGTTAATATTAATACTATCTATTTTTTTATTAATTAGATATAGAAGTAGCTTTAAAAATTTCATAGAAGTATCATAAATTTGTAATGTTAAATCTTAATATTAAAATAAAATTATCTTATAAAGTAAATAAAATAACATTGCTATCACACACCGTAAAATAAAAAACAAATACATGTCCTAATTCAATGTTACAGTGCATTGTCAAGTCTTACTAGCATAATTGGTTGAGGAAGGGCCTCATGAACAAGGTGCCCTGGGATCAAACCTCACGACGGGTGGTTGTGCCTTGTGCTAGGGAGAGGAGACATGATAGAAAATCCAGCCAGCTTACGGCTGGTGTGGCCCAGGCCGGGTGCGATCCTTGGGTGACTTTGATGGATTACATACCCCTGGGTCACAGTTTCTCAAGCCACGGGTCAAGCGTAGAGGATCATAAACAACTTGACCAAAAAAAAAAAATTGTTAGAGTGCATTGCAAATTCGTATGAATAAATGGTTAAATTGAGAGACTTACTCCAAATAATGGAATCTTAAAACTTATGGAGAATGGAGTTTCCACATATTATGAAAGCATTAACCTCATCTCCAGATGTGACTTACATTTCATGTATAATGACTTTATATTAAGTAGTAGTGTTACACAAATTTTACACATGTTTACTTTTGAAAATTTTTATTGCTTAAATGGAACATAAACAAGCCTAAACAATTCATTGTGTATTAAATCTAAGATTTTGTTTCCCTTGTAGCACTACATGATAATATTACCTAATTCTATTTACCATAAATACAATGTAAACAAAAATAAAAATCTAGATTGAAATAAGACGTACATTTAACCATGCTTTAATCATGTAATTCACTAAGGACCTTCTCGCCAATATGGACTAAACTTTGGTTCCATAGCATTGTATTTTTTGAGAAGATGATATGGGTTTTTCCTTCTTCATTTGCACCCTCATAAACAATAAAATTATTACACCCATATGTGATATAATTTCATAACTAGTTGTACAAAGTTCCAGTTTCAACTCCCTTTAGCAACACCATTGCTTCTCAAACCATTTTATAGAGTTACCTTTAAAACACATTTATGTACACCTAAATCACTCATCTTACTTGTGTATATCAAGTTTGTAGCCAGCTATGGAATATGCAAACCTGAGGGAGTATTATAATATTTTTTCTTTAGCTTCAACATGACTTTTCCTCATCCTATGGTTTTGAATATTGAGTCATATCCTAAGAAAATGTCACATCTATCAAAATTTTCATATTCACAAAATCATTCCCTATGAGGAGTCATATAAAAGAAGTGTCTAAGTTGATCAACCATACATCCTAATATTAATGTGTGCTTGAAGCTCCTTTCATTGAGGAGGTATTACTTTTGTGGAAGGCCCAGATCATTAGATCCCTTCCCTTTATCAACACTTTTAGATCTAAAATCCTTCTTACAATTCCTAGCTTTATCATATTTTCAACATTTCTTTAAATATTTCCTTGGACATTTAAATATACCTCTAGATTTAGATCCCCAATTGAAGACTTATTTTTATCCCTAAGGAATGTCCTCTTATAGATAATGCATTCATGCTTTGGCTATCCATGGTTTTCCATATGATTTCTTTTAATAACAAGGATGAGACCACATAATCAAAATTTATGATTGTTTCATTACTTCTAATAGTTACATCTAGATCCCACGAATTTGGAAAAGAATACAATAAAACAATGTACTTATCTTCAAATGAAATTTAATATCAACAAATAATAAGTAATTATAGTATTGAAGGAATTTATATTCTCTATCACTTAGCACCAATCATTCATCCTTAGGAGGTACAACTTATTTTGAAGAAAAACATTATTTACCAAGGACTCAGGTTTATACAAAGTCCCTATATTATTCCATTACTTGTTGGATATAGCTTATTTGAGGCATTTAATAACACTAAATCTTAAAAACACAATTGGAATATACTCTTTGTTTTCCTATGAAACTTCTTCTAGTATTTAGTTGAGATACTCTTAGCTATAGTATTATGATACATAGTGACCCAATATTATGTTTTTTCCATAAAGCCCTCCATATTGAACTTCCATAGATCAAAGCCTTTCCCATTAAATTTATCAATCTCAATTTTATAACTACTCATGACTCTCTTCTAGCAAAAGAATCACCACCATATAACACCCATTGAAACCTAATTTATCACGTAATTGAGCTTAATATTTACCCAAAAAATTAGCCCCTAGAGCCAATAAATTGCTTTCATAACAAATATTAGTGTTCAACATTTACACTGAATTAATGTACACACATATTCTTTATAATAGAAAAGAAAATAATAACATTCACACATAGTACTCGGAAATTTACCTTGGAAACACTTATCTGGGAAAATTAGCAAATGTTTAGAGCCTCACCTCTAACTCTCATTATATTATTTTTTTATTGCTTATAAACTTGATTTCCCCAACCATTATAAGCTTCACGTTGTCTTTAAAATATCTTACTCGAAGAAAGTAGCAGGGTCTAACTACATAGTCCAAATCAACATTCTCTAACTAGAAAAGGAGGATTCGAATTGGTTTCTATCTAAGGCTATTTTAGACAAATGTGAGCACCATTGTCACCAAAAGAATAACTAGGAAATTTTGATCCAATGGAAGATACATAAATGGAAGATTCACATGCACTATAATGAAAAGACCCTCTAGTGGAGGTTATAAAGAAGGTTTTTAGTGTTATAAAATTGGCCAAAATTGTCAAAAAAAAATTTGCTACAACATCCGTTAATGGTTAGGGAGGTTTTGGCAGAGATTTTAAAGGAAATTCAACACAACTAAAAAAACTGGGTGGCCGGAGATTATTACAGATGTTTTTTCCATCGGTGCGCTACTAAGGTGTCAACGCACAGGTGTTTGTCATCTAGAAGGTGACCCGAGGTGGTCAAAGGTGCATGCACCGGGTCGTCAAGGTATAAAACCGCACCGGGTGCAGTGTTGGTGATACAACGCATGGGGTTGTTCTAGTTGGTGTTGGGATTTGTGCAGTTCCCATAGGTTGTCTCATCACATCGGTATGCAGACTTATAGAAATGCATCGGTGCATAGTATCAAAAAAATGCACCGATTGTTCTAATTCATATTGGTATTTTTGTGGTGCCCATAGGTCGTACAAATGCACCAGTGCATAGTTTCACATAAACACGCCGGTGCGTAGTATCGCACAAATGCACTGAGATTTATAATTGATATTCGTATTTGTGTTGTGCTCATAGGGCATAAAAATGCGTTGGTGTGTAGCCTCACATAAATGCACCGGTGCGCAGTATCGCACAAACGCATCAAGATTTATAATTGGAATTTGGTATTTGTGCGGTGCCTATAGGTCGTATAAATGCATCAGTGTGTTGTATCATACAAACTCACTGGTGTATAGTAACTAACACGCACTGGTGTTCATTTTGAAATTTTTAGAAACATCGACCTGTGACCATGCAATTATTGTGATTTTTTAAAATTCATTATTCATCAAAAGTCGACACATCTTATAACATTATTCATATTAATTAAATTTTTATCAATGCATTTTAATGTGATGTTTGTATTAATTTATAATATCATATCATAATTATTGTGATTTTTTAAATTCATTATTCATCAAAGACAACACATATATATATCTTATAACAGTATTCATATGAATTAAATTTTTATTAGTGCATATGAATGTGATGTTTGGATTAATTTTTTATATCATATCATCAAATTTCGCATCTCTTCATTATAATATTTAATCATCCATAAATTTAATCAGTGGTGTTACATTTCACAGCGACAATGGAGAACGTAATAGAATAACTTAAAACATATATATATATAAGACAGTATTTATCATACAAAATAGGACAGTTATTGGTATCCCTTTGTCCTTCAATTGGGACACTATGTCCATTACATTAAACGAAATGTTTGATTTAACAGACAAATATTTCAAAAATTACAACGCCTTGCTTTGATATCAAAACATAGTGATCATCATTCTTCGCTTGAACTATTATCATTGTTAGAGCTACTTCCATGACTTGGGTTATTTTCAGGAATGTTTTGTTCATGATGTTGATTGTTTTATTCTTCTTCACAATCCATCTACAAACATAAAAATAAATTGTAATGAGTGTATATATACTGGTGAGAATAATGAAAATTGCAATATTAAATAATATACATCAATGTAAATCGAAAAGAAATAATGTACCATAGCAAAAATTGACTCATGAACTATACACATTCTTTCAAAACCATGTAGTATGGCATATTTCAAGATTTCATCTGTTGGTAAAGTTCCATATTTTGTTTCCTTCAAGTTTTATACCCCATAAAAAATCATATATTTAATATAAAATATTTTTTGTTCCATTAATTATAGACAGAGGTAAGTAAAAAAAGATCGATATATGCTTACAAATTCCACAATTAATTTATGATATGACAACATATACTCACAACCCATATTTAACCCAATCTCAATCAATTCGTCAGATGGTTCTTCTTTGTATGTTAGCACCTATTTGAAGACATTCAATGATGATTTTTGTAAAACAACTTAAAAAATACAAAAATGAAATCTAGTTAAGCTGTTATAAGGAAGTAACAATTACTCACAAACTTAGATATCAACCCTTTTCTTCCTTGTCGTCCTATTTTATGTGTTGAATGGGTTCCATTTTATTTTATTTTCTGCAAAAAAAGACTTGAAAATTAATATTTAATGATAATTGTTTATTTATTATACCCAATGATTGAAAAAATCAATGATTATATATTACATTTGAAGCACATTTTTGTTGATATAGCTCCTCCTGCAATGCATTTTTGTCCATTTCTTTGACCATCTCCTTATACACCTTTTTGTACTTTCCTACTGGCATATTTCTGATATCAGCTCGTTCATCTTTTGAGATTTTCATAATCTTTCTGAAAATGTAACATGACAATAAACTATTTAAATTTATTTTGATATATGGAAAATAATATAACAAAAGTGATATTTATAAATAATTCTAGACAAACATTTAAAGGAATATTACTTTTTATCTCTTCTTTTTTGTTGTTTTACATTTTTGCTATTAAAAGTCTGACATGTCTCATTGACTAATTCTCTGGAAACTCTTCCTGTAGTTTAGATAAAATTTGGTTCATGGAAGCATTGGATTGATTTTTGTATTGTAAGTTGAAAAAACGCCTATACATTCATTCCACCAGATCCCTCAAACTTTTGTAAAAGTTTTTCCCCCTTTCGTTAACCTCCAAGACCACTCCAGATGAGATAAGGAGCAATTCATTTTCATTTGCATGTTTTGTTTTTTTCTTTTCTTAGAACAACATTCCTTTTCTGAGTTGTTGGTCCCTATAGAACATTAAAAAGATGTGAATTAATAGATTTTTGGACATATGTTATGTAATAATTTGAAGTATATTATTAATGAAAATTTAAAAAAGAAACTCACATGGGATCGATAATATTTTTTCATTCACGTGATTCATCCTTTTGCAATTTTTCCATCAAGATTTTACGCTCTTCTGGTCCTAGATCAGAAATAATCTCATCGATCTTCGTCATTTTGTGGCTCTACATGATACATAGTAAACAATACATATTAGTTAATAAACTTAAATATAGTTCAAAAATAATATTTTTTATATAGAATTTACAAATAACTTGCCTTTTTTATTTTCTTGATGTGTTATCAGTAATTTTGTTACTTGATCTCTTGTCATCCATTTCTTTATCAATAGGAAACCTGTACCATATCATTCATTAATATATTTTATAAATAAATGGTCAAATTTTCATGTAAAAAAATAAATCTCAAGAAACTGGTGTGTCATTCATGGTGTACGCACCGATGTTGGTGTGTGGGGTATAAATGCACCGCAAAAATAGTATAATAGACTATACGGTGCTCTATGTCAACAAGGAGCACCAATCTGTTACATGTTAACCATCGCACCGATTAACACAGAAAAAATAATAAAAATCTTCTAGTGTTAGTTTTTGTAGCATAAACGCGTAGCATAAACACCCCGCGCAAACAAGAGACCACCATAAGGTGGTCTTTGTCAACTAGGAGACCTGGAGCGGTGCATTATATGTTACATGGTGCACCGATTAACACAATAAAACAATTTTTTTTGAAACAGCACGTGCACGGTGCGCCATAATGAAATATCGCATTGGTGCCTTATCTTACATTTGGCGCACTGATTAAAAAAATTTGTTTTTAAATTTTTTATCACATAGTACTTTCATGGTAAGATGGGATAATCCAACGCACCAGTGCGCTAGGTTATGCCAAGTGCACCGATAAAATAAATAAATAAATAAAAATTCAAAAATTCATGCAAGGGATGACATGGATTGGGATCTGACTATGCAAGTCGTCTCATGGGTTGGATGTCATAGGCCTATCTATATCAATAAAAACCCTATAAATCTAAAATGGAAAGCCCTAATTTTGAAATAACAGAAATAGGGAGAAGAAAGGGAAGAAACAAAAATAATGAAGGGTTTAAAATAAAATGGTTTTTTTTGTTTCTGAAAATGAAAAAAAAAAATGAATTTTTTTCTTACTACGTTAAAAAAACTGCAGAAAAAGTAAAAAAATAATAAAATTTAATCACGAGATCGTTCGAAATTCTTTGTTACAAGGTTTGAATCAACAGAGTTTTGGAATTCTTATTATATGAATACTTCTATTCGAATGTATTTCATTTCTCCACAGTGCTCTCATGCTCTCTTTCTCTAGGTATCTCCCCTACAAATCTCTGGCTGAAATTTTTTGCAAAGACAGTGAAATAAAGAAAAGTGTTTAGTATTTAAAGAATTGTTTTATGAAATTAGGTTTTCAAAAATATTTACTACCCATTTTTCAATTTACCGTTTTTTTTTTCACTTAAAGAAAATAGAGTTGCGCTTTTTTTATTTGCGATTATTTGTCACTAGTGCATCACTTAATAGCACCGCACCGGTGTGTCCGTTGATAACACGACACTAGTGCACAGTAACTAAAATGCACTGGTGCGACTATCTGTACATTAACACCGATTACAAGAAATCCATTTTTAAGGCACTGAAATTACTTTTAGGTTTGTACACCAAAATTTATTATTGATTTTTCTCAAATGCAAGAAGAAAATATCATAATTATATTGAATGGACACTTCTTCAAAATCTAGCTTGTTCCATAATATTTCTCAAAGTCCATCGTAGAGTTCTCCCTATCCATCTCGAGAAGTAATATTTACTTCAAATTTTATTTATATTTTTATTATCTAATTCATTTTATGTTTTTTATCCACGTCAATCATGCACATCTTAATTAAATTTATAATGTATACAAATTTTCAAGTTCATGCAGATTCATAATCGTGCTCAAATGCACAAAATATTCAAACAACTCTAAAATGTCGGAAGCTCTTATCAGGAGCAACATACTGCAAGGTGCATTTGGTAGATGAAAATGGACAGCCGCTTCACCCTGCCAATTGTAACAATATTGCATATTCTAGCCACAATCCTGGGACAATGATGGTAATAATTATAATTGTTTGGTATATTGATTAATGCAATTATTTCAATGTCAAATCAATTAATTATGCAGTATTGTCAACATGCTTACTAATTTATATCATATATTTTGTACTAATCATGTTCAAATAATTTATTTAAATTATTAGGATTCTAGTGATGATGAGTGACCTACCTACTATCTTTCGATGCACCCTATGACAATCTCAAATCTAGATAATACTGAATTAAGAGAAAAAATCAGAGAGGAACGATACCAAGAATGGTTGAATCAACCACCGATTCAATTCCCGCTACGGCCAGGTTCACCAATTAGGAATTACTACAACAACAATAGTTCTTCACAAGTTGGAAATGGAGGCAATAAAATAGAGGTTTGTATGGACGATTACTTAAGGGATACAATTGCCACAGAGACAATGTTGTTAGATGCATTCCAAAATGATGATCAGCTAAGGGATGATGCTCATATCGCTGACACCTTTTTCGAATGCCTTAAATTTGCTTCCACCACCCCTCTCTTTGGACCTAGCGGTCAGTCAAAGTCTACCCAATTGGGGAAAACGTTGTTACTATACGATGGGATAGTGACAGGAAAGAATTTATATGGTTGAATGGTAGAAGTGTGCCTTATCATGATTATTTAAAGGAAAATATGCAAAACTATGCCCCAACAGTTGGGTTGCTGACCAAGTCAGAGAGAAATAAGGTGCAACCGACTGTTACCTGCGTGCTGAAGAGGATGCGATAAATGTAGGGATTGGGTGCAACAACTCGGTAATAATCTATTTAATTAACATGTACATTTGAAACTTAATAATGCACCTTTCAAATGTAATTACATCTATATTTCATATTTTAACTATTGGGTTATTATAAGGCACATGACATTATGATTTTTTAAACTTTTTTATAATAGGTGCATTTGGTCCCATCGATGTGGGCATATGGACACCAATTTTGCACAAAAAATGCAGATGCTGGAAACATCACACAAGATTGTAGATTGGAATTCAAGTTTGATCAATCTAGTCAATCTAGCCACCGCGATCAAAACCTAGTACGAGGGATGTTAGGTTACGTTGGAAAGATACAAAAGATCATTGAAGTGGATTTCTCTTCTTTCCAATGTGTTATTTTTAGGTGAAAGTGGTGGGAAGCCTTTGATCAGAATAATGTAAAGGAAGATCGCGATAGTAGACTAATATGTATCAACTCTAGAAAGATGTGGGATGAAGCTAAGGAGCCATATGTTTTCCCCAAACACTGAAACAAGGTGATTTTTTACCCAAATGTGTTGGATAGGGATTGGTGGTTCGTATTGAGACATGAACCTAGATCAAAACATATTTTTGAGAACAATAGTGTTATCATGCTATGCTAGCTGGAAGACAATGAGGGTGATCATGAGAACGGAGAGTGATATGGTACATGTGTTATTTCATCAATATTTATACTTTTTAAGATGGGTTTTTCGAAACATTATAATATGTATTTTGAATTAATTTGTAATTTGCATTGTGTTAATGTTAAAATCAATATTTCACTTGATAATTTGCAATTATGTTGATCTCAAAAACAATCGCATACTGTATAAAGTTCTTTTTTTTGTATGTAAGATCATAATAAAATAATGATAATTCTAAAGTACATGAATTTATTTGCATTATTTTATAAACTTTATTATGTCACAAAAATTCATATTATTCTAGATTTATTATTTTACAATTATTTAAAATTTTAGAAATTTACAAATTTAAAATTTTTAATAAAATCATTTCACATTAATACAATTAAAATTTTACAAATATTTTACATACAATTACAATTACAATTACAATTTACAATTTCACATACAATTACAATTAAAATTACAATTTTAGAATTTTACATACAATTACAATTACAATTACAATTTTAGAATTTTACATATATACAATTACAATTTTACAAATTTTTAAATTTATAATTACAATTAGAATTTTACAAATTTACATATATACCATTACAATTACAATTTTAGAATTTTAACTACAATTACAATTTTACAATTTTACATACAATTAGAATTACAATTACAATTTTACAATTTTACATATATACAATTACAATCATTTAACAATAAATTAAGTATTACAACTACAATTAAAATTTTACAAATATTTTACATACAATTACAATTAAAATTACAATTACAATACAATTACAATTTTAGAATTTTACATACAATTAGAATTACAAATATTACAATTTTCCAATATCATGATCAT
Source organism: Pinus albicaulis (assembly GCA_034641835.2). NCBI lineage: Eukaryota > Viridiplantae > Streptophyta > Pinopsida > Pinales > Pinaceae > Pinus > Pinus albicaulis. The sequence continues at coordinate 53,196,692 of CM076572.1, forward strand.
TTAATATTAAATTAATTAATAAACATCACGATCATGATAACCATCGTATAAAAATCATATTCGACTAAAAAACACATTCAAATTCACTAACATCATCATGATCATGATCATCTAACAAAACACAATTAGCATTGTATAACATCATCACAACACAAACATCAAATATACATTTCATGTGAAATAACTGTTATCACATACACATCTATCTGGAAGTTGCACATTAAATGAACATATCTAACATGACCTAACAATATACACGTCGTGATGATCACCAACATGTAAATTAAGTACAACTACAACATCAACATAAAACACATGGACCATATATGTATATATACATATAATTGAATAATGTCCAAAATATACAACTGTAAGATAAATGTCATATATCAGATGGTGGTACATCATCAATAGCAATACTAGTTGAGGCCTGCTCAGTCAATGGTGCAGCCTCGACAAGCTAAGATACATGTTGATCATCATGTGCCTACTGATCTGGTATTGGTGCCTCATGTTGATCAGCATCAACTGCTGGCTACTCATCGTGATGACTTGACATGGTCGATGGTCCATCCTGTTCATGATCATGAGTACTGCTAGATGATGCAAGATGCTGATGTGACGTCGCCGATGGTCCAGCTTTCTCTCCATGATGACTGCTACTCGATGCTAGTGGAGGCTTCTCATCTAGCGCGGCACGAGATGAACGATGATCACTCCCCTAGTCATGATCATCAAATGATGCGTCGCTACTTGCAGACTGTCAATCACGTGTTGCATCTCCACCATGCCTATAACGTGCAAGCGTCCTCCTCCGCCGTGTAACTAAGTTCATAGCTCCTACGACATGCCGCATCAAGTTGTACATGTCACGCATCATGCCTCTCCACATATGTACCAGCCTACCATCGGCCTGTATGTCTCTCATAGTAGCGGGCCTGATTCACGCCTCAATAATCAATGCATAGAGTTGGTTGCCCAACTCCATCCTCAATATGCTATCAAGCCTACCATGCCTAGCAAAAGGCGGTACCAGCATACCAGCACGAGCAGGTCTCTCTGCACCGACCTCATGATCCTTGGCATATGGCATATCTTGATCATTATCAGGATCCACACCTGGATCATTTGGTGGCGTTGCCATGTCCTCGCCATCAAAAGACCCAATTTCTGCAAAATATATACAAGTAAAAAACAATAATTAGACAATTTCATTACACAAGTTAATAAAAACAAGTTAAATAACATGTTAGAATAAATTTAAATAAAACACTAATATTACCTCTATCATCCAACGACTCATCATCTATGAAGAGGATGTTGGCACACCCTCACCAATCCAAACCGGCATAAGGACAGGGGACCATAATGAATGGATGATCGTTAACACTAGCTAGCAACTCCAGTGCATCATGCGATATCCTTGTAGAAAACTCATTCTCACCCCTCTTAGGCATCATCTGCCCCCACATGTGCATCCGTCCCTCCAACATTAGCCTACGAGGCTACCGAACAGAAGTAGGCCTTGTCTCTGGAAACCTTTCAAAAAATAAACAAAAAATCTATGAAGATATAGGGAAGTTGAACCTCCCTTATGCATTAGAATGACATCTATATAAGGTTGTACAGAACTTTCACAAAAAAATGGAATACCACCTGATAAGTCATGGCTCCTGTACTAAATAATCAACATAATATAGAAGTGGGAAATTTATGTGTTTCCTGTTGCTGTTGTTGTGTGAAATAGCCAAAATAAAAAATGAGAGGCACCTCACCTCCTCACTACCAAATGCAGCAACATGTAACTGACCTCCGGAGACCTAAAAATCTGAAGGAGATAGTATATCCGCGCTAATATATCTCTAGAAGTACACCAACTGACTCCCTCCTGCATAGCCAACTAGAAGCTCTGGGAATGAGGGTAAATCCACCTCTATCCTTGATATCCATGTAATGAAATAGACGTCCTCTTTAGTGAGCGCGTACCACTGGTTAGGACCAACCTAGAAAGCCTGTAGGTGGGCATTCCACCTGCGAATAAGATGTCTCAAAAACAAACCATGGCCCTTTAGGGAAGTAGCCTCCTCATAGAACTTGAGAAGGCCTATCTACCTTAGGAGCCCCTCGGTAGCTGTTGTAATAGGGTGAGGGTGCACATCCCTCTACCTCTCTTGTGCCTCCATAGGTGAAACATGTTATACTGGTCTTCCTACTGTTGTTGTTGTTCCCTCAATTCTCTCCTTTCACATCTTTGAATGATTGACATATTAAATACAATTATTCTATTAAATGAGACATGTATTTAGGAATGTACAAATATAACTTTTTTTGGATTAAAAAAAAAGCAGTCGGTGCGCCACAAAAAGCAGGCATGCACTGGTACCGGTGCGTCTTTTTTTGTCACGCACTAGCAGTGATGCACCAGAAAATATTCAGAACACCGAAGACAGTGCACCTGAAAATTTTCAGTGCACCGCACTCCTCGCATTGTTCATAAGTCAATGGTGCGGTGGTATAACAGACCATACCGTTTACTATGGACTAGTTTGGGGAGGGCGGTGCACTGACCAAACTATACGCCGTGGGGTGTATAGTTTCGTCAGCGCACCGACCTCCTGACATCATTACATAGTAAAAAATGTTGTCTTTTACCAGGTCACACCACTGACTATATCAAAATGTCGGAATGCAGTGTGCTAACAAAATACCCGCCTCGGGGTGGATATTTCTGTCAACGCACCACATTGTCACTATTCCACAGTGTCAGTGGTGCGGCTGGGTAACTGACCACACCAAACCATTTTAAATTTTAAAATAACACAGTGCACCTTTCGGTACCAGTCCAGATACCATTAGCACCGTTTCCGGTGTGGCCTGTAAATTTAGAGGTAGCACTGCCAACCGGTGTGAGCTGAACGACTCGAGAGCACCAAGCAACAAATTTTTGTTTTTAAATGGTTAATTTTAAGGTAATTAACAATTCTAATCTGCTAAAAGGCTTAATTATGGAAAAACAAGAAAAACATCTATGCATTTGGCCGTCGAGGAGGCATATTGGCTGTAGAATTTTCAAAAGTAAATTTTCCCACCATTTTTTAAATTTCAAAATGGAGATTGGTGCGCAATGCACAGCAGTAGTGCGTGTAATGGGTGCAATGCAAGCACCGATGTCAGGGCGGCTCAGACAAGGATAAGTTGCACAGGTGTTTGAGAGCTTTGGAGCACTCATAAAAAGTGAAAAATGCGATTTTTTTGCCGTAATTTTTTTTTATTTAACCATGTTCCGGTGCGCGAGGTTTTATAGGTGCACCGGTGCAGTTTCTTAAGACCGCACTAGGTGGTTTCAGTTTTGGCGCGGGGTTTTAGGATACACCAGTGCGGAATCTTTGTAAAGCATCGGTGCATTACAGTAATAAGAAGCACCAGGCGGGTTTGTACAAAGCACACTGTGTCCGGTGTGCCAATGTTTTGTGCGCACCGATGCTTTCTCTTGTTGAATGCACCGATGATATTTAGGATTATAAGTGCACCAGATGAAAAACATTCGCAAAAACCTCCTCCTGCCAACCTCCTCTAGTAACCTCTGCTAGAAATAGATGTTTCGGGTATTTTTATAAGGGGTTCCTCAAAAACATTTGCTAGAGGGTATTTTCCTTGTAGTGATGGGAACATACATGGATTCTTTACCAATTTTATCATTTGTAGCCTTGAGGATGATATTTTGAAAGGGGAGCATGTTAGGGTCCCACCCTAACTCCCATAGTTAAATAGTATTTTGCTACTTATGATATTTGGGAAATATTTATTAAATAATTTTGTGAGGTAGTAGAATGTGAAATCAACAAATCTAAGTGACTTCATCAAATAATATCAATTAATTAGTGATTGAGGTCTCATTAATGGAGGTCGAGTAATGTTGGGTATGTGATATATTCTTTGCATGGCTATCCCTTAGTGCAATTTGTTGTGTCCTTTGTAGAAAAGGGGTTACATGTGGGTATGATCCCTTGATTATTATTATTATTATTATTATTATTATTATTATTATTATTATTATTATTTGGGTGATTTTCTACATCTATTTTTGGCAGTTTTAAGCATGTGATTTTCACTTTTAGTGGTTTTATGGCCCATAGTGGTTTATCTCGTGGTTTTGTAATTTTGTATGATGAAGAAAAATTGTATTATAATCCAAGGTTAGTGGATTGGCGTTTTATGGATGTCCCGAGATACACGTATTTTATTGTAAATAAAATACACACTAAAAATACTTTATGTTTTACTCAATTAATAATTTTGTTTGGGATTTTAAGATTGATTTTTTGGAAGGTCTTGCTACTGCGCTGTGCAGCTCGTGACCTAGTAGCGCCACCTCTGCTCTTCCCTCACAGGGTTCAGCTCCAATGGAGGTCGGTCTTGGTGTCGAACCTACCCCTCCCCTACCCGAACTGATTGCATTCAAGAAGCTCATTGTTGGATCTCACAAGAGACCAATGTCCAAGGCACAACAAAAGTTCGTTAAAAAGCTGGACTGCATCCCAATTGTGGAATTTCAAATAGCAGAAACTTGCAGATTGGCAGTCAATCTAGCAAACAGAGGGCTTATCGGACAATTTATTGGGCTTTGGCCCTCTCCCAAATCCGTTGAAGAATGGGTGCAAAGAAATTGGATGTCGCTCATATCTGAAGGAATTAAGAGCCATTTTGTTGGAAAAGGATTTTATGTGTTCATGTTTGAAAGCCCGGAGGACAAAAATCTCATTTTCAGAAATGGTCCTTACTTCATGGTGCCTCAGGGTTTATACCTGAACAAATGGACCCTTGAATTTGATCCAACCCGGGACATGCCGTCTGTTATTCCAGTTGGGTCAGTCTACCTCATCTCCCATTACATTGTTGGAATCAAAAATCTTTGCAGGCTATCGCCAACTTGCTTTGAAGGTATATCTATCAAGTTGTTCGAAAAGATAAATACTCCTGCGCACGGATCTCTGTGGAGGTTGATCTGGAGGAAGAGTTACCAGAGGCAATCAAACTTACAGTAGCTGAATGGACTCATATCCAGGAGCTATATTATGAGCATCTACCCTTAAAATGCCGGCATTGTCATGGCTATGGCCACTTCGAAAGACACTACAAAAAAAAGGAAGGAGAGGAGAGCGAGAATGTGAAAGCAGAACAATGGACCACAGTGCAGAAAGCAGGGACAAAAAAACCCAAAACTAAAGGAATACCAAAGGAAAATAACTCCAACCTAATGGGGTAAGAACAAAAAGATGGGACCACCAACCCCACCTCGAAATCAGGAGATCAAAATGCAGAGTCCAGCAAGGCCATAGAAGCTCCGGAAGCAAACAGGAACAAAAACGAACATTCAAGACCCTCCCCTAACAGGAAAGGAGTAGAGGAGCAAGGGCAAATAGTGGGAACCCACGAAGTAGCTCCCTCTCCCTCATATACCGATGTAGCAAGAAATAAAGTGCATGAATCACCAAACTCCTCGGAGGACAAGATCATAGAAATGCCTGCCAAAAGAAAAGGAAGAAAGTCTCACACAGAAGCTAGGGAGGAAGAAGAAAAAAGACAAAAGACTCAAGGAAGTCAACCCACTATAGAAATGTCAATTGGTAGAAACACAAGGACAAGCCCACCAAAAGGAGGAGGCCCAACCACCCCGAACAGTAAGTAATGAGAATTTTCTCTTGCAATTGCAGAGGGCTTGTGAACCCAATGAAGATAGAAGCGGTCAAAGATATTATGAAAGCAGAACTTGTAGACATCCTAATGCTCCAAGAGAAAAAAATTGAAGGGGAAGCCCTTCTAGAGATCAACAAAAAGAAATGGTAGAAGAACACATGAAAAGCAACATTAGGGGAATTTTGAGGTCTAAAATGGGCCTCCTAAGGAAATTATAAAATAATAGTGGAAAAAATCAAATAAGATTTGATGACATCATCAAATTTTAGAGGGAAAAATGAAAAAACTACTTTTTCAACTCATATTTTCAACTTATCTTCCAATGTTTTTACTCAAATTTCGAGTGGGAGTACTCGTTGGATGCGAAATTTAATTCCTCATCCAAGGAGTACCCATGTTGCATACTTTCGATGGGTCCTACTACATTAAAAATGAGAAATACATAAAAAACGTGATTGTAATCACGTTTTTTTATGTATTTCACATTTTTCATGTAGTAGAGTTCATCGAAAGTATGCAACATGGGTACTCCTTGGATGAGGAATTAAATTTTTCATCCAACGAGTACTCCCACTCGAAATTTGAGTAAAACTTTTGGGAGATAAGTTGAAAATATGAGTTGAAAAAGTAGTTTTATTATTTTATTATTTTTTAATATTTTTACCCTTTTATTTAAAAAATGGTAAATCATCCCCATGGTTGACATCATCATCTTGAATCCTATTGGTTGTTATAAAGTTTATTTTTGTTGTACATTTTTCTTTTGAGGCCCATTTTAGACCTCAAAATTCCCCTAATGTAAGCGCAAGAGGCTCCTCAGGTGGAATCGCAACCTTGTGGAAGGAAGATCACTTCAGGCTCGTCAATTCACACAACACACAACACTGGTGTTTCATAGATCTGAAGCATATATCAAGTAAGTTAACCATTGCACTATTAAATTTATATGTACCAGTATTGTATGCTGAAAAGAAAGATTGTTGGAAAACATTAAATGAGTTTTTGCAACTGAATTCTCCAACCAATATAATCATAGCTAGAGATCTAAATATAGTAATGAATGAAAAAGAAAAGAGACGGGGAAGGAACAGCAAGGATCAGATGATCCATGTAGTAGAAGACATGATACAACAATGGGATCTATTGGACTTTAAACCAAGAAAAGGGCTCTATACCTGGACAAACAACAAGACATGGGAAGACCATATTTCCGCCAGACTGGACAGGTTCTTGGTCAAAAGCACAATGTTGATGGAAAGGAGGCTTATCTCATCATCCATCCTTCCAAAGCTCACCTCGGATCATAATCCCATCCGACTAATACTATAGGAGGAAGATAATTTGGGGCCAATCCCATTCAGATTCAACCCACCGTGGAATGGAAATAGAGGATTTGTAGAGACGGTCTGAATGGCATGGAACACCTTAGTCAATGGCTCTCCCAATTATGTATGTGAACAAAAATTAAAAATAACAAAAAAGGAACTCAAGGAATGGAGTAAACTCCCAACAAACACACCCAAAGACCAAAGAATCGAGGCAATGCAACACTTGCAAATTTTGCAAAGTGAATTGGACACAATTGATATAAACAAAACAGAACTAGAAAAGGAGCTAGTAGCCCAATGCAAAACATTCCTTTCCGTCAGAAATGAAGAAGAGTATTGGAGACTAAATTCTCTGAGTCTTTGGCTGGAAGCTGGAGAGAGAAACACATCATATTTTCATCGACAATGTAGAGCTAGACTCTCCAGGAATCACATCTCAGAGATCACTTCCTCTGATGGGAGGCTCTACAAAGGCATTAAACAGATAAAATCTACTGCAGTATTACATTTCCATCATATTTACAGCAAAGAGAAAGATAATTGTGAAGAATATAAAAAATAATTCCTAAAGAACATTTCAGCATTGGTCACCATAGAGGACAATACAACATTATTGAAGCAAACAAATGAAGAAGAAATCAGCAATATAATTTAGTCCATGAACCCAGACAAAGCCCCTGGGCTAGATGGGTTCACCATACACTTCTACAGGATATGCTGGGATATAATTAAAACAAATCTAATTAGAATGATAAAAGGATTCTTGAAGAAAGAAAAAATGGGGGGGCAGTACCAACTCAACATTTCTCGCTTTAATCCAGAAAGAGACAAACCCCTCATCCTTTGACAGGTTCAGACCAATCTCTTTGTGCAAAGCCTCATATAAAATTATTGCAAAAATTCTTGCAAACAGAATAAAGCCACTACTGAGCAAACTCATATCAAATTCGCAAGGGGGCTTCGTCAATGGGAGACACATCTTGGACAATGTAATCCAAGTCCAAGAAGCCATGCATTCCAGAAATCTTAGAAAGGATAAAGGCATGCTGATCAAGTTAGACATGGCTAATGCCTTCGACAGAGTCAAGTTGTCCTATCTATATCAAATTCTAATCTCCTTTGGATTTGATCAAGAGTTTGTAAATATGATCCAAGCATGCAGCAGTAGTCCTTGGATAGCACCTTTGGTAAATGGGAGGCCAGCTGATTTCTTCCAAGACACGAAGGGGATGAGACAAGGATGTCCCCTTTCTCCATTCCTCTACATCTTAATGGTGGATACGTTGAACAGAAAGCTGGAGCTTGATATGATAACAGGAACAGTCCCAGGTTTAAAAATAACAAGGGACCTTAAAGAAATAAACCATGCACTATTTGCAGATGACTCCCTCATGCTGGGAGGAGCTTCAACCAGAATAGGCTCTACATATAAAAATACTCTTCAAGCATATTACAAAGTATCTAGAGCTCTAATCAGTTAAAGGAAAAGTGTAGTATATAGCTGAATACAGAGGAGGAAGAAACTCAAAACATAGCAAGCAACTTGGGGTTTAATGGATATGCAAAATGGGAAAAAATCAACTATCTTGGATTTCCACTAACACCGGGCACAAACAGAGCCAATCTATGGGAGGGAGTAATTACAAAAATCAGAGGCAAAATCGCTGCATGGGGAGGTTAATGGCTAACTCATGGTGGCAAATTAACCCTTATAAAATCAGTTTTTTCATCTCTTCCAATTTATCAAGTGTCATACCTGATGGCACCCAAGTCGATCTCAGGACAGATTAATAAAATCATGAGGGATTTTCTGTGGCAAGGAGGCAAAGGAAACCAGAGCAAATTTCATTTGGTGATATGGGAAATAGCAAAGCGAACCTTGAAGGAAGGAGGCCTTCAAATATGAGATCCAGACTCTGCCAATGTATCTCTGGGATGAAAAATACTCTGGAAACTCCATAGCAACCCTAATCATCCCGTCAGCATAGCTCTGAGGCATAAATACTTACCAATGCAAATCTAAGAAACTTGCAGATTGCAAACAGCAAAAAGAGCTCGTTGTTATGTAAGTTATGTATTAAAGGGCAACGTTTTTTCACCGATAATTTATATCGTATCCCAAGGAATGGGAAACACGTCAAGTTGCTGACTGATAGTATAATGGGCCACTTGCCATTAGCCACACAAGACAACCTGCATGAGATATGCACATTTTTAGAAAATAGGGGGGACAAGACACTCTACGATATCTCAAAGTGGAACAAGTCTGGGTTTTGGATTGATTGGGATTTCAAAGATATACCAGCTCACCTAATGCAGTAAACAAAAATGCTCAAACAGGAACTTCGTGAGGCTTCCCCGGTGCATAAAACAAAAAAAGCATAGATGGGGATGGGGACCTACAGGAGCATACACCTTAGTCAAAGGCTATGAATTAATGCAAACATACAGAGATCGAATTCATCCAGCAAAGTTTTGGAAAGAGGTATGGGATCCAATGGCATTTCCCAAGGTAAAATTCTTCTTCTGGACACTAATGCATAGAAAGATCCTGACCGGTGAAAACCTTATGAAAAGAAACATTGTAGGTCCGCATAGGTGCACACTTTGTAAAGAATCCTTGGAAACCATGGATCATTTATTTGTTGAATGTACATATGCAAACAGAGTTTGGACTCACAATATTCAAGGATTAATGGCTGCAATCCCCACTAAAACTTTAGTTGTGGACTTATTCCTTTCATGGAAAAAGCACTACCCTTCGCTCTCCCTAAACTCTTCTTGGGCCAGAATCTGGATCACTCTCCCCAAGCTTGTGTGTTGGAAGCTATGGCTAGCTAGAAATGAGCAGATATTTAACAATGTAACTTGGACCCCCAACATGGTAGCAACAAAAGCAAAAGGAATCCTTCTAGAAATTTTGAATACTCAGAAAATCAAAGAGGACAATTCGGTTCAACAAGAGGAAAATAATTGGCTTGGCACCCAATCATTCACCGAACGGATACAGAACACAAAAAAACCCCTCAGAAATCTTGAGTGGAGGGTAAGAGAAAAGGATGAAGTTTTACAGAATTGGTGGAGGAAGCAAGGAATAACAACAATTTTTTTTGACAATGCCTCTAAAGGCAACCCTCGAATAGTAGGAGCTGGAGGACTCATATACTCTTCTGATGGATGCATCAAAGAAACCTTCAGTTGGGGACTAGGACAACGAACAAACAATCAAGAAGAAATCCTGAGCTTGATAAAAGTATGCCAAATAGCCAAAGAAAGAGGACATCAAGAGTTGCAAGCATTCGGAGAGTCAGAAATCTCGATCAAAATTATACATATGCAAGGCCAATTCAATGAAGCTGGTTTAAATAAGAATCAGCAAAGGTTGAGATACCTACTCCAAGACTTCACTTCCTTCAAATGCTATCACATTCTTAGAGAATCAAACAAAGAATCAGACTTCTATGCCAACAAAAGATGCCTCTTGGCCCAAGGAGACCTCAGTGCAAATGGTGGAGATCCAGAAACAATATGTATACCATGAAAATAGATAGTTGCTGGAAACAGAAAATGTAAAAGAATTGCACTGAAAGATGTAAGGCTACGGCCATTCGGAGTTCTATACTAATAAAATCCATACCCGTTTCAGTTAAAAATAAAATACTCTATGTTCTTATTGGTTTTGGGTTTGCATGGAAAAACATCTATCTTAATGTGAGCATGTGTCATTTAATATTTTATATTTATTTCTAAGAATCCGTCCATGGAAATTAATTAGAGAGGGTTAAAGTATACAACAAGGTGGTTAGGGTTTTGGTTAGATACTAGCCATAATCCATCTTAAATCTATAATCTACTAAGCGCAGAGATGGATCAAGTCTGGAGTTAAGATGGACCAAATCTGGTACTCTTGTATTCCATAATAGATTTCCCTAAAAGCCTTTAAATAGTCTTCATCATAATAAATACAATGGACAAGTATTTTTATCTTATTTTATTTATTTTTATTTTATTAAGTCAAAATGTTTACCTAAAATAACATAACATTACAACATCTCTTCCATACACAATAAAATATATAAGGCAATAGAAGTTATGCGATCAATTGTCACGTGAATATTATTGTATTTGGAGTGATGTTCACTCAAAGAAGCAAGAAAACACTACACTTTGTTTAAAATATCAATAAAAGTTTGCTTAATGTTTGGATTTTCATATTTTGGATCTATTTGTTTACTTTCTAGAAATATATCTCTATCTTTATTGCTTTGAAAATAATTTTAAGTGAAAAAACCAAAATTCATAAGTACACATAATAAATTAAATTTAGAAAAAAATAATGTTCTTAATTATTTTCAACATAGTTATATTAATTAATTAATTATATAATTATATGATTTAGCCCACAAGAGGTAGCTCAATTAGTGATGGTCGTGCTTTGAAGTATTATATAAATTGTGATATCGAAGGTTCAAATCCTCCTGTGGGTGTTTACTACACTATATATAGTATGCTCAACCACTTGAACTTACCGCTAATGGGAATTTTTGAGGTTTTTATACTTCGACACTATTTTTATTTTTATTTTGTGTGTGTGTGTGTGTGTGTGTGTCTATGTGTGTGTGTGTGTGTGTTTGTGTGTGTGTCTGTTAATTTTTAATTAAGTGTTTATTTAGTTTTTCCTTGTAATCCTTGAGATGAGAGTTATTGCAATATATCTATATTAAAGAGTCATTTACAAGTTTAGGAACACTAATGTGTGGTTGGAAGAAATTACCTGTAATAAAAGATTCAAGAAAGGTTGTCCATTGTTCCATACTCTCTTTTTCATATACATGATTGTTAAGTTAGAATATTAGTAGAAAAAAGTTGGTTGTGTTGGCCTAACTCTTGCTAATATAGTCATCATCATTATATTTATGCTAATTATATTTTTCTTGTACAATGTAACCCCTAGGACATCGATAATCATGTAAGAATCATCTAAGCACTTATACTCTAGTGTGTGTGTGTGTGTGTGTGTGTGTGTGTTTGTGTGTGTGTGTGAAAATGAACATAGAAAAATCAAAGGTTATGATAATCAAATGTGATAATATCATTTATGGCACTTTGATATATTACAATCATAGTTTGGAAGAAGTGCCTTCCTACACATATCTTGGAATTATATTAATCATTATCTAAATTGGACCTATAGTATTGAAAAATGATAAATAAGGGTTAAAAAAATTATTATGGACTTGAAAACAAGTCTAAATTAGTGGACCTTTAGTTGTGGGATAATAAAAAAACTACTCTTTGAAACTCTCATCACTCATGTTACCTTACATGGATGTGAAGTATTGGGATGTAGTATCTCTAAAGAATATTAGAGAAAGATATATAAATTAAAAATAATTCTATAACTTATATTCTTAATATTAAAATCAATACACCTATCATATCCCCCTCATAGAAGTAAGACTCTCCCCTTTGTGGGCATAGCTATGTTTAGGGACTTAATGTACAAGAAAAAGATAAACAACATGGTGGACAAAAGTCTAAAATTTCTTCCAACTCCAGTCAAAACCAAAAGTGACTCAAGTGATGATGGAATCAAGATGTCACGTCTTGGCTACATAATTAGAGAACATAACAATATGTTATTTTGCGTGATACTAAAACTATTATAAATAACATTACATCTAAATTTAAAGAGAATTTGTGGTGAAATAATGAGCTAGAAATAAAGAAAGTTAAGATAGTACAAGGACATGGTTAACCCTAATCTATAAGATCAAAAGTATCTCTTACTTTTTACTAGGACAAAGAAGAAAATCAACATTTCTAAAATTGAAACCAACTTCCTTGAGCTACATAGAAAAACTCGACATTGGACAATTCTCAAAACACCATGGAATGTAAGAATTTCTCATTATTGTGGTAACAAGAGTGTTTAAAAGAAGATGCACTTTCTCCTAGAGTGTCAGAATCAAATCATAACTCAATTACAAAATATCAATTACAATACTAACCTTCTTAATATCCTATGTCATCCAAATTATGGAATCTCAAAATATCTCTCTTAATGTTTTTTGAGCATAGAAATAATATTTTAAAGGAATCTAAGCTGTCTCTTACATCTTTAATGTAATATTCCTAATTAGCGACAGCTAATTGGAATATTCTAATTTTTTTAGTTTGTCGTATATAGTTCGTAAATAAATAAAAAGTGAGTGAAGAGGATCTAACTCACTTAAGTGAAATAAGACATCCACCTAGTAGCACAACGTTGTGACTTTAGTGGGAGTCAACGAGGGCCTAACACCACGTAGAGGAGGGGGCCTATGTACACTCTAGAAGCTTCTGCATAGATAAGGATGAGGATGTGGAGGAGAGAGAGAGGCTACATTGGGCTTTGGAGGGAAACCAACATTATAAAAGATGGAGGATCCTCCTCATTTCATTCATTCTTGAGTTGATGATTTTTTTGAGCGAGACATTTGTCTTCTTGAGCACGCTGGCTGTTTAGCCTGTCTGCAGCACTGTTTAGTGCACCGAGTGCCTCCATGCGGAGATCTCAGCTTTAGCCCCGGGGGACTTTGAGTGCCTGCTCAGGAAAGGTTAGTTTTAAGCATCATCCTCCAGGACAACATTATTGCTGCAGCAGCATAATACTATGTTGTAGGGTGTTGCCGTGGAGATTCACAACACCTCTTCCTTCTCTTGTTTTTCAGGGGGAAAGTATATCTTCCCTTTGGAGGATCAGATTGGAAGATATTGGAGCTGATTTGCAGATCTTGGCACTTGGCCGAAGTATTCTATTCCACTCACTGCGCAGTCCCTCTTAGTGTCTGTGTTATTTTCATGGTGTAGCTGCAATGAGGGTTTTCAGATTGATTTGTGGGTGGGATCTCAAGTGTAAGGATCAACCTTCCACTTAGGAGATCCATTGGAGGAGGTCTACTTCAATTTTTTTATCATCTTCAGCCTTCTCTATTGAGTTCTAGATTTGAGTTGCAGTAGCTGCCCAACAACTCTGGCATTTTTGCCATTTTGTGTATTTTAGCCAATCCCTTGGAGGATTGATGTATTATTGTTTCTGAGGGTTAGAGTTTTGCTCCCCTATTGTATTTCGGATATATATTGTCATATCCATGTATTGACATCATTTTGGAGCAGTTTTCCATCATAGACTACGTCCTCATAGCCTGGGTTTATGCAAAAATAGCAGTGTTCTTTCATTTTCATGTACATGTATTATTGAGGCTTGCATTGCTTTTCTTGAGAGGTTGTTTCCTCAAGACTTGTACACTCTCTTGCTACGATACATTATTCCTGGCTATATATTCATCTTCTTGTCTCACAGCTCATTGTAAAATGTTGTCTCTTCATGGTGTGCTCATATATGTGTCTGCCTCTTGCTGTAAGTCACTTTTGAGTGGGATTCTTCAAGTAGCTCTATACACAGAGTCTGGAATGGGCCAGATAGCCTCCGGATCTCGTTCTCCTTAGAGACGACATATCTGGTAAATTCCCTCCCAGTCAATCTCTGGTTGGAGTTTGTCGTGTTTTAGATATATCCCTGAAATAGGATATTATAGTGGTATCAGAGCATAGTTCTAGCTCAGCCTTTGGTCTATGACATCGGGAAAGAGACCTTACAGAGGCCAAACATTTTGGAGAGCAACGATTGATAGTAGCAGCTGCAGTGCCAAAAAACGAAATTGGAAGAGGGCCAAACTACATAGGGTTAAATTTTGAAGGTTGGAATTAGAAGAAACCATTTCTGGGTTTTTCTGGGTTTTGGGCAAGGATCACCTTCCCAAATTCCTAGAATTTTATAAGTAGTTTTCAGTGAGTAAATCAGAGGCTGAAGTCAAGCACCAATGCAGTTTTGGAGCAACAGTGTAGTTTCTGGACGAGTCTGTGGTAGACAAAGAACATGAGGAGCCTGTAGGCATAGAGCAGAAGGAGCCGATGGCAGGTGATGATGATGCGAAGAGATTTGGGTAGATGCTCCTCAAATCAGTACGGGATCTGTCGAGGCAGATTGAGGTGATGGGGCATAGATTCATCGTTGTGGAGGCTAGACAGCGTGAAACCCCAAGGGGTTTCTAGATTGGCGAGGGATTAGGCACATCCCACCATTTGCCGGAGCATGATGCCACTCAATATATGGCATCACATACACCCACACGTTCCACTATGCCCACTTTTCTGGGTGGAAACATAGGGGCAGGAGCACAGCAGGAGCCAGAGCCTGGCCACATGGGTGAGTATTTTGCCGAGTATCAGGCATATGGGCAAGAGTTTAGGGATGCCCTTCCATTCAGAGATTTTTTTCAGCTCCAGCGGGATGGCAGACCCCACAAATTTCACAGAGGGAAAAAGCACTCACATGACGGGGGCTTGTAGCGCACAGTGGGCAGATTCCATTTACCAACATTTGATGGGTCATCCAAGAATTCGAAGAAATCTTGGGTGGAAAATTTGGATGCCTCTTTCCAGCTTGACCAAGTATCGGAGGGGGAAACCATCAAAATGGTTACCTTGCACTTGGAGGATGAGGGCACACAGGATTGCAGGGAGTTCGAGGATACACCTAGTGTGACACAGGACTCACCCTCATTGGAGACCTCCTTGACTGTGTTGGTTGATATCGTAGTGGAGAAGATAGAGCCTACCCTAGTAGAGCCATCCATTAAGGTGATGACTAGAGCCGTGTCCGAGTTTTCGGGTGGTAGCATCACATGAAAGATGGGTGAGGTGTCAGGAGATGTATCTACCTTCGATGAGGCACTAGGAGATACATAGGTATTGGATGATGGTCGCAGACAGCGGTATCATCGGCTTCGGGTAGACCTTCTAGTTTTGAAGGGGAAGGCCACGTCAGTACGGGAGGCCATTTTGTTGTAGGATAGGGAGCTGGAGGGCATGAGAGTGGCTTGTGCCGAGTCAGCGGCTAAGTTGGCCCACATTGGGGAATGAATGGATTCCCTGATGGTACAACCAGAGGGCACGTTGGAGCATAAGATCATTCCCCTTCAGGCATGCATGTACGGGACTAGCATCGTTATTGGGACACCTCTTCCCACTGGAGAGAGAGATACGAAGTTGCCTAGTCAGATCTCATACGTTGACTTGGTTAGTAGGATGAGACGATCGGGGTTCCACAGGGTCCAACATCCACATGTTGAGGTTGGATGGTGAGAGATTTTGAGTTGCTACCCGGTGGAGTGGGTTATGGAGATGATGGTGGACCCGGGTGTAGTTCAGCAGGAGTTCCCAGGTGCTGGGAATACAGGAACCCCAGATTGGCATTGGGGTCTAGGCGAGATTACCTATCATTTCCCAGGTAGGTTGATTGACTATGTCTTGGAGGATACATTTGGCCTAGCAGTAGAGCATGTGCATTCGCTAGGGGAGTTTTCGTCAGCCCCAGTGGCCAACTAGTTTATGGGCAGACTCCCTAGGTTTTCTTGGTATGAAAATCATACACGGGATCACGGGGTGGTCAACATACCTTGGCAGGAGCTTGTCGGAGGAGGTGGCATTGGCAGGCCACCAGATGGCGCCTTGTATGGGGCCAAGGTTTCTTCACCTTTGTGTGGGGCATAGAGGACGCAGAGGAGTCGAGATGTGATGGTAACACTACTGACACATAGGGAGATTCAGTTCTTGGACCCCTCGAGGAGGGTTTGGAGTGATGATCCATTCATCGGCAGGTATAGTGATGCGACAGTGGAGACGATGATACCAATTGGGGGTAGTCTGACATGTAGAGGCACAACTCTAGGTCATCACATCCAGGGATGTGTGGGAGCATCTAGCATTGAGTAGTGGACTAGCAGTGGACATGGAGTTGCATGGTGGTGTACTGTAGTGTGTGGGACTGCATTGTGGAGTAGGGGTGTCCTACATCACATTGAGAGCACTCAAGGAGAGACCAATGCCTGGACACAGTCAGGGCATGAGATGGTACAGGGTGGTACAATAGTAGCATGGGGTATCCATAAGTATACAGTGGTATGCCTCAGTGTGCAGTGGCATGTTGAGGAGTACAGGGATGATCGATGGTATGCGAGGGCGTATGGTGCTGCACAACAGGGTCTTAGAGCATTGCCTCTAGGGAGACTCATAGACAGGGACACCGGGCTTACCTTTAGGGGTATTTCACCCAAGATCGATGGGGAGACAAATGAGCGATACTTGATGGTATCTGTGGGGACTCACGCACCTGACCCTCTTCTACATCACTGACGGGCACATTTGATTTTGTCGTTGTCCTTTGGCACCTTGGGCATGAGCAGTGGGGTACGCGAGGCTCACCCAATATATTTGGATGACACTCAGCACACTAGGGGAGAGACTTCTCAGCAGTGGCACTGGGTCGGGGTGCTAGTTGAAAGCCACAAGTTAGGGGATGAGATGATCCTCTACAGTGGTGGCACATCAGTCATATTTGAGCCTACGCTTAGGGAGTGGGTCATGAGGGAGACATGCGTCATTTTTCCCTTAGGGCATGTCAAGATCATGCATGAGCAGAGGATACTGGGTATAGCAGAGGTAGCATCCCATTATGTTTCTAGGCTCCAGACATTGTATCGACACTTTATCGAGAGGGTGGATGGCATATTCAATGCAGATGAGGTGGCAGAGGTAGAACAGGAGGGCATTCCTTCTGTATACCAGGGTGAGGACTCTTTTTCATATGAGTCCATAGGATTAGTTGAGGATGCTTCTGGGGAGTGAGAGTAGTCATGCAGAGATGGTGACAGTAGACCGGAGCTGCATTCCAATGTAAAGGGTGAGCAGTCACAGGACTCTGCAGGAGATACTCTGGGTGAAGAGTCACTTGTGACGATTCAACTAGAGTAGCAGGTGATGGAGCCTGAGTCGACAGAGGAGGACACTATTCACATCAGGCATGATATTCCTTTAGGGGAGAGCCATATGGGCGCCCACATTGAGCCGATGAGGGATATGTGGCCCACATTGGGGTCAGCCACTGAGGTGGGGCAGTCAGATGCACTGACATCGAGTACGGTGACAGCAGTTGCACATCCATATCATCTAGAGGTGTTGGAGGTTTATGGGACTGTTTTGCAGGGGGCCAGTAGACAGCGGGAGCATGAAATTCCTGATCAAGAGTGGGAGGAGTTGTTGGATATGGTGGAGCATCCATCTATGGGTCGACACAGGGATGAGGTGCAGATAGATGTACACGCAGTCAGCAGAGCTGCAGTGTTTTTAGTAGGTAGCGCTCTCCAAGAGTACATCGATGGAGCTTGCAGTATATCTTGCCCACTTTGGTCAATTATAGAGAGACGGACTTCCTTCTACAGGCAGATTTCACTGGCAGATAGGGCAGAGCAGTGGGAGTTGATTACGGGCTGGAAGCAACACTCTAGGCGTGTTCCATATGCGGTTGTTGTTGCTACATCAGATTCTTCTTCCAAGATGGACTGGCGGGAGATCATGAGTTGGTACCCTCTTGATGGTACGATATTATTCGTAGGGAGCACAGTGGAGCAGGGGCCCTTGGACATAGCAGATGTTGCAGATTCCAGCTGGTAGGGGGGCATAGGTCGTCGTTTCTTCAGCACTCCATCTCGATTTCAGCAGAGCAGGATCAGCATGGGATTGAGTCAGGACTTGGATTGGAGAGAGGTGATGAGTTGGTACATAGTTGATGGGACATCTTACACAGTCACAAATACAACGCAGCAGGGGTCATGGTCTTCGCCTCTTAAAGCATCAGTCATAGCCAGAGGCAGTGCGCAGTCCGAGCCGTGGGACTTGGGCGATGATTGGCCATGGTGGTGATGGGATCTGGGAGGATTGCTGGTTGGCTGGTATCGTGAGAGATCAGTTTTGGATCCTGGCATTGAGGGATCCCTTCATATCAGTCGTATCCATCACTTCAGTTGCTTGGGGACAAGCAACATTTTCCCGGGGGGGGGGACTGTAATATTCCTAATTCATGACAGCTAATTGGAATATTCTATTTTGTTTAGTTTTCCGTCTATAGTTTGTAAATAAATAAAAAGTGAGTGAAGAGGATCTAACTCACTTAAGTGAAATAAGACATCCACCTAGTAGCACAACGTTGTGACTTCAATGGAAGTCAAGGGGGGCCTAACACCACGTAGAGGAGGGGGCCTATGTACACTCTAGAAGCTTCTGCGCAGATAAGGATGAGGATGTGGAGGAGAGAGAGAGAGGCTACGTTGGGTTTTGGAGGGAAACCAACGTTATAAAAGATGGAGGAGCCTCCTCATTTCATTCATTCTGGAATTGATGATTTTTTTGAGTGAGACATTTCTCTTCTTGAGCACGCTGGCTGTTTAGCCTATCTACAGCACTGTTTAGTGCACCGAGTGTCTCCGTGCGGAGATCTCACCTTTAGCCCCGGGGGACTTCGAGTGCCTGCTCGGGCAAGGTTAGTTTTCAGCATCATCCTCCAGGACAGCGTTATTGCTGTAGCAGCATAATACTGTGTTGTAGGGTGTTTCCATGGAGATTCACAACACCTCTTCCTTCTCTTGTTTTTCAGGGGGAAAGTCTATCTTTCCTTTGGAGGATCAAATTGGAATATATTGGAGCTGATTTGTAGATCTTGGTACTTGGCCAAAGTATTCTATTCCACTCACTGCACAATCCCTCTTAGCGTCTGCGTTATTTTCATGGTGTAGCTGCAGTGAGGGTTTGCAGATTGATTTGTGGGTGGGATCTCAAGTGTAAGGATTAGCCTTCCACTTAGGAGATCCATTGGAGGAGGTCTACTTCAATTTTTTCATCATCTTCAGCCTTCTCTATTGAGTTCCAGATTTGAGTTGCAGTAGCTGCCCAGCAACTCTGGCATTTTTTCCATTTTGTGTATTTCAGCCAATCCCTTGGAGGATTGATGTATTGTTGTTTCTGAGGGTTAGAGCTTTTCTCCCCTATTGTATTTGGGCCATATATTGTCATATCTATGTATTGACATCATTTTGGAGCAGTGTTCTATCATAGACTGCGTCCTCATAGCCTGGGTTTATGCAGAAATAGCAGTGTTCTTTCATTTTCATGTACATGTATTATTGAGGCTTGCATTTCTTTTCTTGAGAGGTTGTTTCCTCAAGACTTGTACACTCTCTTGCTGCTATGCATTATTCCTGGCTATATATTCATCTTCTTGTCTCACAGCTCATTGTAAAACGTTTTCTCTTCATGGTGTGCTCATATATGCGTCTGCCTCTTGCTGTAAGTCACTTTTGAGTGGGATTCTTCAAGCAACTCTATAGACAGAGTCTGGAAAGGGCCAGATATCTTCCGGATCTTGTTCTCCTTAGAGACGACATATCCGGTAAATGCCCTCCCAGTCAATATCTAGTTGGAGTTTTCCATGTTTTAGAGATATCCCTGAAACGAGATATTAAATTTAAATGTATTATAGACTCATTATGGTTTCAATGGATGTTTATCATCAACATTTTCATCATCATTATTTTTTCATTTTATTTTCAATTTATTTCTTTCTCTTAATGTTTTTCTCTTTTTTATTATTTCTTTGATTTGATGTGTCAAAACATAATTCTTTTCAAAAATTAATTATAACATATTGAAATAATTTGTTATAACATATCATCCTAAAAAATCCTAAATATGTTTTAAACTACTACTATTATTATTATCATTATCATTATTATTATTGATGAGAATATTGTATTAAAACAAAATCCACACTTTGATCGTGATATATATAGTAACTAAGTACGATGAAAAACCCTTTGAGACAAGCTTTACATGTAATCTCAAGATATATTTTATTCTCAATATCTATTATCCATTTTACAATCCTAAAGGATAGGGGGCCTTTAGAGGTGTAGATTATCCAAACGATTTGTAGATATAGACACAAATTACATTGCGTATCAGACCCACTATTAAGGAATAGTTGCAAGGGAAGGAATGTAATTTCTCATTAGAACTCTTGCATCCAATTTTACACCTTTATTGGCAAGGTCATATGAAACAAAATTGTTCATTCTCAACACATGAAAAAATCTAATAGTAGAGAAGGCTACTTTCAAATTCTTGATTTCGTCAATAATGCTTTGTAACTTGCAATCCTTAAGCAAATATCCATGAACAAGGTGATGGAATACCAGTTGTGAATCTCCCAACACCACCAAATCTTCGATTTTTTCTTCTTTTTCCAAAAGGAGACTTTGCAATAATTCATATGTCTCTACTAAATAATTTGCGCAATTTCCTAACCCCAAACTATACTTAATTTCAATTTGTCCTTCAAGGTTGGGGATAACCACTCTAGCTCTTATGACCCTGATTATTATTATTAACCAAAAGGGAATATTTTAATAAGTTGTTATAGTAGAGTTAAAAATATTTACATGTGACTATTTGGAATTTCAAAAACAAGAAGTTTTTCTAATTTTACAAAAAAATTCTAGCTCTTGATTTTTGAGAAATATTGAATCCCTCCAAACTACATTTCAAAATTTCTCGCATGAGAAAATTGTATGGAATTGCTCACATAAAAAAATAATAAACATAGTACATGTATAGATTCAATTACATGTTTATATTTTTGTCGCCATTAGCTATGTTATTAAAGGATATTTTTTCTTATTTAGTACTATTATCCAAGCTTCATTTTCTTTCAATAAATTTAATGTTGTTATCTTAAATTTAATGCTTTTTATAGCCTCCTCTTCTTCCACTTCATCCACCTAATTTTATTTGGTCCAAAGCCTTAGCAAGGTTTCCACCTATCAATATAGATCCAAGGGACTAGTAGATTCCTCTATCACAACATCTTATGGTACCAGATATTTCTCTTTTGATGGTATGTCCTTCATTTCTTCTAGTTCTATTTTTTGGAAAATATAGCATGGGTAGGTTTGAGCCATTTGGTTCAACCTTTGTAATCATTTGATGTTCTACCATGGTACCAAGCCAACAAGTTACTTACACTAGTACGTCTTAGCTTATGTTAGCTCTTTTAGGCATTGTGCTACCAAATATATTGTTATAAAAAAAATCTTGTACTAAAGAGAAACATTTTTGTAATCCAACTTTTGCGATCATGAAAAAATTTCACCTATCAATTTTATTTCTGGCAGAAATGATTTTTTCTTATTTTTTCTCTCACTTATATAATGGAATTTTTCGAAGGCATTAGTATTGGCTTAAAGACAGGGTAAACCTCAAATATCTAAGGATGGGTTCGGAACTCTAGCCCATACCAGAGTTATGGGCAAAGTATCTGACATTGGATCAAAATATGGGGTGTATATTTTCATACACAATCTAGATTTTCCTCAAAGTAAGTGACTTGGTTTTAGTATTAAATCCAGAACTTCTATACTATCAAATACCATAATGAGGAATCCCTTTTCATCGGGGTAAATAAAATTTTCTTCTTTTAACTCAAAATTATATAAATATGAAATATAGTCATACAATTGACTATGTGCAACCAAACACCATTGAAATGGCCTACTAGTGAATTTTTGTTGTAATGAGTTACCTTCGAGATAACATATTTCCCTATTGAAATAGTAATAGTGGGAACCTCTTGAACCAATAGATGATTCAGATAATTTTGAATAATATCTCTAAAAGAAGAATTATCGATATTTTTATTCGAAGGAAGAGGGGCGCTTGCTCCCATAGAATACCTGTGATAGAAATTGATACTAGCATTAAAGTCACTAGAGAAGGAGGATGCAACTATCACTACAAGATCCACCAGAATACTAAAATTGTAATGACAGAGAGAAGTGCTACACAAAGCTACTACCACCTCTTAAGTAAGTGAACATGGGTGAATATCTACACGAGTAGCTCGCCATGCAAGGCCAACTTGTTGAGAGAGGGATAACAATAACCTACATGCATGGCTATGGATGAACCCTAGAAAACACCAACATTATCCATTGGGGAAGGGTTTTCCCAAGGTTTTGTAGAAAAAGCTAACTCCACATTCGACTATTAGAAATTAATCTTCCTACACTTCTTACAATAATGACTTTGAAAATTACATCTATAGTAATATTATTAATAAATCATGAAATATCTAGTACAAATCTCTAAAAATATCATAATCATATTCTAACAGCCATAGGCTAAATTATTGTGCTAAGTATTAATATTTATTCAATTTTATATAAATTTATTCTAAAATATACTTATTATTTTAGTATATGAGAATATCAATATAACATTTAAAAATAATTATATATATATATATATATATATATATATATATATATAACCCTTATCAAGAGGAGAATTGAAAAGGTGACTAAATAAATAAAATTATTTTAAATACATATCTGAATTTAATAAATAATAAATATAATTGAATAAAATTAAATAATATCATTTTGTTATATAAAGATTAGTTTAAAATTTTAAAATTTATTTATTTTATGTTATTAAATAAAATTATTTAAAAAAATATATTAAAATTTAAGAATAAAATAATGCATAACATATATCAATATTTAAAAATATAATATATTATAGTGTAAATTTTCTACATTAACTTCACTACATTTAAATACAATTCTTTTATAAAATATATTTATATTTTATCATAAAAATATTACAATAAAAGATATTAATTTTTAATATTAAATAAATAAAATAATACATATCAAAATATGGTATATCAATATTTAAAAATACTTAAATTTTCTATATTACTTCACTATATTTAAATGCAATTCTTTTATAAAATATATTTATATTTTATCATCAAATATTACAATAACTATATTAATTTTTAATATTAAATAAATAAATAAAATGCAAAAAATTATTATTATTACTATTTGAAAATAAATTATTATATACATTTTCAATATTTACTCTATTTTATAAATTTAAACAAAATTATCATAAAATACACTAACTTAGAGCAAAGCATTACAATATATTATAGTGTAAATTTTCTATATTACTTCACTATATTTAAATACAATTCTTTTATAAAATACATTTATATTTTATCATAAAATATTACAATAAACGATATTAAGTTTTAATATTAAATAAATAAATAAATAAAATGAAAAATAATATTATTATTATTATTTGAAAATAAATTCTTATACACATTTTCAATATGTACTTTATTTTATAAATTTAAACAAAATTACCTTAAAATACACTAACTTAGCAACAAAGCATTACAATATATTATAGTGTAAATTTTCTATACTACTTCACTATATTTAAATACAATTCTTTTATAAAATATATTTATATTTTATCATAAAATATTATAATAAACAATATTAGTTTTTAATATTAAATAAATAAATAAAAGACAAAAAATATTATTATTACTATTTGAAAATAAATTATTATATACATTCTTAATATTTACTCTATTTTATAAATTTAAACAAAATTATCTTAAAATACACTAACTGAGCAATAAAGCATTAAACAACAATATATCAAACATTAAACAACAATATCTCACATTTATTATAAATGTTAGACAATATCATACCAATACACATCTAACTTAGGAGCTAAGCATTAAACAACAATGTATCACATTTATTATAAATGTTAGACGATATCATGCCAATACCTAAAGATATATCATTGACCAATTTTTCAATATTTATTTCATTTTATACCTAAACAAACTTATGTCAAAATAAATATAAATTCAACAACAAAACACTTCATCCAAATAAATCTCGGTAAGCCCAAGAGAGTTCAAAACATTCAAAGAGGGTTGGACAACGATGGAGTGTTTGTCCACCGTTTCAACGACTCTCAATACGGAGGATTTGGTGAAGGATAGCGCGCTGAACCCATTCGCTTTACGTTTACCCACACCCACTTCCCCTGACTGGACCGACATACATGTGAGGCTACCAAATATACTTTTATTGAATTTAAGCCAAATGGGTAGGGTCAATGTTATGGTTCAGTTTTAATATCAGTGGACGAATGCAAGGTGTTTGCTTCATAATTGCTTCCTCAAAGTGTGAAAGTGCTATCCCTGAATTTCTGAAATATCCCTGAATTGCTTCCTTCAAGTTTGGAATATCGTTGAATCGCTCACAACTTCAAATATATATCATCTGCCTCACTCTCATAAGTCCAGTCGGCAGATTAATCCAAATTTAACACCCACAGAGGCGATGAGAGAGGCGACGAGAGTATGTATTATTAACGGTTCTGAATGTTTTGATTAAATGTAATTTGCTAATTCATATGATTGAATTGGGTAAGCTTTTTATTGTACATTTCCATATTCAATTGGACAAGGTTTTGGATTTTGCAGGGGGAGAATGAGAACTCTAAAACAGTAATATTGAAGGTGTATATGCATTGTCAAGCTTGTGCCATGAAGACCGAAAGGGCTTTAAAGGGATATGAAGGTGATTTCTTTTTTTAGATCATAACTGTGTGGATTTTGTTTTCTTTTTTTAAGAAATCATAACTGTGTGGATTTTCTTTGTTTTTTTTGAAGAAATGGTCTGAGATACTTGAAATTTGGCATTTGGAGCAGGGGTGGAAATAGTGATAGTCGATTTGAACAATAATAATGTCACAGTAAAGGGGAAGGTGGATCCTCAGAAGCTTTGTGAATTAGTTGAGAAAAAATTAGGGAAAAAGAAAACAAAAGTGGTGTACACAACTGGAGACGAGAAAAGAGTTGATCAGAAGAGCTCAGCTGAAAAGAATACCGATGACAACAAACAGCAGGAAAATGCAGTTGATAACAAGGTATGTCTACTGTTTCATTGGGTAGATTACAGTCTTCTTAAGACAATGGATTAAGAAGTTAAGAAGAATGGATGAGATAATTTCAGAGAGTCAAGAACTGAGAGAAACTGATTAAAAGTTAAGAAGAATGGATGAGATAATTTCAGAGAGTCAAGAACTGAGAGAAACTGATTAAAAGGATGAGAGAATATCAATTTAAAGATCCATTCGATTTTCAATTAAAAAAGTATAGTTGGAATTTGAAAAAGATCTTTGTGGACAGATTCATTTATGAGATTAGGCAACAAAGCCGGATTTTACTTTTTAATTAACAAAATCAACAGATGACATGGTGCTCTTTATTATGAATAGATAATCAAGTACCTCATTTTCAAGTATGTCATTTTCAATACTCAAGTATGTGTTGGGAAGAAATTATAACAATAAACATAGTATGAATATAAATAGATTTTATATCTTTTATTTTTTATTTTTTTGGGATTCATCATGTTCAGTTTTTAGATTATATATTTAGAATCAACTAGTGTGGCTCATTATTTCGATTGAACATTTTATTTGAGAAAATTAAATATAATATTTTTATTCAAAACCTTTATTTTTGACAACGAGCTCCAACAAATTCAATTAAATTAATAATCCAAAATTATGAAAATGGATCAAACATTTTTTTAATAATATGTGAAAATGCATTAGGAATGTTTAGTGTTCTACTGCTACACAGATCTAAAGTCATGTTTAGTATTTTATTAAAAATGTTACTATATTAAAACATTATGATCAACTAGACACCATAAATTAAGACTTTAAATGGCCTATTCATCAACCAGTCTTCATAAATTAAAGCTTTAAATGATTTGTTGTCAGTCAGGTGTAGCAATCATTGTGATGAAAGTTCAAATGCATTGTGAATCATGTGCTATACATCTGAGAAAAACTATCCTGAAAATGAAAGGTATGGCATCTAAGTCATTTGTCAGTTTTTGTTCATATAACTTATTCACATTTTCCTGTTCCAAATAATGATGGTGCTTTAAATTGTGGCGGCATATATGGTTTACAGGTGTGGAGAGTGCAGAGGCAGATTTTCAGAACCAAAAGTGTACAGTAAGGGGGACGATGGATCCAAAGGCCTTGGTGGATCATATTCACAAGAAGGCACGTAAACGCGCCCAAATTATACCACAGAAGGAATTAGAAAAGGCAGATGGCAAAGCTTATAATATGCATGAAAATAAGGGCGATGGAGTTGGAAATAAGACCAATGGAGGTGCTTCTAGTGTTCCTAGATATGTCATCCAGAATTTCCATCCTCCCCAATGGCTGAGTGACGAGAACCCAAATTCATGTTCTATAATGTGATCACAAAATAATGGACGAATGGGATGTTGGTTACCTTCGCCTCCCATGTATAGAACATGGTCAATCTTAAAGTGGTTCAGTGTATGTGTATAAATATGGCTCAATGTATAAGTGTAATGTATTGTATTATAGTAAAATTTATTGAATTTACATATCTGTAAATGAGAATTCATTAACAATATACCTGTGAAGATGATAATTCGGAATAAATTCTTCCAATATTTATCCACAATTAATGAATGATAATCTGATATTCATTTTTTAACATGGGATTACTTTTCTCCAAGTTTTCTAGAGGCACTTGGTTTTTTTTAAGTTTATGCTCGTTTTGATCTTGAAAGAAATTTGTAGTGAATGAGGAAGAATACAATTCAATATATATATATATATATATCTTTGAAATCTATTACTTGGAAAACTTTACATTATTCAAGGTTAAATCCTCACATTGCTTCTAACACCATGCAAATTTCCCTCCAGCCTTTTCTTTGTTAAATAATTTTATATTATCTCAAGTCTTAACCTTGAGTATGTTTAGTTTAATGGAATCCATTACCTATCTTATGCAGTGAAATTTTACTCTAATATGATTTGTTTGTGAATACAACTAATGATTTTTTCTAAAAAAATTGCATTATAATTGTCATAAAAAATATTCATATTAGGCACATGTTCATGTCTAATGTGTTTGCATAACTATTACAAACAAACAACATCCTTGGAAAAATTTAAAGCTGCAATGTACTCTCTTTCAGACCTAGAATGTTGTTTCTTACTTTAACAATTAACAATTTCTTCCAACATCATAAATGTATATGGACTGTCCACATCCCTATCCTAGCCAATGTCAACAAACCCATGAATTTGAAGCTTCTTGCTTCCATTTCCTTCATACTAAATGTTGTATGTCTATGCCTAATAACTACATAAATATCCACTTGATATCTACCCATTGATCACTCCATGCATTTTCCATGTACCTACTTATAAATCACATTACATATACAAGGTTCTTGACTTTTGTGAGAAGTAATCAATAAAAGTAATAAAACAGTAAGGCCCTTCAATGAATACTACATAAATCAAAATGCACCAACTCAAGAGCCTCTTGAGCTTTGTTATTTTTCAAGAAAAATTCAACCCTTTTTTTCTTTCAAAGTGTGCATGCCTTGAAAACTCAAAAAGAAATTCTCATGAATTTCACGAATAATATTTTTTGTCCACAACTCTCATAGGTTCTTTTCACTAAGATATCTCATCCAACAATTCCAAAAAATTATGTTTGATGTCTTCAATGTTGCCAATGATTTGGTATTTTCCACTGCCATTGCATCATCATTCCTAACTTTAGTATTCACATCCAAATTCTACAAAATTTCAATTTAAACACCTTTGGTGAAAACCATAATTCCTTGAATGTTCCTTTGCCTAAAATATTTGGAACTGGGTCTCCCTCATTTTCAAAACCAATGACAGAGACCCTTCCTCCATCCTTCTCACCATTGAGCACTGGCACTCTGCGTACTCCTCTCATCCACAGATTAATCGTGCCTGGACCCTTTTATTAGGTACCATTTGTTGGTCCCTTTAGAAGGAAAAGAACACCAAAACATTCAATAATCTTGAGAGACCCGAAGAACATCTAATATCTTCAATCAAGAAAAACATCAGGGAATCGGTTAGCCTTATTCAATCTGCCTCTCACTCCAACCCCTCTCCGGAGGCCCGTCATATCATCCAGTTGTTGAACCCCCCTCTCTCTCCCCCCTGCCCCCCCTTCAACCATGATGTCCAGATATGGCACCTCCCTTCGCTGCATGCGACATTTTTCTACAGTTACTGGCCACCGCCATGGGAGCCCATCCACTTCCTTGATCCGCTGTCATTTGTACTCCCTTCATACCAGATTTGACGGTCTCATTATTAATCCTCCCATGCTCTCACATAATCTCGATTCATTTGCGGCCTATAAGTCTTAGACCTCCAGCCCTCTCGCTCTCATCCCTGTTTTTGTTTTCATCATCTCCCCCCCCTGTCGGTTTTTTTTTCACCACCTCCCCTACTCTCTCGGCCTTCAATCCACCATGTCCACCCGACACAATAACCCGTCTGGAAGCAGAGGGAGCAACCAAAGCAGGGGTCATGAAAAAAGAGCCCAGGCCTCTCGTTGGGATTACCCCAGTATGAATCCAACCAATAAGGTTGAAACCGTTGCTCGACAGGCAACCACCAACTATGAAATTATGGTAAATCATATTGTCCGACAAAGGATGACTGAGCTTTAAGAGCAAGCTTACATTATGCGCCAATGCATTGCCACTGATGAAGTGAACGATGAATTCAACTAGATCCCTGAACCTATCCTCACAAGAGCCAAGGAAAATCTCTTCAGTTGCGCCTTTGAACTCCATTGGTAGACCAAAACTATGTTTTGTCTCACCACGCAAGCCAACAGGGACAAAAATGGCATTCTAGAGAAGAAGCTTGATGGTGTTACTCATAAATTTTTTACGTATGTGAGTGTCATCCATCACCGCCATTTCCTCACCAAAAATCACCTCATTATGCTCTATTAAAAAATAATATGGCCATTGCAGAGGCCCCTCCTGCTGTCAAAAGAGATACCGATGGAGCCACCACCAACAACCATGCCCAGACTTCTCTCAATGAGGGCAACACCCCGAACAAGCCGATCAGCCTCAATGCAGACGAGGGTACTTAGCTCATCCTCTATGAACCTTTCTTTTTTTTGGAATGTTTCCAGTTTGTTACAAAGGTCTATATTTCTCATGAGCAATGAAGTTATCCCAACCACCAGGCCTTCACCGATCTTCCACTTCGCTTAATGACCAGGTTTTGATCATCGTGTTCTCACTAATGTAATGATAGGAAATACTCTCCAGAGTCAGGTTGTGATGGCTTGTTGCACGCACCTACTGACCATCATGTAATCACTTGTTTCTGAAGTTAATAGAATTATCTAATTTACAAAAAAAAAAAAAACCATAATGCCTTGAACTAGTTTAGTATTACTTTAGAGAAGATTGTATCAACCTTTGCATCAACCATTTGGCTCATCAAAAGTAATTATATTCCAATTATATTCAAATTCTATAACATACCACATATTCCAATTCTATAACATGTCACATATTGGGTATCTAATTCATGGATTTATCTTTATATTGGACTTTTACCTTGCCATGTTATGTACTTTCATCGCTTAAATTGTCTCTAAGAAAGATTTTTCCTCATGATTTTTCATAACCCACAAACCACTCCCTTTCAAGAGTTATATGGAGGGAAGCTCTTGATTCAATCAATCATTTATGTTCATGGACATATGTTAAAAAGAATACATAAGAGGGATACATGCAACCCTCATTATTGGAATTCCTAGCATCTAAATCCTCCTTATTTTCTTCTTTCTCCTTTAAAGGTTTAGTGTTGCATTCATTCCTCTTGTGCCCTTCCCGATGGAACCTATAGCAAATCTACTCATGTCACTTTCTACCTTTATTATCATATCTTCCTCTATATCTATATTTTCTCCCACTAGATCTCTCATCATTCCACTCATTAGAGTGAGCCCTAGTCACCAAAGCTTATGAATCATTTCTTATTTCGATGGTTCTTCTACCTATAGTGACAGGACAATTATTTGATAATTTTTTATTCTCTACCTTGGTATTTATACCAATGGAAACTATTAGATTCTCCAAAAAAATTAGAATACTATACAGCAAGGATATGCATCACTCATTGGCATGCTTCATAACTAATGGCGTTGAGGTAATTAAGCAAATCATTGCAAGCATTGAGATGATCTATCATTCTGTCACTATCCTTTATCTTTAGAGTGAACAATTGTTTTTATAGGAATATTAAATTCATGAGGTACTTAGGGTAATAGAATGAGTCAAGCTTATCCTAAAGCTTCTTTGTTGTCGAATCCCCTATCACAATCATTAACACATAATCAATTAAATAATACCAATCATAGCAGTGGCCTTATCATTCATCTTGTCCCAATCCTTCTGTTTTTTGGGGTTTGGATTTCTTTCCATACTCAACTTACACAAAATGAAGTTGTGCTCATGGTTTCTAAGTTTCCAAATACCAAGGTGTGATTTATTCTATTGTAGAGATATTTCCACCTCTCACTTGATATGACTACCTCAAAATCATTATTGTATCACCAACACTTTCTTATTTGAGCTCCTTAGGATAGACAATCAAATTAATTTTTTTCTTCAATCAAGACCTTAAAACAAAGCCTCAACAACCCAAAACTCCATGACCCCAATTTTCTCTTAATAACAAAAGTATCCCTATCAAAACAACAAATGATGTGAAACCAAATTTTAAACCTTCATAATAATATCCATGAAATGGAGAAGAATATATATATATATATAATTAAAAAAAAGAAATTTAAAATACTTTCACACACCAATAAAGACATTTTGATTCTTTAAAAACAAATAATTATCCACCTTATTTTTTCTCTTTATTTATATATAAAATACATAAATATAGAAATATTTAAACTTCATTCTCTACCAAACTTAAGGTTATGTAATTTAATATTATATATGAAATTCTATTCAAATACAAAGTAAGTTTAATGTCTCATCAACATTGAAATTTCATTATCTACTTTGAAATTCCATTATTGGCATCCAACCTCTCCATTTCCCAATATTACAATATAGTGAAGATCCATTTACATAAATATGCAATGTACTCAAACTTGGAGTTAAGATATGCATTTCTTCACAAATGAAAAATAAACATTACATTTTTATTAGTTTATAATACAATTTTAATTTTGAAGTGCCAATAATGATTTCTATTACTTTATAATAAAATCTTAAATTAATATTAAAATTTTAAATTACAAACTTATCATATTTAATTGTGTTTTCTTTTATTTTTTCAAACTACTCTACACCAACCGAAGGTATCATACCATATTGATATTAATAATATGATACAATTGTATAAGATAAGTTAATTGGAAGTATAAGTTAGATTTTATATTAAATGAAAAAAAAAATTCTTAAAAGTAAGATATTGTTACTAAGATTGTTTTTTAATGAAAAACTGTTTGCTAAAAGAGTAAGATATTATTATTAAGATTGTTTTGTATATCACAAAATGTTGTTATTATTATTTTTTTGGTAAAATAAATTATTATCATTAAAAGTATAAGACACTAAATTGAATCTAGACAGCTTAGAAATAATTCTCCGTAAAATTTAAACTTGCCAATAAATAAAAACTTAAACCCAACACAAACTCATTCATACTCATTCATTGCATGATAATTTTCTAATTAAAATCAAAATAATTATAAATTATAATACCAATATTATTCTCTTTCCTTATGTAAACTTAAATTAGTAAATAATGTTTTACTTTCTTTCTCCCTTTCTTTACTGACACTTAAATTAGTAAATAATGTTTTACTTTCTTTCTCCCTTTCTTTTACATTTGTGCTCACTGGCAACCTGCTCAACTGCCTCACCTAAATGTTCGGATAAGATATGTTTCCTATCACCTGGGAAGCGTGCTTATCTACTCACCACATAATATTTGGATAAGATGGACCAACGTTCAAATCATTCTTTACATTAATTGATGTTAAAATGATATTTTTTGGAATAGATTATGGGCCATACAATCTTCTTCTCAATCCACATCATTTCATTTCCAATTATGACCAATAAAATGTCTCTGAAGGCTAATTAATTTCTTGCATCATACTTTAGTTGGTGAGATCCATCGTCACAGAAAAAGAAGAAAACCAAGTCAAACTGAAATTTGACAAAAGGAGAACGTTAGTTTTTGTAAGATATCGGTGGAGACATGAAGCTTCTCTCCATAAACCAACAACATTGTTTAATGGAGGGCGTTGAATAAAGCTTCCAAGTAAATGGCAACAGCGTTTTCTATTATTTTTTAAGTTTTTAGAGATTTCGGTTGGAATAAATATTTTTTTATTAAATCTTGTTTTTTAAAGGTTGAAATTTGTTTTTAAACCTTCCTTATTTTGAAAAATATTAAAACAATAAATTAATGCAGAATTCACACATAAAATATGTAAATTAAAAATATAACAATCTTTAAACTATTGCAAAAAAATATATTAGAAAAAAAAAAGGGTTTTGTGGCTTCTATCATTTTATTATGATTAATATCGAGTTTAGAGGCTTATTGACTCTAGAAACTCATTTTACAATACAGTAAAAAAAACTATCATTTTATTATGATTAATATCGAGTTTAGAGGCTTATTGACTCTAGAAACTCATTTTACAATACAGTAAAAAAGAAATGTGTAATTTCATGAATGTTTAATTTTAGATTGAAAAATATCCATTTAAAAATATATTTAAATATGCTGATTTAAAAATATGGCATTCTCAAGTCTATGTGTTTGTGTGTGAAATTATAACAATATACATAATATGAACATAAAATTCTACATCTTTTTATTTGAATTTTGAGATTCATCACAGAGATTTTAGTTATAGAATAGAAATTTCTAATCAGCAAGTGAGGATTAGACATATTATTTGAAAATAAAAGAAAATTGACCATAATATTCCTATTCAAACATTCAGTTTTGCTAACCAGCTCCAATAAATCCAATTAAGTTAAATTATATTATTAATAAAAAAATATGAAAATGGATCAAACATTTAAGAATATTTAGTGTTCTACTGCTACATACATCTAAACAATGTTTAGTGTTTTATTAAAACATTCGGATCAATATTCGGATCAACTAAAGTATCTGCCTTCATAAATTTCTATGTTGCATGAGTTTCTGGAACGTGGGAACGTTGGGAACTTGGGTATGGGTGTCCGGAACGGCTAGAAGTTTCCCCAAAATTTATAGGAAACGGCTAATGGGGAGCGGTAATATTATATAATAAAAAAAAAATTTAAATTTAAAAATTAAATTTTTTTTTTTTAATTACATAATTTATTTAATAATCAAAATTAATATTGAATCAAAATATTAAAATATTAAAATCAATTTCAAATTTTAATTCATTGTATGAGTATCAAATTAAGAACTGAAAATTTGAAAATGTAAATGATTCAAGGGGCACTTTTTAATTGATGAAATAAGTTAACAATTACCTTGATGGAGTGAGTGGAGCCATACTAACACCTTTTATGCAATATTGTGAGTGATTTTGGCGGGAAAGAGAATTTTTTTTTTTGGCAGAATGTAAGTTTTTTAGTTGGGAAATTTGTTGGGCAAATTTACATTTAACGCAGAAAGGAAATTTCCTTTTAGATGAAAACATACTGAAAACACAACCAAAAAGTATTTTTTGGCGGAAAATTGAGCTGGAAACTGCAGAATGGAAGTTTCCTTTTAGATGAAAACTTACTGAAAACACAATCCGAAAGGTTTTTTTGGCGGCAAATTGAGCTGGAAACTCCGGAACGTTCATCATTACAGTTGTCAACGTCCCAAGAATGTGCCGCAGCTCCTGACACAGCTCCCACAGAAAATGGTAAGGTCTGGCACCGCTCCAAAGCTCCAGGGAGCACAGGAACCTGTGGAACGAGTTTCTGAAATGTTGGGAGCAGGCCTAGAATTTGACGTTCCGTGGGACGTATTTTCTATTTCAGAACGTATTTGACTTCCGCTATAAATTTCTGCACGTCAAGTTTGACGTGTCTTAGACATCACTAACCTGTCATTTTGACGTTTAATTTGGGATTGGAACCGTCAAAATCTATAATACCTAGCACTAGCAAAGGAAACGTCGGGTAGACTAATAATATTTAATATGTATGCGGTATCCCTTTTCCGTTACTTGCTTTCCCATAGAAATTGAATCCATTAACATGGCGACCATAGCAAATGACAAAATTAGGTGTACAATGGACGTGGCGTGTGTTAACTGCGGATTAAATGGTCACTGTCGAGTCATAATTGTTGATCTAGCTGATGACCAGATGCAACTTGTGACGGGGTTAAATTGATAGGTTATAGGTTCTAAGTTACGACTGGACAATCCCTTTCCATATAAACCTTGCCTCCAAAATGACAATTTTTGGGCCTTTTCGAAATAAACTTTGCCTCCAAAATGAAAAATTTTTGGGCCTTTTCGAAATAAACTTTGCCTCCAAAATGACAATTTTCGGGCCTTGTCAAATTAGCAGGTGTAGAGAGGAAATAAAACAAAACGCAGAGTGCCAAGGACGCAAGGGAGGCTGACCTTGGAAAGAGGCACAAATCGATTACAATGGAGCGCAAGTTCATGCCTACTCTTGGAGAGCCACCCGTTGATTCTCTCGATCAGGGCAACAATTTTTCCAGGTTAGTTAATGGCAATGCATTTATTGACAGTTACAGTATTTCTTCTTTACAATTCGTATTGTTCTCATCAATGCGTCTATATTTTAGAGGATCATTTTGAGCCTGGCTCATAAGTATATGGTAGTTACTATGCTTCTTGAATAAACAGTAAACATGCTTGAAATGCCGAACGGAAATCACTTGAAATATTTTTTTCTTCGCAAACCTCAGAGATGCAGGGAATTTATTAGAAATTTCTCTAGTCTAAGATATATTTAGTATGATATAAGAATCTTAATTTAAATTTCTGCTTATCTTATTGGAATTGAAACCCTCTGAATTCCTGTCATTTAAGATATGTTGCTTATTACCAATAGTGGAGTAAATTATATATCAGTGTGGAAGAAAGCACATTGTAGAAATTGATGCAATGCAAGGAGAAATTTAATGAACTTCGAAATGTGGAAAATAATCAAACCCAGCATTCATGGGAATAGTGAAAGAATTTAAGGGAAAGAAAAGCGTTTGAAATGGCATCGAATCTCAATTGGCATGGTGGAAACCCAAAAAGATAATCTCGTTCCTTGCATCACAAATACCACTTATATTAAAAAGGAGAGTGATAGAAGCATGGAATAATTGTAATAGAATGAAGAGCTATGTAACATGGACACTGAAAAATTAAGGTGTGCATCACAATATATGGTCGGAAAATATGATGGTTTCATTGAGGATATTGGGAGTATTCAATGCCCATACAACATGTGGATTTAATGTGGATGTCACATGTGAAACTTGTAAGTTAATTTAGAAGAAGGATGTAATTTTGGTTGTAGTTACTCAATTTTTTGTGAAAATGGTTTTTTTTTTCTCCTATCAAATTGATTATTGGTATTTAAAAATTGTGATTAGTATACCTGATGTCTTTCTTATAATAGGATCCACTTGGTAGTTACTATGCAGAAGTTTGAGTGTAGCTCATTTCCTATGTGGTGTCTTATTATTTTTCTTCTAGTAGTGTTTGAGAAAATGTCACATGTTTGTTGTCATGCTCAAGGTGGCGTTGTCTTATATTTTGTGTCATGGATGTTGAGCATCAAGAGAACGAGGTTACTTCTATTGCACCTTGGTAATCTATGGAAGAATGAGTATGCAAAAAATTGGAAAGAGGTTGAGCATGTAAAATATTTTTGTCGAAGTAGTTGAGTTAAGACCATAGAGAAAAAAGTATAGTTTTTATTAGGATTTTGGAACTCGTTATATTGTCAATATGCTTGTTTAGCATGAAGGTATTTTATAGAAATATTGGGGTTTATCTTGAAGGAGTTGAGTTAAGGCCATAGAAAAAATTTATAGTTTCTATTAGGATTGTGGAATTGGTTATATTGTCAATATGTTTGTTTTGTCATTTAAATATTGAGCTTAACATGCTAACGGACTAATTTCATTATATACACAATAGTAAAAAAAGACTTGATAAATAATTTGAGAGTCCATACATCTTACTAGAAACAAAATCAAAATATATATCAATTATTGCAACATGAATTATTCTTTTCTCTGAAAAAAAATCATTATGTTTCATATTGAAATATATGTTGTGTTGACCCATAGGTCCTAAAAAAATCCAGTCCATTGGACCATATAATCCGGAAATCAAAACATTCTCGACTATCATTAGAGCAATTTAATTGTAACAAATAAATCTCATAATGTGTTGATGAAAAGTATGGTTGTATGTTATATCCAAACACATATTAACTTGGGAAAAAGCAAGGCATTCTCATGGGGAGATTAATGAAAGTTGAAAATTTTGACACCTATAATTTTGAGTAGAACGTAAAATGAAAGGCATGAAAAATGCAAAAACGTCATCAAATTTTCATTTGATAAACAGGCAAAGCGAATTGAAATTCCAGGCTAGTTGGGAGCCGTTCGATACAGCAAATTATAAATTCAGACTGTCTGTTAATGTATCTGATTGATTCGCATTTTCCAGTTCCAAAAAATGATGGTGGATTAAATTGCAGCGGCAAATATGATTTGCAAGTGTGGAGAGCGCAGAGGCAGAACGAAAAATGTGCAGTACGGGGGACGATGAACCCCAAGGATTCATGAGAAGGCACGTTATACCGCCCCAAGTTATACCACAGAAAAAATTAGAAATCGCGTCGGCTGCCGTAGTAATGGAGAATGGGATGTTGGCTAACTTCACCTCCACTATGTTAAAATGGTAGAGAGCTATCTACCAGCCACTGCGAATTCTGGTTCAGTATATATAAATGATACATTCTTCCAAATTTACCCACCATCAATAATTCAATATTCATTTCTTAACTTGGCATCCACCTAAAGACACGGTTCTGAGACTTTCTTTTTTATATTCGGTGTTTCCTTTGATCTTGAAAGCAATTTTTTAATATTTTATTTTATTTTATCAAAAGGTATATAAAAGTACTTTTTTTATATAAAAAGAGTAATTAAGTATACTTTATGTATAAAAAAAGGTATATAACATAAGAGGTTTTTTAAAAAAGTTTCATTATATCCAAAATTTATATCTATTATTCAAGTTAGGGTGGCATAAGGATGCATCAAAGGAAAAAAAGAAACTATGATACAACTTCAACAAAAATTATCTTTTTGTCTTGATTAGTGTTAAGAAGAAAATGAACGTTTCCAAGATAAGAACTAATTTTCATGAAATTTATAGTGAAACTTTGGGTTGGTCAATTCCCAAAACACCTTAGGGTTGAAATATTTTGTCACTTGTGGGATCCTAAGAGGGTTGAAGATGAAAAGAATTTGCTCTTAGATTGTAATTATTCTCACTTTTGATTTTATTTCCAAAATATTTGTCGCACTACCAACCTTATTGACCCTTTAAGTTAGAAAAATTATGGTGATATTTGAATGCTTCTCTCACATCCTTTTAAACATAGAAATAAAATGTTAAAAAATTCCAATTAATCTCTTACCTTCTTAAGGTCAGTTATACCATATAGATTTTAGA
Source organism: Pinus albicaulis (assembly GCA_034641835.2). Lineage (NCBI taxonomy): Eukaryota > Viridiplantae > Streptophyta > Pinopsida > Pinales > Pinaceae > Pinus > Pinus albicaulis. The sequence goes on from CM076572.1 coordinate 53,235,161, forward strand.
AAATGTTAATCATCATCGTCATCATCATCATCATCATCATCATCAAAGAACACAATTGGTATATAGCTTTGTTTATAAAAAATAAGAGTGCAATTTGAATATTGTAAAGATATTATAATGTTTAAACAATTTCTCACTTAAAGAATTATATTGATCCAGGTTGAATCCTCACTTTTCCCATTATACCACATTAATTTGCTCATAAATTAACCTTAGTTAAAGAATCGTGTATTATATCAATTCCCAATCTTGAGTATACTTACTATAATGAACTCCAACACCTCTTTTATATGGTGGAACTTTGTTCTAATATGCATTATCTATGGATGAAACCTATAAGTTTATTTTCCAAATAAATGAGAGTATAATTGTCACAATAAATAGGCATATATACATATTCAAGTCCAATATCTTTGCATAACCACAACAACCAAACAACATCCCTGGAAACCTTTAAATTTGTAATGTAATTAGTTTCAGAGTTAGAATGTGCAACCACTTGTTTCTTCTTACTACCCTGCTTCAAACATCATAAATGTATGTGCACTAGTGTACTTTCAATTTTCCACATCCCTAGCTTCTTTAGTTAACAAAACCATGTATTTGAAGCTTTTTTGTTTCATTTTCATTTATAGAAATTTTTATATAGTTATTGTGCCCTATAGATATGTAAAGATATACCTTGATATTTATCCAATGATCTCTCCCTGGATTTTACATGTACTTACAACTCACATTGGATCCGTGATATTGGGTCTTATGTGTACGATTACATAAATAAGGCTACCAACCTCACAAGCATATGACAATTTTTCCATACCTTCATTCTTTCACTCACTCTTAGCATACATTTAGTTTACATTTATTCATCCAAAGAGCTCAAGTATGTTTTCCTCATGATTTCTTTGGTTTATGTACAAATTTCTTATTTTGACAATTTCTCTTCACCTCACTTCCCAATCAATAATGCAACTCACTTAAGTACTCCTTATCACACTCATGTAATGATTTGGATTGAGTCTTCTTGATTAGTTTCTTACATTCAATAATCAAATTAATATCATCAACATATAAGATTGGGAGAGTGAAATTATTACTTTCTTTCTTGAAGTAAACGAAATGGCCACCTCACTCCTTGTGAGCTTTTAACCTACCCAACCCCCAAGTTCAATTTATGTAGGTGGGGTATTCCAGTGATTTTTTACTAACCATCCTCGCTATTCTTTCTTAGGATACCATCCTCCTCATCTCATCGAGAGTTTTCCATTGATATAAATTTTACCTTATTTCAATCTCTAGGTGCAAAGTTATGGCCCTTGGAAGTTTTGTCAGATTTTATCACATCATTTTCAGTATAACTAACATGTTGTTGACATGTGGAATACTTATGCCAAATGTCACCACCCAATTGCACCATGTCATATAATATTCTTGACACATGGTGGACCTTTGTTCATATGTCACCACTAGGTCATGCCATGTCTATATGCTAGACATGTGACATTCCTAGTTAACATTCAGATCTAGGTTATTTTTATTTGTTTGGGTTAGGATCATATTCCATTTTTTTAGGATTTTGGATCCAGTAATAGCACTCAATAAGATTTTTTTTTCCCCTAAAATTTCCCATGAATAGATTTTTTTATTCATGGACTTATGCTACGGTCAAGAGTTGAACCATCTCCTACATATGGATTCCTTGTAATTTTTACAAATAACCATCATGTCAAACCTTGTTGTTATATATTAATAACATGGGTCCATATCCATATTTCGAGAATATGAATCGCTAGATATCCAAAAAGACTAGAAAAAAAGGATTTTTCAATTTTTTTGGATTTTTTGACTTTTAGATCCCACGTCATGTGCCACCTCATATACCATCTCATCTCCTTTTGATATATGTGGGATGTCGACATGTTTTTCAACATGTGATTTCATCCAACTCTATCAAATTTTCATGGTAGCATACCATGCCACTAGTGACGCATAATTATCTGGACCACATTAACTCTATTAAGTGGCGATTAGGAGATGTGAGACATTCGGTTAAAATTATTTCCTTCCTTGTATTTGAAACTAATCGAGTGGACAGATTGTTAATTAACATAACATTCCAATTCCTATCACTAACATGTTTGTCAATCGACCATCAGTCCAATATGCCACTGGGAAAATCATAATGAACTTTGCAGGGTTTGGATAATCTTTTTAATGGATTTTGACTAGAAAAAATAATAGTGTCAATGATCCGGATTTATGTAGGAATGCAACATAATACACATATAACCATAAATAGAAAGTTGCAGGGGAAATAACACTTCATTTCATTAACATCAAAGAACTGAAATTTTCTTACAGACAGAATGGAAATAAACTAGCTAGGGTGCTGGTAATGAATCTCTGAGAAGAGATGTGGTGGCTACAGACCTTTGAACTATGTTACAATGAGGCTCAAGGACCTATTTATTATTGAGAAATAATGGAGAACTCTAAACGTCGAAAAACCTAACCCTAAGAGATAAAGCGCCAAAATTATGGGCCCCGTTTTGGTAAATTGGTGTTTCAACTTCCCGAGGATGTAACTTCAGCATCCTATCTCTGTTTAGGGCCTCCAAATGGGTCTGGAAGTTCAGGACCCAAAAAACTGCTAAAAATAGTAAGTTGTGCCGAAATTGAAAAGTTGAAAGAGACAATGATGGGGCCCCAAGTGGAATAGGCGGGTGGCCACCAATATCCACTTGGATTATTCCCCCCGCCCCTTAGGAAGCAATGGCCCCCATTGCATTGAGTTCCTCCATGAGATGAGGAAACTTCTGCTGAACTTGGTCCCTGGTGAACCACTTGCCTTGGTGCAGGAGTTGGCCAGCTTTGACAACCCGATATAGTTGGATCTTCCATTGGCGAGCGTTCTTGATTTTCATGTCCATGATACAATCTGTGGTGGCTTGTTCCATGCATTCTGGGTTTAACTCTTTTGGTGTGAGTTCTTCTACAATGTCAGAGGTGTCCAGTAGAGGTGGGACGTAGGGACGAAGGCAGTCTACATTGAATACTGGGTGCAGCCCAAGGAATGGTGGAATACTGAGCTTGAAGGAATTTTTCCCTACAACCTTAGTGATGGTGTACGGCCCATATCAAAGTGGGCGAAGCTTGTGGTGGGGTCCAGTGAGGCGCTCCTTCTGCAAATGTAGCCACACTTTGTCACCCACCTAGAATTTATGTGGCACCCAATGTTGATCATGTCGTTTCTTGTACTTAGCATTGGATCTATCCAATATTTCATGAACCTATTGGCGGATGTGCTGAATGTGCTCGATGAAGTTGTTTGCTTTGTCAGCTTCAAACTGGACATGACCCGAATCGGCTGGAGTAGCCGCAAATGGCATGGCTACGTCAATGGGACATAGTGGCTGGAATCCCCAGCCCACCTGAAAGGGGCTATGGTTGATTGAGTTGTGGAGAGCCTGGTTATAGCTGTGTTGTAAATAGGGGAGGCTGTCATCCCATGTGCGTGGATGATTTGAATTGTACATGCGCAGAATGTGTACAATCATCTTGTTGACGACCTCTGTTTGGCCATCAGTTTGGGGATGGAAAGCTGTGGACTTGGTGAGCTTGGTGTCCAACATTAAACAGAGGCTAGACCAAACTGTGCTGAGGAACCTGCTGTCGCGATCTGATGTGATAGACTGTGGGATCCCAAAGTGAACCCACACTCATTCAAAGAAGAGTTTAGTAGTGGCTTCTACTGTGATATTCTTCTTGTAGGCCGCCATAATGGCCATCTTCGAGAATTTGTCGACGACCACGAAAACACAGTTGTTTCCATGCTTAGTAGAAGGGAGGCCTGACATGTAATCCATGGAGATGGATTCCCAAGGTCGACTAGGGGTAGGTAGCAGAGTATAGAGCCCTTACTTCTTGATGGTCGATTTGGCAATGGCATATGCAGTGCATTATCTCATGTACTTCCCAACATCCTGTTGAAGGTTCGGCCAATAGAAATACTTCTGTAGTACTGCCACTGTTTTCTTGACCACAAAATGCCCAACGACTCGACTGTAGTGTGCTTCCCATATCATCTTGGCACGCTCGCTTGAAGGAACACTAATGTGTCCCATGTGACATAACAATGCATCTTGGAGGTGAAAATTTGGAACTTGCGTACCCCTAAGAGTGCCTTGTATGTGTGGCTAAATTTTGGATCGCTCTTGTAGAGAAGAAACCAATCAAAAGTCTCGTGCCCACAAGTGTTGAGAACTGTTGTTATGGCCACAATCGGTGGTCGGCTGAGGCAGTCGTCAACATTATTGGTGCTACCTTTCTTGTACTTGATGTCCAAATGAAATTGTTGCAGATATGTGGACCACTTATGATGGCGATCGTTCTGCAACTTCCCTTGTGTCTGTATGAACTACAGGGGTCAGTCGTTTCTGTGGATGATTGTTTCCTTCCCAAAAATGTAATGCTTCCATTGTGAACACGCTTGCATAATGGAAAACATTTCTTTGTCATAAGTGGGATGCTTGTGAACTGTGTCAGATAATGTCTCACTGTGATATGCCACTGGATGCCCCTGTTGAGTAAGAACTTCCCCAATAGCATAGTTAGAGGCATTTGTCTCAATCTCAAATGGTTGTTGCAAGTTAGGTAATGTGAACATTGGGGCATAACAAAGGCGTTGTTTCAATTCTACGAATGCCTTCTGTTGAGATTCTGACCAAAATAATTTTACTTTCGCTCCTCCCTTGGTGACTTGACTCAAGGACCAAGTGATATGAGAGAATCCCAACACGAACCTGTGGTAGAAATTAGCAAGACCGAGAAAGCTATGTAGCTCTGTTAGAGTGGTTGGGGCTGGCCAATCTTGAATGACTTGGATCTTGGCTGGATCCACATGCACGCCCCTTTCATCAATAATGTATCCCAGATATTGAACCTGGGTCATGCCAAAAGTGCACTTCTCCAAATTGGCACACAACTTGTGTTGTCGTAGTGTTTGGAGGACTTCTCGGATGTGGCAGAGGTGCTCTTCCCAAGTCTGGCTGAATATCAGAATGTCATCCAAGTACACCACTACAAATGAGTTGCTGAATGGATGCAATATGTCATTTATCAACCTCATGAAGTTTTCGGGAGCATTTGTCAACCCAAAAGGTATGAAGAGCCATTCAAAAATTCCCTCCTTGGCTTTGAAGGTAGTCTTCCACACATCAGAGTGTTTGATTGGTACCTGGTGATACCCAGAATTCAAGTCGATCTTGCTGAAATAATTTTCCCCTTTGAGTTGGTCCAGAAGGTCATCGATCTGTGGGATCGGGTACCGATTCCGGACAGTGATCTTGTTCAGCGCTCGATAGTCAATACAAAGTCTCCAAGTCCCATCCTTCTTCTGTACCAACATGATCAGGCACCCACAGGGCAATGAACTTGGCCAGATGTGACCTTTCTGTAGCAGTTCCTGAATCTGCCTCTTGATTTCATCATTCTCCAGAACAGAGCACCTATAGATCGGTCCATTGGGTAGCGGCGCACCTGTGGTCAGGTCAATGGGTTTCTTGACCTGACAATATAGAGGCACCCCTATGGGTGAGGTGACTATGTCCCCGTACTCCTCCACAACCTTGTCCATTTGTTTTTGTCATACAGAGGAGCCATGTCTGGAGGTCGTGGCCATAATCTTCTTCTTTCCCTGGGGGCAGATCATCAGGAAAACAAATTTCCTATTTTGGGAAATGATCTTACTGCATTCTTTTGAAGTAACCAAAGAGATAGTGGGAGGCGGTGGTACCTCTAGTATCCTGTACAAATTATTTCCCAAAGTCACAATAACCGCGCGAGGTCGGGACTCATACACAGCATGTCGCTTCCACAAGTATGGTTGGCCTAATAATACATCAGAAACATCAATAGAAGCAATGTCACACAATACCTCATCCATGAAGGGCTTGATGTTATAGGGAAGTGGCACTGTTGGCTGACGCAAAGATCCCATCCTTGGTAAAGCCACCCGATGGTGTATGGTTGTGGGTGCGCTGTGGTCGAAAAGCCCAACCACTTCACGAAATCTACTGAAATGAGGTTCTTTTGGCTCCCATTGTCGACAATGAGCCATAGTGGGGAACCCTTTACCCACATCTGGGAGTGGAAGAGACGCTCTGCCTCCTCTGGATCTTCTGGTTCCTCCTTCTGGATCTTCGTAGTGGCAACAGTGGCATTGGGCTCCGCATCAATAATCCACTTCCCTTTGTCATTCCCCTTGTCAGGTTCTGATTAAATGTCAGAGCATGCGTCTGATTCATAAGCCCTCATCTCAGCCACCAATGACTGCTTGACCTGACACTCAATTGTGTTGTGAGTGGAGCTCTTATGGAACTCACACCACTTTCCCATGTCCTTCTTTGGCTTCGCGGTGTTGTTCTTTGATTGTGGCTTTGGAATTTTGTCTTGGGCTGCCATGCCTTGGCTTTGTCCTTTGATTTGTGGTTTAGGGGCACCTTTCCCTTTCTTTTGATTCGCAGATCCAAAGTCTCTCTTCTTCTGTTTGAATTTCTGCTCAATCTTGGCAGCGTAGCGGTATGCCGTACCAAGTGAGGAGATGTCGAGGAACTCCATTTCCTCCTGAATGTATTTGTGCAGACAACCACAATACTTTAGCACCAAATGTTTCTCTGAACCTTTGATACCCAACTTTGTGCACAGGGTATGGAACAGATTCATCAGCTCATGCACATCTTGATCCCCTTGTTGCCGCAACATGTTCCATTGTATGTACTTGTCCTCATAGCTCCCCATGGGATAGTATTGTTCCTTGATGGCATATCGAAAAGAATTCCAAGTGGATATGGCTGAGAACAGAGAGGGTTCTATCTCATCCTTTTTCTCACAGTAGGTTTCCCACCAGTCCTTGACATGGGGGGTAGCTTTGAGGAGTGCAAAAATAATCTTCTCCCAGTCAGAAAAGTCATGAACAAAGAAATATCCTTCTAATAGATTCAACCATCTATCTACGACATCTGCATCTATTTGACCCTCAAATATGGGAATGTCAAATTTTACTTGTACCTCAAAGGGAGTTGCGCCTCCAGAGTGGTTGTTGGATGAAGATGCACCGCCGGTGGGCTGTCATTGAAGGATCTGGGAAAATTTATCCATCATCATGTTCCTTTGTTTTTCGAGGGCCTCCTCAAGAAATATTTTCATAGGATCTCCTGCTCCCTCATATTTCTTTTCGTTCCCCATGGGTGTCCGTCGGGGTTTGCGAGGCTGATCTTGCAAAGGTTCCACCAGATCAGGCCCTAACTCCTTAGATCCCGACCTTGTTGGGGACATGCAAAGAAGGATCAAGAAAAATCAGACCGCTCTGATACCACTGATCTGGATTTATGTAGGAACACAATAGAATACACATATAACCATAAATACAAAGATGCAACAGAAATAACACTCCATTTCATTAACATTAAAGAACTGAAATTTACTTATAGACAGAATGGAAATAAACTAGCTAGGGTGCTGGTAGCGAATCTCTAAGAAGAGATGTGGTGGCTACGAACCTCTAAACTATGTTACAATGAGGCTCGAGGGCCTATTTATTATTGAGAAACAATGGAGAACTCTAAACGTCCAAAAACCTTACCCTAGGAGATGAAGCGCCAAAACTATGGGCCCCGTTTGGGTAAATTGGTATTTCAACTTCCTGAGGATGTAACTTTAGCATACAATCTCCATTGATGGCCTCCAAATAGCTCCAGAAGTTCACGACTCGAAAAATTGCTAAAAATAGTAAGTTGTGCCGAAACGGAAAAACTGAAAGAGACAATGGTGGGGCCCCAAGTGGAATAGGCGGGTGGCCACCAATATCCACCTAGATTAGTCAATAGATTTTTTCAATTGTGCATTGGGAACTTTAGAAAATCACCTCACTAGAAAAACTCACCACTAAAGTAAATGAGAAGTATTCCTCATCCCTTTTCCCAATACACTTGATGAACATCAACTAAAAGATAAACCTCCCTCATATGGAAGTATTATTTATTAAGCCCTTAGGCCACCTAGAGAACTAAGATTTTCTTTGGGTCCCTCCAAATTCTATTAGGTAATGGGAAATACTGACAAAAGGGAAACTACCATAATCTGGATTTGATAGACATTTAGATTTTGTCATGTGATGGAAAAAGATACATCAATATATGACATCCATATTCAGTAAAATCCTTAAGTCTTCCTTTTTGTAAATTTCATATTATCATGCCTTCACAACTCTAGTTATGTGTCCCAATGTTGTGGCTTCCACTTCCAAAGTTCCAACTTTTGGTTCCAACACTTACACAATAGTTCCACCCATGTGAGTTTTTGTCATCTGGGGTTTTTGTTAATTCCTTTTTATTAAAATTTATGGTTCCTTCAAGTGCTGTGCTGCTTCATACCAAGTTTGAAATAATTCCTGAAAGTATTGTGCTACCTCATATCAAATTTGGAATATCCCTAAATCGCTAACATTTTTATATATTATATTAGTTTAAATTTAAATTAGAGGATATATAATATTAGTTTAATATTAATTTAATTTTAAAATAAATAATGTGATATAGTAGAGTTAAGTGGAGAGGTTTGATTTAACAAATCTCTATTCAATTGAATCTTAGAAAAAAAAAAAAAATATATATATATATATATATATATATATATATATTTGAAAATTACTACAAATAATATTTCTTTAGATGAAAAATCCTCACTTTCATAAAATTAGTCTATAAATAAAACCTTCTCAAATAGAAAAAATCTAGTCTACAAATAAATCCTCACTCTCATAAGTCTAGTCTACAAATAAATCCTCCCTCTCATAGTTCTAGTCTGCAGATAAATCCCTACTCTCATAAATCTAGTCTGCAGATAAATCCTCACCCTCAAACATTCATTTTTGCTAACTAGCTCAAATAAATCCAATTAACTTAAGTGAAATAATCTAAAAATATGAAAATGGACCAGCATTTTTTTTTTTAATGATGTATGAAAATGGATTAGGAATGTTTAGTGTTCTACTGCTACACATATCTTAACCATGTTTAGCGTTTTATTAAAAATGTTTCTATATTATGTGAAATCCAATCAAAACATTCTGATAAACCAGTGGTAATTGGGCGTGGGATTTTGGTTACCTTCACCTCCAATGTACAAAAGATGGAAAATGGTAAAGTGGTGTAGAGATATGTTACCAGACAGGAGAAAACCTGGTTCTATATGTTACGAGAGAGGAGAAAATCTGGTTCTATGTAGTGTATTTTATCATAGTAAATTTTATTGAATTTACATATATATCAAACGTTGAGAACTCATTGGCCATACATATGTGAAGACGAGAACTTATTGAAAAAAAAATTCAAGAAATTCTTCAACATTTATCCATAATTGATAATTGAATATTCATTATTTAACCTGCTATTACTTATCTTTCCCAGTTTTCTTGACTAAGAACCAAGAAGAGTTAAGACATGTTTTAAGAAACTGTTTTTTTTTTTAATCTATGTTTTCTTTATTTTGAAATTTTGGTAGTTAAAAATGTTTTATAATTTTCATTTTAAAAATAGTTAGTTAGTAAAAAAAATATTGCTTAAAAATGAAATTTGAAATATCAAAATAATTATAACAATGAAGCATATCGAATTTTAAAAAGTTTGTATTTTATAAGATGAATTATTATTTATTATTATTATTATTATTATTTATAAAAGTATATAGCTATAAAAATAATGTTGATTATAAGAAATATAGTTGGTATTTTTTTTTTTTTTTTAAATAACACTATAATCCAAGTATATAGAAAAATTTCAATATTTTTACAATTTCTTAATTGATAGTTATATTAATCAAGGTTGAATCCTTATCTTTCCCCTAACACCATGCAAATTTTCTTCCAACCTTTTTCTTAGTTAAGGAATCCTATATTATCCCAACTCTTAATCTTTAGTATTCTTACTTTAATGGACTCGAGTACTTCTCTTATGAACTGAAATTTCATTTTAATATGCTTTGTTTGTGAATAAAAGTCATGATTTTTTTCTAAAGCAATTGCATTACAATTGTCACAACAAATAAGTGTATAAACGTGTTAAAGTCCAACTTGTTTCTTACTTTACCAAGTGACAACTTCTTCAAATATCATAAATGTACAGGGATTGCCCACATCCCTAGCTTAGTGAATGTCAACAAACCCATGAAATTTCCTTGATACCAATTGTTGTAGTGATTGTACTTGATAGGTACATAAATATCCACTTGATATCTACCCGTTGATCTCTCCTTGCACTTTTCATGTACCTACTTACAAATCAAAATGTGTGTGCAATATTGGGTTTTGTGCACATCATTACATACATAAGGATACCAATCTAACAAGCATATGGAACTTTTTCTATCCTACATGTGGTTCTCTCTTAAGACACATGTGGATTATAGTTATCCATCCCAAAGAGGTAGAGTATGTTTTCCACATGCTTCTTTGGTTTATATATAATTTCTTATTTTGATAGTTTCTCTTCACCTCATTTTACAATCAATAATGCAACTCACATATGTCCTTATTGTCAATTAATTCATGTGACAAATTGGATTTATTCTCCTTGACCGGTTACACTCACTAATCAAAATAATATCATTAACATATAATAAGAGAACAATGAAATTATTTCTTTCTTTCTTGAAGTAAACATAATGTTCGGCTCACTCCTTTCAAAACCTTGTCCGAAAACATATTTACCAAACTCTTGGAAACATTATCACGGGTTTTTTTTTAATCCATACAATGATCTCTTCAATCAACAGACCATGCATTCCCTCAATTTTACCCCAAACCATTCGAGTGGTTTCATGTTTTTATTCTTAGAGCCCACCATGAAAAAAATTTGTTTTCACAACCATTTTATCCACCTCCAAATCATATGTAGTTGTCAATGCCAACAACAACCTAATAGAGGCCATCTTGTACACTATAGAGGAAATTTTCTCATAATCAACATCCTCTACATGATATTATCTATTAACTACTAAAGGATCCTTATACCACTATACATAACCATTTTCATAATACTTCTCCATGAACACCCATTTTCATCTAATTTATTTCCTTCCTTCAGGAAACTATTACCAATGCCATTTTTTTTTGTTTCAGGGCTTTCATTTCTTCCTATGCTGATTGCTTCTAGTGAATAGACACATATCCTTTAAGATCATCTTTGACATTTCTTCACTCAAAACCCATGGAAGATAAATAAAATCTATTAAAATGGGTGGGCTCGTAGCCATACCCATCATGGTATTTTTTTTCCACAATTCATCTCAAAATTTTCTCTTGATCACAATTATCATGTTTAATATTCATGTTTTTATTAAGTGTTAATGGTAAATTTTATTCATGATGATTTAAACCTCTCCCTTATGAATTTTATAGATTTGGTCCCTTTGAAAACTATGCAACTTGATCTTTAGCTCCACATTGGAATTATGGAACCACTACACATTTTACCTTTTCCATCTACTAATTCTTTATGATGATATTCACAATATTTATCCTCCTTGAACATAATTTCCCAATTTTCGATATGATAATGCTTAGATGGAATCCAAAAATAGTAACCATTTACTCCTAAATATCCCATAAATATGCAATTGACTAATTTGGAGTTAAAAAATTTCTCATTTAGCTTAGGTACATTCATGTAAGCCTCACACCCAAAAACCTTGAGATGTGAAATAGAGGGATTCTCTCCACTCCAAGACTCTTGATATGTACTATCACCTAAAAGGTGAACTATTAGTTAAATATTCTTCTCTAGAAATCACTTCAAGACAAAATGTTGCAAAGCTATGACAAGAAACAATTGTGGAATTGAAAAATCAGTCAAATAATAATAATAATAATAATAATGGGCTATCCAAAAATATCAGATTTGGTAACCAGAAGAATTCCTATCATGGGGTTTTAACTTCTTGGATCATCCAAAACAAAAAGCATTTTCTTCAAATACTTGTATCCCTCTAAAAAGTAACAAAACCTTAAACATTCCAGCAAAACCCTTGTGCAACCACCATAAGAGCATTAATAAGAAGCATCATCATTGAGTTGGGGCATAATAACCAAATCAATTTAGGGATCAATGAGCTTTTTCTTTGGAATTTTATTGACCTTGATCTCAAGGAACCTCCAATTTGTTAGGTATCGGTTTATTAAAAAAAACCCATTTCTTGAGTTTTCCAGGCCATTGTCATTTCCCTTGATAAAAATTACATGTCTCCTAGATTTTCAAAATCTTTTTACAACATGGGCAGACACAATCATAATTGTCTTTTTGCAGACCAAACTTTACATAACCTCCTTTAAAAATTTTGCTCTGCCTATTCGGCTATTAATCCAGAACTTGTGCTCAACTAAAATTCCTTAGATGAAGAAATGATAATGAGGTTAATGAGAACAGTATTGTCTCGAGCATTGTTTGATGGTGCCCACACCTAATCCAGCTCCTTCAACGATGGTGATAGAAGAGAAAATGAATAAATCATATAATCAGGAGCTAATTTTATTAAAATGAATAAAAATTCATTTGAAAAGCCCTCTATATGCCCCACATCCCAAGATATATAGATGTAGACACTCCAAAATAACTCACTGGCAGTGTCAAGCTCCATCATAATAAAATTTCATGAAATAATAATTCATAAAGAAAAACATCACACAACTAAACTAATAATATGAACAAAAGAAGCCATTTCTTCGCTCAAATCAAATTAATTTGTACAACACATATCTCCCTCCATTAGATCGACTCCTCCCAACAACTAATGGCATTAGGTTTCCTATAACATGAAAACTCTGACACATCCAACCAAGAAGACCAACAACCCACTGTAGACCTTGGTAGTGCCAGGGGAAAATGAGGCGTTGGTGTTTTCACTGGCTTCTGAGGTGGCTGGGCTTTTGCCATGTTTGGCTTCAGCGGGCGCGGGAGTTCATTTTCCTCTGATGGCATTTGGATATTTATGAACTGGAGTGTAAAGAGATGCTCAAAGTTCCATGTTGGGTCACGGGCATGACACAGGAACTAATCAACTTCTATCTTCATCCCCTGTTTCATTTGCGATGAACACTAGAGTTGACCAGATCCAAAGGCAACACATAAAGATCCAACACCAGTATCAGCATATCCAATTCCAACACCAGAAATAGCATATTATGTTCTATACCTTGATTCAATGAATATAAGATCAAGGCTTGGTGGTTGGAAAGAAGCCAACCTCTCTCATGTAAAGGACATGGACACAGATGCTGATGATACCTCCAGAAAACCACAAAGCGGAAGTAGAAAGAGAGTTATTGCTCCTCAAAGAACCAATACAGAACAACCATGGAAGGCAAGAACCAAGAACATGGAAAGGTAGGAGATTTGTGGATTTTAACCATAAATCATGAAAAAAGAATGAGTTGTGGAAGGGCGGAAGTAGAAACAGGTGGTAAAACTAAAATTTGAAATGGGTACGGCGGGAATTGGTACTTGCACCGGATGCCTACGGGATGGTCATAAAAGCCATGGCCACATGCAACATAAATTTTGGACGCTGACAGTGCCTAAGAATAGAATAGAAGTAGCCGGTGGGCAGAGTCTGAGCAATTCCTCCGCCTCCTTAGACTACTCCATTTTTTATTAAATCTTGTTTTTTTAAAGGTTGAAATTTATTTTTAATGTGTAAATAGATTTAGTATTTTGAAAATTATTAAAATAATAAATTAATATAGAATTCACACATTAAATATGTAATTTTAATAAATTAATAATATAACAATAGTTAAACTATTGCAAACGAATATATTTATAGAAAAAGATGGGTTTGGTGAATTCAATTACTTTATTATTATTAATATTGAGTCTAGAGATTTATCTAGTTCAAAAACCCATTCTACAATTTAGTAAGAAAGAAATGTGTAATTTCATGAATGCTTAATATCAAATTGAAATGTATTCTATGTATGTTATTCTCAATAATGTCATTCTCAAATCTGTGTATTTGATGAAATTATAACAATATACATATATCAACATACGATTTTACATGTTTTTATTTGAATTTCGAGATTCATCACAGTGAATTTCTTAACAACAAGTGCTCATCCTAAAGATTAAACATATTATTTGATAAAATAGACAAAATTGACCATAATATTCTTATTCAGATATTCATTTTTGCTAACTAACTCCGATAAATCCAATTATGTTAAGTTAAATAATCAAAAGAATATGAAAAAGGATCCAAAAAACTTGATAATATATAAAAATGGATTAGGAATATTTAGTATTTTAGTGCTACACAAATCTAAATAATGTTTAGTGTTTTATTAAAAATGCTGCTATATTGTTCCAAATAAAGATGGTGCCTTAAATTGGGGCAGCATATATGATTTACAGGTGTGGAGAACGCAGAGGCGGAACCAAAAATGTACAGTAAGGGGGACAATGGATCCAAAGGCCTTGGTGGATCATATTCACAAGAAGGCACGTAAAGGTGCCCAATTTATACTGCAAAAGAAATTAGAAATCGCATCAGCTACTGTGGTTACCTTCACCTCCAGTGTAGAGAAGATAGTCAATTTATACAATGATGATAGCCACTATGTTAAAATGGTAAAGAGCTATGTACCATCCACTGCAAAATCTCGTTTGAACGATAACATTCTTCCAAATCTACCCATCATCAATAAGTCAATATTCATTGCTTAACTTGGCATCTACCTTTATTTTCCAGTTCGCTTAGGTGGAATAAAGACAGTTGTAATACTTTATTTCTTTATATTATGTTTCCTTTGATCTTGAAAGAAATTTTATTTTGATATTATAAATTATTATTTTTTAATATTTTATTTTATTTTGTCAAAAATGAAATTAATCATTATGATAATGATTAGTTATTTTATTTATAAGAAGAAATTATATAATATGAATGTCAAGAGATTTCCTAAAATTGTTTCATTTTATTTAGAATTTGTATCTCCTACTCAATTTAGGGTGGCTTAAGGATGCATAATCTTTAGTAGACCATTGAGGAATAATGCAGGAGATAAGGAGAAATTGTGAGGCTATAAAGAGTCTGAGGAAAATGTAAACTATGATACAATTGCAACCAAAATTTTCTTTTTGTCTTGACTGGTGTTAAGAAGAAATTGAACATTGCCAAGATAAGAACTAATTTTCATGAGATTCATAGTGAAGCTGGGGGTTGGCCAATTCCCAAAACACCTTAGGGATGAAAGATTTGTCACTTGTGGGAATCTAAGAAGGTTGAAGATGATAATCATTTTCTCTTAGATTGTCCATATTATTCTTAGTTTCAATTTTATTTTCAAAATATTTGTGGCACTACCAACCTTATTGACCTTTTATGTTCGCAAAACTATGGTGATATTTGAATTCTTCTCCCACATATTTTTTTGCATAGAAATAAAATGTTAAATAATTCCAATTCATCTATTACCTTCTTGTGAGATATACCATATAGATTTTATAGGATGTTCTTCATCATCATGAACACGATTGGTATATAGCTTTGGTTTTAAAAAATAGGAATACTATTTGAATATTTTAAAGATATTATATTGTTTTAACAGTTTCTCATTTGAGAATCATATCGATCTAGTCCTCATATATTTACCTCAGTTAAAAAAAAATTATTATCTCAATTCCCAATCTTGAGTATACTTAATTTAATGGAACCCAATACCTCTTTTATATGGTGGAACTTTTTTCTAATATTCATTATCTATGGATGAAGCTTATAAGTTTCTTTCCCAAAAAAATCACATTATAATTTTCACAATAAATAGACATAGATCCCTGTTCAAATCCAATATCTTTGCATAACCGCAACAACCAAAGAACATATGTGGAAACCTGTAAATTTGTAATGTACTTAGTTTCGGAGTTAGAATGTGCAAACACTTGTTGCTTCTTACTACCTTGTTTCATACATCATAAATTTATATGCACTACTGTACTTTGGATTTTCTACATCCCTAGCCTCTTGAGTTAACAAACTCATGTACTTGAAGCTTTTTGTTTCATTTTCATTTATAGAAATTGTTATGTAGTTATTGTTCCCTATAGATATGTAAAGATATACATTGATATTTATCCAATGATCTCTCTTTGGATTCCATGTACTTACTTACAACTCACATTGGGTCTGTAATATTGGGTCTTGTGTGTACCATTACATAAATAAGGCTATCAACCTCACAAGGATATAACGATTTTTCCATACCATCCTTATTTCACTCACTCTTAACACACATGCAGTTTACATTTATCCATCCCAAAGAGCTGAAGTATGGTTTCCTCATGCTTTCTTTGGTTGATATACAAATTTTCTATTTTGACAATTTCTCCTCACCTCACTTACCAATCAATAATGCAACTCACTTAAGTCCTCCTTATCACACTCATGTGATGATTTAGATTAAGTCTTCTAGATTAGTTTCTTACATTCACTAATCAAATTAATATATTCAACATATAATATTGGGATAGTGAAATTATTAATTTATTTCTTAACATAACCACAATGGTCACCTCAGTCCTGGCGAAATTGTAAACCTACCCAACCCCTAAGTTTAATCTATGCAGTGGGGTATTCTATTTATTTTTTATTAACCATCCCCACTACTATTTTTTAGGATACCATCCTCCTCATCTCATCTAGAAATTTCCATTGATATAAATTTTACCTTATTTCAATCTCTAGGTGCAAAGTTATGTCCCTTGTAATTTTTGTGAGATTCTATCACATCATTTTCAATATAACTGACTTGTGGTTGACATGTGGAATACTTATGAAAAATGTCACAACCCCATTGCACCATGTAATCTAATATTCTTGACACATGGTGGACCTTTGTTCATGTGTCACCAGTAGGTCATGCCATGTCTATAAGCTAACCATGTGACTTTCCTAGTAAACATGCATAGCTTGATTATTTTTATGTGTTTGGGTTAGAAGCATATTCCATTTTTTTAGGATTTTGGATCCAGTGCTATCACTCAATAATATTTGGGCTTTCCCTAAAATTTCCCATGAATAAAATTTTTTGATAGGGTCAAAAGTTGAACCATCTCCTACATACGGATTCCTTGTCATTTTTGCAAGTAAACATCATGTCAAACCTTGTTTTCATCTATCAATAGAATGGGTCCATATCTAGATTTCTAGATATCTAAATCGCTAGATATGCAAAAAGAATAGAAATAGGGAAATTTCTAATTTTTTGGATTTTTAAAATTTTAGATCCTGCATCATGTGCCACCTTGTATACCATCTCATCTCATTTATAACATATGTGGGATGTTGACATGATTGTCAACATGCCATGTCATCCAACTCTATCAAATTTCCATGGTAGTATACCATGCCACTAGTGAAACATCAATAGATGGACCACATAAACTCTATTATGTGGAAACTGGGAGATATGAGACATTAGGTTAAACTTATTCCTTCTATTTGAAACTAATTGAGTGGAAAAATTGTTAATTAACATAACATTTCAATTCCTATCAACTAATATATTTCTAGTCGACCATCGTTCCAATATGGCATTGTGAAAATGATAATGAACTTTGCAGGGTTTGGTTATCTTGTTAATGAATTTTAACTAGAAAAACTAATTGCGTCAATATATTTTTGTCAATTGTGCACCGGGAGCTTTGGATAATTGCCTCACTAGAAAAAATCGCCACTAAAAGAAATGAGAAGTAATCATCATCCCTTTTCCCAACATAGTTGATGAATGCCAACTAAAGATACACCTCCTTCATATGGAATTATTATTTATCAAGCCATTATGCTACGAAGAGAAATAATATTGTCTTTGGGTCCCTCTAAATTATGTTAGGTAATGGGAAATACTGACAAAAGGGGAACTACTAGAATCTAAATTTGATAGACATCTCGATTGTGTCATGTGATGTAAAAAGATCCATCAATATATGACATCCATATTTGGTAAAATACTTAATTCTTCCTTTCTGTAAAATTCATATTTTCAGACATTCACAACTCTAGCTCTGAGTACCAATGTAGTAGCTTCCACTGCCAAACTTCCAACTCTTGGTTCAAACACTTACACAATAGTTCCACCCATATGATATTTCGTCATCTCGGGTTTTTGTTAAGTCCTTTTTAATAAAAAATTATATATGCATGCTAAGTTGGATAATGGAACACCCACTTGTTAACTTATCTTCGCCACTTTAGCATCCTTTCAATTGGACCAATTATCTCAACCCATGTGACCTAGAGCTGGAATAAATGCTTACCTCCCCAAAATTTCCCAAGAAAGTCACAAGATTAATAGGGGTTCTCGACAATATTTCGAATTTTAGGTATGATTTTTATGTTAAACTAACCCTATATACATAAACTATATTTTCTAAAAATCAAGTGACTTGGTTTTAATATCAAATCCCTAACCTTTTCATGGCCAAACACCACAATCTAAAACCCCTTTGCATAGGGGTAAATAAAAGCTTCTTCTTTTATCTCAAAATGGTAGTAATATTAAATATAGTAGTATAAATCGACTAAGTGCAACCAAAGACCATTGAAATCACATACTAATTCATTTGTGTTATAAAGAGCTACATGAGAGGCAACATTTTTCCTTAATGGAATAGTGGTAGTGGGAACCTCTTGATCGAAAAGGAAATTAGGATAATTTTGCATAATATCTCTAAAAGAAGCCTTGCCTATATTTCTATTCATGGGAAAAGGGAGGCTTGTTCCCATGGAATATGCATGAGATACATTTATGTTGACACCAAAGTCACTAGGGATGGTGGATGAAACTGTCATTAGAGGAGCCACCACCATACTAAAATTGTATCCACGAAGAGAAGTGCTACACAAATATATTGCCACCACTTTAGTAAGTGGACATGGTAAAATTTTCGCATGAGAAGATCCAACCATGCAAGGCCAAGTTGCTAAGGAGGGTTAAGAGTAACTTTCATGCATGGATAGGGATGAACCCTAACCAATGCCATCATTATCCATTAAGGAATGGTTTTTCCAAGGGTTTCTAGGAAAAACTAACTTAACATCCCACTATTAAATATCAACCTCCCTACAAATTTGGTAGCCAATGCCTTCCTAAAGTGATGAACATTTCCTAATGCCTACAAGTCTCCTTTAAACTTTGAAAATTACATATTCAAATATTATTAATAAATTATGAAATACCAAGTATACATCTCTAAAGATAAGACATAAATGATCATAATCCTATTCCAATGGTAGATAACATATAACTTATTCATTGCTAAAATGATATATCAATGTTTGAGAATATCATTAAAATGTTAAAAGTTTAAATCATTGTGAAAAGTACTAATATTTATTTAAATTTCTATAAATTTAAAGGAATCTACAACTAGACTAGTTTTCTCGACATTAAGAGATTTGAACATTGAATCTCACCAATTAAAATGGCCTGGGGACTAATAAAATATAATATATTAATATATGAGAATATATTTCTTTCATTTTTTATATATTTAAATAAAGGAATTTTAAAATTTATGTTTAAACTTAATAGCAAAACATCAATTAATAAAACTAAAAAACTGCCTCATATATATATATATATATATATATATATATATATATTTTAAAATTATATTGTTGTGTAAATTTTTAATATTGAGTTTATCATGCATTTAAATAAAATTATTTAAAATTATTTATTAATTTAAAATGGTTTAAAATATATATTTATATTTTATAACCAAATGTAAAAAAAAAAACTAAATTGATATTAATTTGTAATATTAAAATGATTATCATGTAAATTTATATACACTTAAATAAATTTATTTTAAAATGTATATCTAACTTAACAACATAACATTAACAATAAAATATGATGAATTAATGTTGGAAAATATCATACCAATACCTAAGCATAGATCATTGTCCAAAATTTTTATATTTATTTCATTTTATACTTGAACAAACTTATTTCAAAATAAATATAAATTCAACAACACAACCACTTTATCCATATAAATCTCAAAAATTGCAGGAGAGTTCAAAACATTCATGTGTTTTTCCATTGTTTCAACAACTCTGGATGGAGAGGGTTTGGTGAAGGATAGAGGGCTGAAAAAAATAAATGATTTATTTTTAGTTACACCACATGTGCATCCCACATTAGCTTTACTTTTGTAATCCAACTTTTGTGATCATGAAAAAAATTCACCTGCCTAGTTCATTTCTACCAAAAATGATTTGTTGTTCTTTGTTCTCTCACTTATTTAATGGAATTTTCCAAAGGCATTTGCATTGGCTTAAAGAGAGGGTAAACCTCAGAGATATAAGGATGGGTTTGGAACTCTAATCTATACCAGAGTTATGGGAAAAGTATCTAACCTTTGATCAAAATATGCAGTGTATCTTTTCATACGCAATCTAGATTTTCCTCAAAATAAGTGACTTGGTTTTAGTATTAAATCCATAACTTTTATAATATTAAATACCATAATGAAAAATTCCTTTGCATAGGGGTAAATAAAATTTTCTATATGAAATCTAGTCATACAATTGACTATGTGCAACCAAACACCATTGAAATGGAATTCTAGTGAATTTTTATTGTAATGAGTTACCTTAGAGATAACATATTTCTCTAATGGAATAGTAACAATGGGAACCTCTTGAACCAATACAGGATTGAAATGATTTTGAATAATATCTCTAAAATAAGCATTACCCATATTTTTATTCGAGGGAAGAGGGATGTTTTCTCCCACAGAATACTTGTGATAGAAATTGACACTAGCATCAAAGTCACTTGAGAAGGAGGATACAACTATCACTACAAGATACACCACAATACTAAAATTGTAATGACAAAGAGAAGTGCTACACAAAGCTACTACCACTTGTTAAATAAGTGAACATGGGTGAATATCTGGATGAGGAGCTAGCCATGCAAGGCTAAGTTGTTGAGAGGGATAAAAATAACCTACATGCATGGCTATGGATGAACCCCAGACTGATATGAAATTGAACTTTTAGTTCTAACTCAAATTAAAATTTAAAACATGTATATGGGAAAATGATTAACGAAATCATTTAATTGAATGCATTAATAAAATAGGTTCAATAACATAAGAAGACATTCACAAGAAAGAGAACAATACAATTGATAACGTAGTTCACCCCCTCCACTGGGCTACCTCTCTAAATTCGTCTACAACAGGATGAATCGATCTATTGTCTTTCTGAATAGAGATAAATGTACACTTTCTTTTACATCAAGGTGGCCAGCCTAGAACTTTCAACTATACATCCATACTCTGCAAGACTTATGAGCTATCCAAGCTCTGCTCGAAAATGAATTTTTCAAGCACTCCAAATCTCTCCTTACTCTCTTTCTCCTTACCTTTCATGTACATACAATGGCATTATATATAGCTCTTAAGAGCCCAAAACTAAGGAGGAAATATCTCCTTATCTCTGATTTTAAGGAGAAAATAATTCTCATATCCCTTAAAATTTTCTCATGAGATTTCTATGGAGGAAATATCTCAATCTCTACTTTCAAGGGCCTTATCCCTAAAACCTTAGGGATGAGACTAATATATCAACTTCAATATGAAATTAGAAACTGAATTTTTGAATTGTTGAGGAAACATCCTTTCAACATTTTTCAATTTCTATTTTACAAATATATGAGCACATTTAATTAAAAATAAAGACAGCCTCAACCAAGGCTTAACATGAGTATATATTCTTCATAGTGCTCCTTGGGTTGTCTAGATCCTCCTAGATCACACCTCCCCATTAAAAAAAACTTTTAATCCTCTAAAAGTATTTTAAAAATTGATGTCGATTCTAAATGAATTCAATTCTTCCTCTGAATTTTGGGAACAATTTTGTTTTTATTTGATGTAACTTGCATGCTACCTTGGTGGAATCAATGTTGGACTTTTGCATTGATTCTCCATAATATGCTTTGAATTTTGCACCAAATTTTTAACCAAACAGGAAGATGAAAAATTAATTTGTCATGCTAGAATCATACTAGAAAAACAACCTTGACTGTCCATAAATTCGTTTCAAGAGCCCATACCAAAAATTCAGTTGACTTCCAACTCAAGTACAATAGAACTATACTGCTCTCTCGTAGAATCGAACTCTGCCTGCCAAACTGTATTAGCTTCTGTATTTCTATCTTGTAGCTCCTCAACACATTTCCGTTTTCATCCATGCCAAATTCTATGGCCACTTGCTTTACTTCAATGTGTCGGCTGAAGTCAATATTGGGCTCACAATCTAGCACTAATGCTGGAACCTTCTAAATACTGGCATGTACATTCTCTCAAAAAAAACGTGCGATATTTGATCTCAGGATGTAGGGACCTATCAATATCAAGAGGTCATTCGTTCACAGACAACAACCCATGACTACCACATTGAGCTAGTTCTCATGCTTTTCATGCAAACCTCTCAAATAATCTAATGACGCGCTATTTTCTTCTGCTCTCTTTCCTAACTACAAACGTCTATGGCATTTTTTTGGACTGGCCCTTAAGTAAATAAATCCATCAGGAACAAGCCTAGGTAAAATAGACACAACTAGATCAAACCATGAATCATAGATGCTAAGAGCCATCTCATTCATCCACTTTGCCTCATGAACAGCTCGCACAAACACAATTCGATCACTGAAAACACTTCTTTCCATGAGTCGTAGAGGCTTTAATCCACCCACAGACTCTCGCTCTTACATCACCCTCATTAAAAAAACGTAATTCTTCCACACAAAATGTGAGCCTCTTTTTCTGCATTTTTCCAGTTCAATTATTGCCTTTAAAATCCAAGCCATGTAATTGCGCTACCTCCACTACTTTATAGTGCAATACAAGGCATGATTCTGTGACAAAACATCATCCTTTAGACTTTGGCCTGTAATGGGATCCTCCAATCCACTTTTGGAAAACTCGTGCAAGATCGCTTCCCTCTCATAGGTATGGCCATGAGAACAGGGTCATCCATCACTTTACCTGTTGCATATATTGCACTTCTTGATGCTCCTTTCTTCTTTTAGCTTCTACAATATCTGTTTCAACTTCTGGAGCTCCCTCGTTATACATCTGAGGCTCTGTGCAATGTTGTGCAAAGATGCAATTATTTCCAGGAGCTCCAATGCACGGACCCGATTGGCACTGCCCCTCTTTACTCTCCATAGTCAGCATTTTTTAAACCTTCACCATATCATTGAAGCCCTGATCACCTCATAGACCATCTATCAAAAATCCTTCATTTATCTGCTTATGCAACTAAAAATCCTTGTACTTTTCTTCTACAATTGCTTGCATGGTTAAGAAAGTTTTCCAATTATGTTGAAGAAAGGAATAAAGAGATGAAATTTTGAATCTAAATGATTTACCTTCTCCTTCTTCTACTTGCCTGAGCTAAAACTGGAAGATGTACCCACCAAACCAGATAATGAACTGGCTCTGATACCAAACTTGATATGAAATTGAACTTTTAGTTCTAACTTAGATTAAACTTTAAAACATGTATATGGGAAAATGATAAAATAAATCATTTAATTAAATGCTTTAATAAAATATTTCAATAACATAAGAAAACATTCACAAGAAAGAGAACAACACAATTGATAACTGAGTTCACCCCCTCCACTTGGCTACCTCTCCAGATTCGTCTCCAACAGGAAGAATCGATCTATTTCCTTTCTGAATAGAGATAAATGTACATTGTCTTTTACGTCAAGGTGGCTAGCCGAGAACTCTCAACTACACATCCATACTCTGAAAGACTTATGAGCTCTTCAAAATCTGCTCGAAAATGACTTTTTCAAGCACTCCAAATCTCTCCTTACTCTCTTTCTCGTTACCTTTCCTGTACATAGAATGGCATTATATATAGCTCCTAAGAGCCCAAAACTAAGGAGGAAATATGGCATTATATATAGCTCTTAAGAGCCCAAAACTAAGGAGGAAATATCTCCTTAGGTCTGATTTTAAGGAGAAAATAATTCTCATATCCCTTAAAATTTTCTCATGAGATTTCTATGGAGGAAAGATCTCAATCTCTACTTTCAAGGGCCTTATCCCCAAAACCTTAGGGATAAGAATAATCTATCAACTTCAATATGAAATTAGAAATTGAATTTTTGAATTGTTGAGGAAAAATCCTCTCAACATTTTCCAATTTCTATTCTACAAATATATGAACACATTTAATTAAAAATAAAGACATCCTCAACCTAGGCTTAACATGAGTATATCTTCTTCATAGTGCTCCTTGGGTTGTCTAGATCCTAGTGGATCACAGATACCAACATTATCCGTTGGGGAAGGTTTTTGCCACGGTTTTGTAGAAAAAGATAACTCTACATCCCACTATTAGAAGTTAATCTTCCTGCACTTCCTAAAATAATGACTTTGAAAATTACATCTATAGAAATATTATTAATAAATCATGAAATACCTAGTACAAATCTCTAAAAATATCATAATCATATTGTAATATTAAATAAGATATAATGTATTCATTGTTGAAATGAGATATCAATGTTTAAGAATACCAATATAATGTTGATAGGCTAATTCATTTTGGTAAGTATTAATATTTATTCAATTTTATATAAATTTATTCTAAAATATACATTATTATTTTAGGATGTGAAAATATCAATATAATATTTAAAAATTATTTGTATATGTGTGTGTGTGTGAGACTATATTTTTATCATATCCAATATATCATCTTTATCACTAGAGAAATTGAATAGGTGACTAAATAAATAAAATCATTTTAAAATTCATATTTGAATTTTAAAAATAATAAAATTAAATAATATCATTTTATTATTTAGAAATTATTTTAAATATTTAATTTTTATTTATTTTATGTTATTAAATAAAATTATTTAAAAATATATATTAAAATGTAACAATAAAATAATACATAACAAAATATAGTATATCAACATTTAAAAATATAGTGTGAATTTTCTATATTAACTTTACTATATTTAAATACAATTATCTTATAAAATATATTTATATTTTATCATAAAATATTTCAATAAAAAATATTATTTTTTAATATCAAATAAATAAAATATTATAATTAATATTTGAAAAAAAATTATTATATACATTTTCAATATTTACATTTTTTTTATAAAATTAAACAAAATTATCTTAAAATACACATCTAACTTAGTAACAAGGCATTAAACAACAACATATCACATTTATAAATGTTAGACAATATCATACCAATACCTAGAGATATATTTATTTCAATATTTATTTCATTTTATAACTAAACAAACGTATATCAAAATAAATATAAATTCAACAACAAAACACTTTATCCAAATAAATCTAAGAAAACGCTAAGAAAACATTCAAAATAAATATAAATTCAACAACAAAACACTTTATCCAAATAAATCTGAGAAAACGCTAAGAAAACATTCAAAGAGGGTGGGACAACGATAGAGTGTTTGTCCACCGTTTCAACAAGTCTGGATGGAGAGGGTTTGGTGAAGGATAGCGGCCTGAACAAAATAAATGATTTAATTTTACAGTTACACTACATGTGCATCCCACATTCGCTTTACTTTTACTCACACCCACTTCCCGTGACTGGACCGACATACATGTCAGGCTACCAAATATACTTTTCTTGAATTTGAGCGAAATGGTAAAGGGTCTAATATACTTTAATTGAATTATAAGAGAAATGGGAAAAAGGGTCTGTATGGTTCAATTTTTAATACCAGTGGACAAATGCAACGCGTTTGCTTCGGAGTTGCTTCAAGTGCTGTGCTGCTTCATACCAAGTTTGACATATCCCTGAATTCTGAAAGTGCTGTGATGCATCATATCAAGAGTTTGGAATACCTCTGAATCGTTCAGATTTTCAAATATAATATATTTTAATTTAATTTAGAGAATGTGAATTAATAGTTAGGTGAAAAAATTTGGTCTCACAAGTTTCAGTTCAATTCCAAATAAAACTATAGATATCTAATAACTGCTACCTAAATTTTTTTCAAACAAACAAAAAATATATATTCTGAAAATAAATCTTCATTCTCATAAATCTAATTTGCAAATAAAACCTCTTTAAATGAAAAAAAAATGTCTAGTCTGCAGATAAATCCTCACTCTTATAAGTCTAGTCTGCAGATAAAGCCTCACTCAGACATTCATTTTTGCTAATTAGCTCAAATAAATCCGACTAACTTAGGTGAAATAATCTAAAAAAACGAAAATGGATCTAGTATTTTTTTAATGATGTATGAAAATGGATTAGGAATGTTTAATGATGTATGAAAATGAATTAGGAATGTGTAGTGTTTTACTGCTACACATACCTTAACCATGTTTAGTGTTTTATTAAAAATGTTTCTATATTATCGTAGATCAAATTAAAACATTCTGATAAACCAGTCTTCATACAGTAAAATTTTAGATGGTTTGTTGTCAATCAACTGTAACTATCGTTGTGATGAAGGTCCAAATGGAAAGCATGTTCTATACATCTGAAAAAAAAAAAAACTGAAAATAAGAGGTATAGTATCTCATTGATTTGTTAGTGCCTGCCAATGTACCTGATTCATATTTTCATTTTTGGCTTAAATTGCGGCAGCATGTATTGTTTACAGGTGTGGAGAGTGCAGAGGCTGATTTTAAAAACCAAAAATGTATGGTAAGGGGGACGATGGATCCAAAAGACACACGTGGATTATAGTTATCCATCTCAAAGAGGTCGAGTATGTTTTCCACGTGATTCTTTGGTTTATATATAATTTTTTATTTTGATAGTTTTTCTTCACTTCATCTTACAATCAATAATACAACTCATCTATGTTCTTTCTTCACTTCATTTTACAATCAATAATGCAACTCATCTATGTTCTTCTTGTCAATTACTTTGTGTAACAATTTGAATTTATTCTTCTTGACCGATTACACTCACTAATCAAAATAATATTATTAACATATAATAAGAGAACAATGAAATTATTTATTTCTTTCTTGAAGTAAACATAATGGTTGGCTCACTCCTTTCAGAACCTTGTCCCACAACATATTTACCAAACTCTTGGAAACATTATCACGGGGTTTTTTTTAATCCATACAATGATCCCTTCAATCAACACACCATGCATTCCCTCCCTTTTATCCAAAACCATTCCAGTGGTTTCATGTTTTTATTCTTAGAGATCACCATGAAAAAAACATTGTTTTCACAACTATTTTATCCACCTACAAGTCATCTGTAGTTGTCAATGCCAACAACAACCTAATAGAGGCCATATTGTACACTAGAGAGGATGTATTCTCATGATCACCACCCTCTACATGACATTATCTTTTAACTACTAAAGGATCCTTATACCACTATACATAACCATTTTCATCATACTTCTCCATGAACACCCGTTTTCATCCAATTTCTTTGCTTCCTTCAAGAAACTATTACCAATGAAAATTTTGCTTTTGTTTCAAGGCTTGAATTTCATCCTCCATTGGAAGCTTCTAGTGAATAGACGCATCTCCATTAAGATCGTCTTTGCCATTTATTCACTCAAAACAAGTGGAAGATTAAGAAAATCTATTATAATGGGTGGGCTCGTAGCCATACCCATCATGGTATTTTTTGTCCACAATTAATCTCTTTTTTTCTCTTGATCACAATGATCATGTTCAATATTCATACTTTCATTAAGTGTTAATGGTATATTTAATTCATGATGATTTCCGCCCCTTCCTTATGAAATTTCTAGATTTGGTCCCTTTGAAAACTATGTGATGAACCCTTGACTAAACTGAGATGGGGGGGTGAATCAGTTTCCATTCATGGACATTAAAATTATTTTCATTAAACTCATTAATATAACCATTACATGGGCAGCTTAACAAATAATAATCAGCAAACTGAATATGTGAACAAGTAGTAAATAGGCTAACTCATCACATCAGCACATAATAATAATGCACATGCACACCAGATATAAGTGGAAACCCATAAGGCAGAAAACCACGATTGTTATTGTTGTGATGTAAAGGAAAGCTCCTACTCCCTATTACATCTGATTTTCTGTAGGCTCCGATCTACAGGAGGCTTATACCTAAAATTTATGCAAGCTACAACTTGGAAGGAAGCTCCAACTCCCATATGTTTTCTGTAGGCTACAACCCACAGGAGGCTCCTACCTCAACCAGTTCCAACTGAACATTTATCAAGCTACAACTTGAAAGGATACTACAATCCCCTCAAACAAAATGAAAACAATATGTTGATTTACCTGGTTATCAACTCTGTATTCCTCCATCTTTACTTCTGCCTCTTCTCCCTTCAAATCTACTTCTCACCAACTCCATATGTGCATAGTATATCAATCAGCTCTCACACATTCTCCAGCTCTCTAAACTCTCGAATGCACACCAAAATGACACCTTTTTAGAGATATTTTGATGGATGTTTGTATTGTATATTGGAATATGAAGTGAACAGACTTGACTCCTTGCTTTCTAGACATTCCTTTCCAATCTCTTCATATCATGAATATTAGAATAAGAAATAGATAATTTATCCAAAATCAATTTCAGCCATATCTAACACATCACAACAATTCAGCTTAATACATCTTTGTCTTTTCCTTAGAGTCTTGCCTTTTCCCTAGAGACTTGCCTTTGCATCACAACAATTTAGCTCAATCAATAATTTCACATTATTACAATATCTTCAATGTAGCCCTTTTGTCTTCTTTTCCCTCCTGTACATTTATACCTTCATTGATCCCTATGTTTTGTTAGCACTTCTTCTAATTGTGTTTCAAATGTTCTATTTGAAAACTGTGTAGCATAAATGCTGCTTCAGAAATACAATATCACGCCTTTAGACAACAGTTTCCATCCTTGGTTTCGCTTCTTGTCCATTCTTTGATAACATGAATATCTGCATAACCTTGGACCCGTTATGGCATTTGAATTTAGTTCTAGAATATACCGCATCCATTCACGAATCACATGTCGACCCAAGGCTTCTAACTTCTAATCAGGCTACTTGCGATTGTGTGTTCGGGTCCCACCAGCTTCCATTGTGCCATTGCAATTTCTCCATTGAATTTTCCCATCGCACTTGCTCATATCGTAACATTGTCACTGCTTGCGATGTTGTGACTTACGATTTTTCGATTTTTGGGTTTGGGTCCCACCAGGCGTGCCATGTCATCTATCGCCGCATCATCTATGTCACGTCATCTATTTCCATGTCATATGTGCCACGTCATCTATCACCACATCATCTATTTCCACGTCATCTACGCCACATCATCTATCACCACGTCATTTGTGCCATGACATCTCTCGCATTTTGCTATCGCATTTTCCCATAGTACATGCTTATATCGCAACTTTATTACAGATTTGTGATTTTGTGATTTGCGATACTGTGAATTTATAATTTTGCGATTCTACGATTGCAATTTTTCGATTCTACAATTGCAATTTTGCGATTTTGTGATTTTCGATTTTGCAATTTTGCGATTTTGTGATTTGTGATTCTTCAATTCTACGATTTGCGATTTTCTCACAAGTCTCCACAAAGTGAATGGGAATTCATCATCTATTCACTGGCAATATTCCATTGCTCCCATGCGACCATTAACGCTGCTCCAAAGATAATGATAATGTTGATGCTTCTCCTTTGCCATAAATGATAATTTTGATGTTGCTCCTTTGCTTCTTTCTTGATCATGATCTGCTCCTTTTCCATCAATGAAAATATTTCCAATAGTCTCCCTCTTTTTCATTGATGCCAACACATCCTCCCCCTTTCATTATGAGAAATGTCTTCCTTCCCTGGTTACATTACCTCCCCCTTTAACATCAATGGCAAGGGGTTACATATAGTTTAGTGTAGTTTCCGTCATTGCATTACTACTCTTTGGGTTGTGTATAAACATTGTTCATTCAGTCCTTCTACTATTGAATGAATGCCACTGGATATGCCTTGCTAGGGCTACTCGAGAAAGACTGATGCTCCATATGGTATATAAGTATTATTGGGAGAACACTTTGGAAATCATTGAAATTGCTTGTATATACACAACAAACTGATACCATCCAAAAAAAATTCCTCGCACTTGCATAATGCTGAAGGTGATAATAAATGTTGAGATTCAACAAGAAATTTCAGCACCCACGCCTAGTGTGGGACCATGAGGTCCAAGAAGCACCTACACTAGGGTGGGACCACAGGTCTTAGCATCACCTACACTGGTGTGGGCTAAATCTGGTGCATGTCTATTTTAGTTATCCCTTTATTAAGATGGACAATAAAATGTAATCTAATCTCAAAATAACTTGTAATAGTTAATTGAGGGTGATAAACTCGGTTAGCTCATGAATTTCGAGTTAGAGGTATTTGGTGAGGCATGCAAATTAATTGTAGTTGTAACAGAGTTCGAAGTGCAGTGGTGCATTATTTAGTGTAGGTTGTAATCAGTTTAACTCAGTTAAGTCAGTTAAACTCAGTTGTGCTAGTTGTAACTGTTTGATACACTAGTGAGAGATCAAGTGAATTAAATATTAATTAATTCACAATCATTGATATCACATGCAACTGAGGATTTACTACTATTACCTGCATGCATGTCAGATCCAGTGGAGACCGAGTTGAGATCTAGGTGAAAGGGAAGTTGACTATAATTTGTAGGAATATTGGGTTGCACCCACGCAACCAAACACCCATTGGAGTGCCCATGATACTTGCGCAATTTAGGAAGAATAAAAATCCTATGGAATAGGGATTTCATTCCACAAAAATTGCACAGGCAAGGTAGGCTATCTACAGACAGTAAATTGGCTAAATATTGGTCAGTTTTATCTGAGACAATGTGAGACAATTAGAAGAGTACAGGAGGGATCTTGTGAGAATAGTTGTATGTAATTGTTTCATGATTCCATGTTGAATATACAATATAAGATAGTGGGGTTTTGAGCAGCAAGCTTTCCCTGGGAAATTATCAGTGTCATGGCTTGATTTGTTCTTCTTTGCTTCATGTGATTGGCGATTGTGTTTTTAATTTCGTAATTGATTTGTAGAAGAGATTCAATATTTAACTTTAGTACATTGTTAGATTGGATTGAATCCATGATATACATGTTTTTTGTATAATTTATAAATGGTATCAGATCACACGAAATCAAAATAGTGAAGGAGGAGCTAAGTTTGTGACTGGATAGGATTTGAATTTTCAGAAAGACTTTCTTAGCGCTATAGCTGATTCAGGATCGAAATGGCTTTCAATGGCTTGAGGTTGGAGTATGCACTCAAGGGCAACTCAAACTATATTTCTTGGAAGGACATGATAGAGGAAGTACTCGAACACAATGACTTGAAGGAATTCATTGAAAATGATGTTCCTAAACCCATTAGGACACATGCTGGAAATCTTGATGCATGGCAAAAGAAAGTGGGAAAGGAAAGGAGGATCCTATTGGATGGAATAAGATACCACATTGTCTCAAGCCTCCATGGTAAATCCACACCATATTCAATGAGCAAGGCTTTGACGAATCTATTTCAGAGCAGCAGCAACCATAGGAAATTGGCTCTCAAAGATAAACTCAGGAAGATCAAGATGGAGATAGGCGACTCCATGCAAAAGTATTTAACAAATTTTGTCCAATATTGGGATGAACAAGGGAGCATTGGCATCACTATAGATGATGATTATTTGGTGAGCTTGGCTCTCCTAGGGCTTCCCAACAGTTGGCACAATTATCAAGACTCTGTCAATGGAAGGGAAAAGCTGCCAGATTGAGAACGAATGTGGTCAGATTTGGTGTAGGAGGAGTTTAGACGGAACACCATAGATGGATATTCATCTAAGAATGAAGATGAAGAATACTTTGGTTTGGTTGCCAAGGCGAATAAGGGCGGGGGAAGAAATTCCATTCCAAATCTGAGTCCAAATATGGCACTTCCATGTACCACCCTAACATAGATCAGGTTGAACCAAATCACTCTTTCAACAAATCATCCTCATGCAGGGATATTGCAAGTGTGATTGTGAGATCTCATGGAATAAACGAAACAAAACCAGGACTTCAAGAGGCCAAACCACCTAAATCCTCAAAAAGTGATTCCACCTCACGATCGAACATCACTATCTCCAACCAAATCGGTCTCTACCTAGCTATCAAGGGCTCCAAGAATTGGTTACTCAACCCACATCCTTTTAGGGCTCCAGATCATTTTTCCAACCCAGCTCCAGGACTAGTATCTCAACCCACCAAGAGCTCTAGAGCATTTTTCCAACCTAGGCTCCTGGACTAGTAACTCAACCCAAGTTGTTCAAGGGCTTCCAGAGCATTTGTTACTACCCATAGCCATAAGGAAGCAACAACCAGAAAATAATCAAATGGAAAATCCACAACACCATGGTTATCCAGGAAATGGCAAGGCAAGATTAAAACCAATGTCAATTAAGGTAATCCCCCATGCCAATGATAGAACATAACCAGAAAACCACATGCATCTACCATGCATCAAAAAAATCATATATACAACAAGTTACCTGGAAAAAAACATATTACATGTTCCCTTGCATTTCTTGGCTTTCCTTTGCCTTCTTGCTCCAAATCCAAAGTATGTCAAAGTGCTCTAAATTTTTTCCAAGAAAACTCTAAGTGTGCAAGTGTGTGAGAGAATGAGAGAAATAGAAAAAAGCTCCAAAACTGAACTAACAAAAGGTTAAATTGACAAAAGCTGTGAATTGTTCCTTAGAAGCTTTTTTTATCATTGATACCTCTATTTTCTTAATTT
Organism: Pinus albicaulis; assembly: GCA_034641835.2. NCBI lineage: Eukaryota > Viridiplantae > Streptophyta > Pinopsida > Pinales > Pinaceae > Pinus > Pinus albicaulis. The sequence continues at coordinate 53,268,095 of CM076572.1, forward strand.
TTCCTCTATTTTCCTTCAATTTCCTCCTCATACAAATCTGTGACCTTTCATCTGCCTTTTTTGCTATTTTCCTTTATCTCATAAATAAAATGCCAATAAATGTCTCTTTGTCTTTGTCAATGCCTTTGCCAATTTCCATAGCTATTAATTAATCATGAGTGATCTCATAACTATGTTTTCCCAACATTCAAGTTGGAATACATGTCCCATAACTTTGATTATTATTTTCTATTTACATAAGAAATCAACAAAAACATGTTACAAAAAAATTATCTTATATAAAGCAATCTTAGTAACAACAATAACAACATATTATGATATAGAAAATAATTTTAATAATAACATTTTATTTTTTGAAAAATCATTTTTCATTTGATACATATAAACTAATATATACCTAAAATTAAATTAAATATTAAAAAAAAAAAACATTATTTCATTGTTATTATTATAATATTGTATTTCATTGTTACTATTAATTTTCTCTTATTGCTTAGTTGAGGTGATTTTAATGGCTTGGATGGATATTGTAAGAGTATTTAGAAAAGAAAAAGGAAAAAAAATTAACAATTATTGAAAAATTAATCTGTCTACTGAAATTTTCAATATTAATTATAATATAAAAAAATTATTATAAAATAATAAAAATATTGTTAAGATTTTAATATAAATTATTATTATAAAATAATAAAAATATTATTACGAATCTCATATTAAAATTATTCATTGGCTAAAAATACCGATAGCCTAAGTCCAAATCTGAGTGCGTTGCAAATTTATATGAACTTATTTCACATTTGAGGGCATTTCATGTATAATGATAAGTTATATATGGTTATACAATGTTTTTTTATTAATTATTAGTATTATAATATTGGGATTTTAGTTTAAAAGTTTTAATGAATTGTTAGTTAGTATTTTTATTTATATATGAAATATGTAAATCAACGAATTTATGTGTTAAAACTATTTTTTTTTTAAATATATTTTTAATTGAGAGGCAAAAACATTTTTTATAAATAAATAATATATATATAATTTTTTTTTTTAAGATAATGAAAATTTTGCGTGAGATTTTTTATTATACTTATTTTATTATTTTGAATTTAATTTTATAATTATATTTTCCGAAGTACATTTTTATGAAGGATTAAAAATTGGTATGAAATTAATTGTTGGTTTTATGAGAATACTTTTTCACTAAATTGAGGAAATTGCACTTATGGAGTTTTGGGCTTTTGATGCTTTATTTTGATGTCTCTATTGAAGAACTGGATAAAATCAATTGTCCATGATATAAAATAGGAAAATTTTGATGCTATAATAGTTATTTTAAGGTAGCTATTTCAAGTGAGAGGTGGAAATATCTCTATGGTAGAATAAATGGCACTCATTATTCGAAATTGAATGACTACAACTTGATTTTGTGTAAGTTGAAGATGGACACAAATACTAACACCATAAAGAAAAAGGGTTACCACAAGATGAATGTTAAGGAAACTAGTTTGATTGGTCTTAATTTATTTGATTATGTAATAGTGATTGTGATAGGGGATTCGGTAACAAAGAAGCTTTAGGATAAAATTGACTCATTCTATTAGGTTAAATCCATCATGAATTTAATATTCCTATAAGATAATTTGTTCGCTCTAAAGATGAAGGATAGTGATAGGGTTATAGATCATCTCAAAGCTTGCAATTCCTTGCTTAATTAACTCAAGGCCATTAGTGATGAAGCGGGACAATGAGGGTCCCTTTCCCTAGAGTCTTCTAAGCTTTTGGGCTAATCTAATTGTTACCATTAATATTACTAAAAATGTATAGAATCACAAATAAGATGAAATTATGGGCCCATCACTATTAAGAAAAGACAAGTATAATAACCTTTGAAATAAGCATTGATTTGTACATTGTGGTGACTAGGGATCCCGCTAATGAGGGAAATGATGGGAGATGTAGTGGGAGGAAATATAGATCAAGAGGAAGATATGCCAATAAAGGTACATAAAGTGGTAGGATGAGATATTTCATAGATACCATAAAAAAAGGGCAAAAGAGGAGTGACTACAACACTAAACCTTTAAATTAGAAACAAGAAAATAAGAATGATATAGTTTTTAAGAATTCATGTAGTGAGAGTAGCATGTGTCCCTCTTATGTATGTTTTTAACCAATGAACATGAACAACAATAATTTATTGACTTAAGAGCTTCCCTCCATATAACTCTAGACAAGGAATGGTTTGTGGATTATAAAAAATCATGAGGAAAAATATTTCTTAGAGATAATTTCAACTATGAAAATACCTAACATGGCAAGGTAAAAATACAATAGAGAGATAATTTCATGAGGTAGATACCCAATGTGTGGCCTATTTTAGGATTGGAATGGCATTTATTTTTTATGAACCAAATGGTTGATGGATAGGTTTATACAATATTCTTTAAAGTAGGTAGTTGACTAGTCCATTGTATTATGGTTTTGACCAAAGGTGTCCAAATTGGAATTTTGTACTAGTTGGATGTGGCTACTGAACTCATGAATGGCAATGAAATGTCAATTAAAATGCCAAATCAAAGGAAACATTGAAGACATCAAGCATATTTTTGTGACACCTTTGGATGAGACATCTTGGTGAAATAAACCTATGAGAGTTGTGCATAAAGATTACTATACACAGAATTCGTTATCTAGAAAATATTTTTTCATATTTTGAGGCATGTGTACTTTGAAAGGAAAAAAAGGGTTCAATTTTCCTTGAGTAATAACAAAACTCAAGAGGTTCTTGACTTATAGCATTTTAATAATTGCAAAGCCTATGTATGTAGTCTCCACTAAAGAGTCCTATTTTTCTATTACTTTTATTAATGACGTATAGTGAAAATAAATGGTTTACTTCATGAGGAAAAAAAATGGTGTGCATAAAAAAACAATGATGGTTATGCCCTATGGCTATGAACAAACCCATTTTAATAATTTTCAGTTATCTTCTATGGGTTATAAGGGAAGAAATGTCAAAGAGGCTCTTATGGAGATATGTATGCTCACAAGAAACAATGATCAGAGGAAGAAATCAAAGTCTAAAATAAAACTAAACTTAGCATTTGCAAGAGTTTCTTGAAGGAAGGAAAGTACTTGGATGCAAATGGGTGTTCAAGGAGAAGTATCCCAAAGGCTTGCAAGGAGGTTATTTAGTTGTAGCAGTTATGTGAAAATATTGAGTTTGAAAATGGAATTATCCCTATGTGCTGTGACAATTATAATGTAATTTTCTTGAAAAAAATACTCATAAATGTGTGAAAATGTGAAGTTGGGAAACACTTTTTGCCCTTTTTTGACGTTGAAAATTGTAATTTTCTATGATTTTCAACTTCAACTCCACTAAACTCATATTTTTATTGCAAATTATTCTTTGACATAAAAAAAAGAATTGTAGAGAATTGTCTTACCTCCATACTCATATTTAAAAAAAAAAAAAATATTGACATATAGAGGGGTAAATTTCTTATTTACTAACTGCATATACTTGAAATTTTCAGGCAAACATAAATAGTCACTTTATTATCCTTTACTTTTTTTAGGGAAGGTTATTCATTTTTTGGAAAAAAACCATAGCATCATAATCTGCATATATTGCACTAGTGCACAGACTATTTTTCGATAATTTTCGGTTTAAATCACTATTTTTTATTATTTTTTGAAATGGACGAAGACAAAAAAACAGTGATGTTTCAGTACATTTTATCATCCTTTGATTTTCTTTTCAATGTGATCGTCAATAAGAAAAATGAGAGTACCATTTTGAAGTAGACAGGGAGAGGAAGTGCAGTATGATTTTTTTGAATTTTTTGGTGTCCTCATTTGAAAGTTATTGAATTTTCATTCAGTGCAATTTTTCGAACAATGAAATTCCACAATGACACAGTTTAGTAAAAAATTAATAAAAAATTGAAATTTTTAATGAAACTCCACAAATCTCATATCATCAGAAACTAGATTCAGAGATGAATCTAATGGTACTTTGTCCGACATATAACATTTTGTTTTTGTAGGTGTTCTGCCCCTCCAAAGTTGTAGGTTCCTGAAAACTGCAGAATTTTCTGTGTTTTTTGTTGACCAGAAACTCTCGGCCGAGATAATGTCTCGGACGAGAAATTTATAAAACTCTCGACCGAGAGTTTAACCCGCCTAAAGTTACATTTAAACGCACAGCCAAACTCTCGGCCGAAAGTTTAAAAAACTCTCGGACGAGAGTTTGCGCCCGAGAGTTTACCCGATGAAACTCTCGGCCGAGAGTTTAGAAAACTCTCGTATGAGAGTTTAGAAACTCTCGTATGAGAGTTTTAAAAACTCTCGGATGAGAGTTTTAAAAACTCTCGTATGAGAGTTTAAAAAAACTCTCGTATGAGAGTTTTAAAAACTCTCATCCGAGAGTTTTATTCCTATAATAAAACACAAAAAATTTTAAGTTTTTAGAATTGGTACGTTATATAATTTAAATAATACTTTATTAAAATTAAAAAATGATATAAAATAATAAAATTATAATTTTATTTTAAATTATTTTATTATTATTAATGATAAAAAATACATGAAGATTTAATTAAATAAAATTTGTTACAATATTTTGTAATATCACTGTTATATAAAAAACTAAAAATATTTTATATAAAACTAATTGATATATTAATATAAATAAAATAAAATTCTAAAACATAAATCAAAATAAAAACAACTATATATAATTTATATAATATTTTTTTTGAAATTAATGAATAAATTTAAATTTAAAAAACAATTGACTAAATGCAATGAGGTGATAAAGGAGACAATGCATAGTACCTTAATATCGTTATAAATTCTTGGAAATCTCGAGAAATTTTTGAAGTGAGATGAGCTTCTTAGAATGGTTCACTTTATCTTCCACTTCAGTTTCACACAATTAACTTGAAAGGAAGTCTATTTTCCTAGGTATGGATGTAAGGGAATGAACAATATTATTTGAACATTGAGTGAGATGCCCTTCTTGGAATGGGTCCTCCTATATTCCACTTTAGTTTCACAAGATTAAATTGAAATGAAGTTTATTTTCCTTAACTGCTAAATCCCCTAACCCCCTAAACCTCTGAACCAACCCTAACCCATTTAACCCCCTAAACCCAAAACCTATAACCCCTTAAACCCTAATTCCCAACCCATAACCCATTCGACCCCTTAAACACCTAAACCTCTAACAGATTAACCCTTGACCCCTTAAACACTAATTCCTAACCCTTAACCCATTTAACCCCCTAAACCCTAAACCTCTAAACCCTTAACCCCTAACCCATTTACCCCATTTAACCCCTTAAACCCTAAACCTCTAAACCCTTAACCCCTAACCCATTTACCCCATAAATGGGTTAATCTGTTAGAGGTTTAGGTGTTTAAGGGGTTGAATGGGTTATGGGTTGGGAATTAGGGTTTAAGGGGTTATAGGTTTAGGGTTTAGGGGGTTAAATGGGTTAGGGTTGGTTTAGAGGTTTAGGGGGTTAGGGGATTTAGCAGTTAAGGATTTTAGGGGTTAGAAGTTAGCAGTTAATAGGGTTAAATGGGTTAGGTTTTTAGGGGTTTAGGGTGTTGAATTGGTTAGGGGTTGGGAATTAGAGTTTAAGGGGTTAGGGTTAAGGGTTTAGAGGTTTAGGGTTTAGGGAGTTAAATGGGTTATAGGTTTAGAGGTTTAGGGGATTTAGCAGTGAAGGATTTTAGGGGTTATGGGTTAGGGTTTTGGGGGTTAAATGGAATAAACACTTAAATGGGTTAGGTTTTTAGGGGTTTAGGGTGTTGAATTGGTTAGGGGTTGGGAATTAGGGTTTAAGGGGTTAGGGGTTAAGGGTTTATGGGTTAGGAAATAGGGTTTAAGGGGTCCAGGGTTATGGGTTGGGAATTAGGGTTTAAGGGGTTAGGGTTTTGAGGTTTAGGGGGTTAAATGGGTTAGGATTGGTTTAGAGGTTTAGGGTGTTAGGGGATTTAGCAGTTAAGTATTTTAGGGGTTAGGAGTTAGGGGTTTTGGGGTTTAGGTGCTTAAATGGGTTAGGGGTTAACGTGTTAGGGGTAGGGGTTAAGGGTTTAGGGGTTAAATGGGTTAGCGATTTAGAGGTTTAGTGGGGGTAAATGGGTTAGGGGTTAAGGGTTTAGAGGTTTAAGGTTTAGGGGGTTAAGGGTTTAGGGGTTAGGAATTAGGGTTTAGGGGGTCAAGGGTTATGGGTCAAGGGTTAGTTTTCTGCAATAACATAATTCTCCAATCCCATACACTTCTGCTTGGAATGTCACACTTAACATTCATTTCCTTTTCGGAAAATATTCTTTATCCCCTTACATCCATACCTAGGAAAATAAACTTCATTTCAATTTAATCTTGTGAAACTAAAGTGGAATATAGGAGGACCCATTCCAAGAAGGGTATCTCACTCAATGTTCAAATAATATTGTTCATTCCCTTACATCCATACCTAGGAAAATAGACTTCCTTTCAAGTTAATTGTGTGAAACTGAAGTGGAAGATAAAGTGACCCATTCCAAGAAGCTCATCTCACTTCAAAAATTTCTCAAGATTTCCAAGAATTTATAACGATATTAAGGTGCTATGCATTGTCTCCTTTATCACCTCATTGCATTTAGTCAATTGTTTTTTAAATTTAAATTTATTCATTAATTTCAAAAAAAATATTATATAAATTATATATAGTTGTTTTTATTTTGATTTATGTTTTAGAATTTTATTTTATTTATATTAATATATCAATTAATTTTATATAAAAATATTTTTAGTTTTTTATATAACATTGATATTACAAAATATTGTAACAAATTTTATTTAATTAAATCTTCATGTATTTTTTATCATTAATAATAATAAAATAATTTAAAATAAAATTATAATTTTATAATTTTATATCATTTTTTAATTTTAATAAAGTAATATTTAAATTATATAACTTACCATTTCTAAAAACTTAAAATTTTTTGTGTTTTATGATAGGAATAAAACTCTCGGACGAGAGTTTTTAAAACTCTCATACGAGAGTTTTTAAAACTCTCGTCCGAGAGTTTTTTAAACTCTCATCCGAAAGTTTTTAAAACTCTCGTCCGAAAGTCTTCCCGAGAGTTTCCGTTTGATCTCTTGACGCAGAATAACCTTCAACTGGGAGATTTTTAACTCCTACAATGCTAAATAAAACTCTCGGACGAGAGTTTTTAAAACTCTCGATCGAGAAATAGAGTTGACTATTTTCTCGGACGAGAAATTAAAAAATTCTCCCATATTTTAGCCGTCCGCCAAAAAGTGTTTCCCAACTTCACGATTTCACCCAAATTTTATCTATATGAAAAGCATATTAAAACAAAATCTAACAAAGGTGTTGAAATCCATTAAAATCATTCTACTCAAAATTGGTATTTCAGATAATACAATATTCTTAAACATAAAAATAAAATTTGTGTGATATAAAAAAATGAAAATTCAATATTGATTAATATAATTCTCAAAATGAGAAATTGCAAAAATATTGCTCTATTTTTACAATTATCAATTATATTTTTAATTCTAAGAATAATATTGTTTTAATATTTTTATATATTTTTATTTAAAATATAATAATAATAATAATACTAAAATAATGATGTGGCTTATCAAAATAAAGACTTATTTATCATTATATATACTTCTCTCCCTTGACTATTTTGTTATTTTGAATGTTATTTTGAATTTGATTTTTGTGAAATAAATGACTATTTTGTTATTTTGAATGTTATTTTGAATTTGATTTTTGTGAAGTAAACTGTTTTACTAATAGAAGAAAGTAAAGCATATAAAAAAAACAAAGTCTTAGAACTTTGTGTTCAAAACAAAGGTAGATGCCAGGTTAAGCAATGAAGATTGAATTATTAAGGTGAATAAATTTTAGAAGACTATGTTCCAAAAAGTCAATGAGTTCTCATCTCTTTATTTATTTATCTAATTATAATAGAAGACACAACCCGAATTATAATAGAAGACACAACCCGATTTTTCCGTTACTAGTAACATAGCTCTTTACCATTTTAACGTATTGATATAGTTACATATAGTTACATCATTGGATACATTGACTATCTTATGTACGTAGGAGCTGAAGGTAACCAACATCCTATTCTACGTTAATAGTACAACAGCTCACGCGATTTATTCCCATGAAATTACATTAGAAGCCTCGAAACCCATTTTCATAGGTTTATCTAACTAAAGATAAAGAGTACAACGTAAGAAATATATTAAAACATAATAAAGCGATGGCAGCCACCAAACACATCTTCTCTATCCTGTACATATATTCCTCTTTACTTGTAGATAAAACTTCGTTTCTCCCAAGTTATCCAAACTTTTTGTGGTGAGATAGATGAGGACGCTTCCACTGTGACAGGAGACATATGTTATCCAAACATTCTGGTGAGGTAGATGAAGACGTTTGTAGTAAGAAATGAAAATGGATATTCAGAAAGCAGCAAGAATATCAATTAACAAAACAAACACAGCTATAAAACACCATAAACGTGAGACAAGCTCACTCAACACAATGAATTCAATTGCTCAATTACATCACACTTAAATAGGGAAATGCACTCACCTAATCCTCCTGAAAACGAGGAAACAAACCTAAATATGTGTAACCAATTCCTAATTACACCCTCTCGTTCAACCACTCACAACTAATTCTATTTCTGCATTATTCTCACATCCTCCCCTAATGGAGAAATGGATTTTCTACAATACCTAACTGACTTCTAAAAACTTCAAATTTGATTTTACCAAGGGGCTTAGTAAATATATCAGCCACATTATCCTTGGTGTTACAAAATATCAATTCAATTTCATTTGACTCAATTTTCTCACGTACAAAGTGGTACTGTAACTCAACGTGTTTTGTTCTAGCATGGTAAACTGGATTATGTGCTAATTTGATAGCACTCTGATTATCACAATTGACACATGTTGAACCACTTTGCGCTTCTTCAAGATCTGCAAGAATTCTCCGCAACCAAATAGCTTCACAGGTGGCATTGGTCAAAGCTTTGTACTCTGATTCTGTTGATGATAAAGAAACAGTTGGCTGTTTCTTACTACTCCAACATACAACCCCTGATCCAATATGAAATGCATAGCCAGAGGTAGATCGTCTGTCATCTGGATTTCCTGCCCAATCTGAATCAGAAAAACCTGTCAGTACAACATCAGATTCCTCAGTATACATAATACCAAGATTCACTGTTCCCTTTAAGTATCGGAGAACTTTCTTTGCAGCATTCCAGTGATTTCCTGAAGGCTTAGCCATGAATTGACTAAGGATACTGACTGAGTATGCAATGTCTGGTCTGGTAGTGGTGAGATAGTTCAAACTTCCCACTAGCTGACGGTATAATGTTCCATCTGCCTCTTTTGTTCCATCTTCTTTGTACAACTTTGCATTCTGTTCTAAGGGACTTGACATAGCTTTGCAATCTGTCATATTGAACTTTTTAAGAATCTCCTTTGTATATTTGCTTTGAGTGATCAAAGTTTTACCAGGCTCTCTCCATACCTCAATTCCTAAACAGTAATGCAATTCACCCAAGTCTTTCATTTCAAATTCCTGAGACAACTGAACTTTAATATCTTCAATTAACTTGTGAGCACTCCCCGTGATTATGAGATCATCCACATACAAAGATATTAAAGCAACATTTCCTTTTCCATCTTTCTTAACATACAAGTTAGGATCATTTTTGCTTTTCAAAAATCCATTCTGAAGAAAGAAGGTATCAATTTTTACATACCATGATCTCGGTGCCTGTTTCAAACCATACAATGCCTTTCTTAACCTGCAAACCAGATGCTCCTGTCCCTGTTTGACAAACCCTTCAGGTTTAACCAAATAAACTTCTTCCTTTAAATCACCATTTAGAAAAGCAGATTTTACATCCAATTGATGTATATTCCAATTATGTTTTGTGGCTAAGGCAATTAGTAATCTAATTGTATTCAACTTAGCTACTGGTGCAAAAGTGTCTTCATAATCAATTCCCTCCTTTTGAGCATATCCTTTTGCTACTAATCTTGCCTTAAATTTATCAATTGTACCATCTGCTTTAAATTTCAATTTGTACAACCATTTGCTTCCAATTGGAACTTTATTTTCAAGAAGTTCCACTAATTCCCATGTTTGATTTTTCATAAGAGAAGCATACTCATCATTCATAGCATTAATCCATGGTTCATGTTGTTTAGCCTGCTCATAATCAATTGGTTCTTCAACATTCATTATATTAGACATTAAGGCATAGTCTCTATACCTTGAAGGAAGCTGAGTTTGTCGGGACGACCTCCTTGGTGCTTCAATGCCCGTGGGTGTTCCATCCATGATTCGTCGGCTTTGAGGTGAATCACCCCCTTGTGATGACTCACTGCTGCTGGATGTGCTCATACTGCTCTCATCCTGATCCTGTACCTGTACCTGTACCTGTTCCTGTTCCTGCTTAATCAAAGTATCAAGTTTGACATGAGCATCATTAGATATATGCCATGCATCATTCTTTGTATTAATTTTATCAGCCTGCTCATGAAACAACACATCACGACTTGCAAATAGTTTATGGGAACTTGGATCAAACAATTTATAGGCTTTCTGATCCGTACAATACCCAATGAAAACACACTTGATTGACTTGGCATCAAGTTTTCTTCTGTTAGCCTTAGGAATATGAGCAAAAGAAGTACATCCAAAGACTTTGAAATGACTCACATCAGGTTTATAACCATGAAGAACCTCAAAAGGAGTTTGAAAAACTAATTGCTTAGTGGGACATCGATTCTTCAGACAAACAGCAGTGTTAATGGCTTCTGCCCAGAAACCATTAGAGATGTTCTTACCTTGCAGCATACTACGAGCAGATTCCACCAAGGTTCTATTCCATCGCTCAGCAACACCATTTTGCTGAGGGGTATGTGGCACTGTGAACTGTTGTTGAATTCCATTAGATTTACAATAGGTGTTAAATGCTTTTGACTTATATTCACCCCCTTGATCAGATCTGAGTATTTTAATGCACTTTCCTGTTTGTTTTTCCACCATAGTTCGAAACTCTTTAAAATACTCAAATATGTCACTTTTCCTTCTAATGAAATAAACCCAGGTATACCTAGATCTATCATCAATAAAAATAACAAAGTATGAAGCACCACCAAGAGACCTAGTTTGCATAGGACCACATACATCAGTGTGAATTAATTCAAGTATATCATACTTTCGTTTCTCAGTATGAACCGGAAACTCTTCTCTATGCTGCTTACCAAGTGCACAAGCTTCACATGGTAAATGTTCACACTTCATAACAGGAAGACCTTCAACCATTTATTTTCTTTGCAACAACGATAAATCATTGTAATTTAGGTGCCCATACCTGTGATGCCATAACTCTGTTGTTGATGTCTCTTTGGATGTCAATGCAACATGGCGCTTCACCGTCACATCCAATTTATATAATCCTCCAACCCTGGTACCTGTAGAAACAACCCTGTAGTGGTCCTGAACATCTTTCACAATACACCCCAATTTACCAAATTCCACTTTTAAATGATTATCAGTGATAGTGGAAACAGATATCAAATTCTTTTTTAGAGCAGGTACATACATCACATTATGAATCTGTCGCATTTGTCCATTAGGTAAGTACACATTTATTATGCCATAGCCTTGAACTTTAAGTGATCTGTCATCTCCTAGGTAAATGTGTGTACCATCAGATTTCTCATAATATTTATCATACCATTCTTTATTACAAGTCATGTGTGCAGATGCACCAGAATCGATGAACCATGCATTCTCATCATCAGTTTCAGCAGACAATGCAGCATCAGAAAGAAATAACTTAAGATTTTTAAATCCATCATTCACTGAGGTGTCTTTGTTTATGTAATTTCCATTATGCCTTCTATGTCTTTGATTTGATTCATTATTCTTTCTCCTATAGCAATCTTTAGCGAGATGTCCAGGTTTTCCACAATAATCACATTCAATGTTCCTCTTAACATAAGAATCAGGAGGTGCCATACCTTTCTGCTTTGCTTGAAAACGGCCTCGGTTCCTGTCCCATGGTCTCCCTCGGAATGATCTTTTGCTTCTTGCAGTCAAAGCCAAATCAGAACCATTTGACTCCAGTTCAAAATTTTTCATTCGCTCTTCTTCTTGAAGAAGAATTCCAGCCAATTCTTCAAATGTAGGAGGTGTCGGTCTAGCTGAGAGAGCTGAAATAAAGACTTTATAATCTGGGACTAACCCCTTCAAAGCAACAGTTACCAAGTCTGTACTGGACACTTTTTCACCAATATCACCAAGCTTATCACTGAGGTCTTTAATTCGGGAAACAAAATTGCTAATGCTCTCATTGGCTTCCATTTTAATAGATAGCAGCTTTGTTTTTAAAAATAAAATACGGTTTGCATTAGTAGTTTCATACAAACCTTTGAGAGTATCCCATGTCGCCTTTGAAGTTTCACAGTCCCGAATGTGAGGAATAATATTGTCCTTCACTGACATGCGTAGCAGCACCCTTGCTTTCATTTCACGCTTCTCCCAATCTTGAGTGGTAGCAGGAGGTTGAGGCTTGGGCTCATCACCTTTGACAATCGTCCAGAGATTGTATGCCTCCAGTACAGTTATGAGCTTAAATTTCCAGTTTACATAATTTTCTCCATCAAGTTTTGAAGACTCATTTAAATATGAATCTGCAAGGGGATTAGCCATTTCTCCACCAATGACCAAATTCAAAAAAAAAAAATTGCAAGCTTTCTTACACACTCTATTTAGTTTGATGTTTTTTTTTTAAAAAAAACTTCAAACAAAACTTGCAAAGTTGCTCCCCTTTTGTTACAAAAAAAAATGATGAGAACAAATATGAATTTGTTCAACTTTCAAGAAAAAAACCAATACTATGCTCCAATGCACAACAAAAAAAAACCGCCTTTAACTTCAGAATGCAGAAAATGGTATCAAACACCTCCCTCAGCAAACTTTAAAATTTCGCACACATCGGACAGAAGCGATTTCGCTGCGAATTCTCACTGCAAGTGCACCGAATTGAGGGACTATTACAAAGTATGAATGGCTCTCGTGTTTCTGTCTGTTGGAGGAGAAGAAATAGAGAGGTAAAAACCTGCTACTGGTTCTCAAGAAACTGCAGAATTTGAAGAAACCCGATCAAGGTATGCATTACAGTTCGAAAATTTTCACTCTTTTTGTGACTGCATTGGATGCCGAGGGCTTAGATTTTGGGAAGCATCCACTTGATCTCAGCAAACTTTAAAAACGCTGGCAATGCACTAAAACTTTAAAAAAATGCGCAGACAAGGTAATTCAGAGGAGCATCAAGCATTCAACAATGGTAATTGAACCTGAGATTCTCCGTTACAAGGCATTCGAGCCAATTCTTCTATTAGGACGCCACCGCTTCGCTGGCGTGGATATGAGAAACGCAACCAGCAAACTTATGAAATTGGATAACGCTGCTCAACGCAGGTCCAACGCACACTCTATCCTGGTTCGACTGTCAAAGCTGGTTCGACTTCAATCCTGCACGGGTGACAAACACCATCAAAGCGAAAATAAGGAGAGGAGGAGGGGTCGATCTGCGCACACTCTAATAGCAGAGTCTGTCACTGCTCGCGAAGAGAGAGAGGCGCAGACAACTATGGCTCTGATACCAAACTAACAAAACAAACACAGCTATAAAACACCATAAACGTGAGACAAGCTCACTCAACACAATGAATTCAATTGCTCAATTACATTACACTTAAATAGGGAAATGCACTCACCTAATCCTCCTGAAAACGAGGAAACAAACCTAAATATGTGTAACCAATTCCTAATTACACCCTCTCGTTCAACCACTCACAACTAATTCTATTTCTGCATTATTCTCACAATATCTACATGAGAACATGGATATTCAGTAGGCAGCAATCATATCTACACCTTAGAAAAGTTTCTGTCAAAGTTATCAAAATATTTGACATTAGGTTGCTGTGAAAGCTATCAATATATTTGATGTTGAAAATCAGTATCTCGGCAAAACCGATCAAATGTCATTCCACCCATTTTCCGTATTTCAACGAGGAACCTCATCTGTTTCGTGTTCGGAGAAGGGTAAACCCAGATTTTGAAAAATTAAAAAGAAAATAAAGAAAATGTTGTATCCTCAAATGTTTTTAAGATTAACCATATTATTTTAGTTGAATTTTTTTAATTATTTAATGTGATTTATCTTCCTCTAAATAAAATTGAAATTTTTTAAAGCATAAAGTAAATAAAATGTTATTTAAGGTATAAGAAATCAGTTACATTACGTCAAATTGATAGATTCTATAACCTTTTCAACATAGATTGTCTCTTAATCTTCAAAGATGATCTTTCAAGTTCTAATAGCAAATATTTGATAGATTTTGAAAAAACACAGGTAGTAGATGACATCATATAGGCTAAATAAAATAATATGAATTCATGAACAATATGATGGTTATCTTTCCAAATCTAAATTTGGATCCAACCTCACAAATTTCAGGCATATTAGATGAAAATGACCCATCAAATCACAATTATTCATAACTTTTGGTGTAAAATCTGCAACTGCTATGGGAAACTCTAGTGCAGTGCAGTTGATAATGTTCAATATCTCCAATGTTTCCTCAGAGAGCATTATCTCTGAAATTGTAAAGAAACATTTTGAATTGCACTCACACTAGCATCAACAAAGTATTTTAGTATTTTGCATTGCCCCCTCAACAATATAGGGTTTACATCGTGGTGTCCATAATTCTAATATGTATTATAAATTCTTGTATATATCATTGATTTTTATTGACAATTCCAATAGACCATTGTAACAGTTTACATGGTGACGAACCCTCTACATGGTTGAAGACATTGACTATTCATAGAATGCAATAAAACACCAACCACTATAACTTGACCAACTCAAAACTACCCAACAAAAATTAATTTAAAAAAAAAAATAACAATGAACTACCACCAAGGCCCAATGAAGTAATACAATGTGTAGAATGTGCATTTGAAACAATACTGCGGGTGGTCAACTTGCAATCATAATGTACCCTCTCTACAATGATGCTCGCTACAATTTCTAAATGCACATCAATAGCTATCCAAGAACTACTATTGTGTAAAACGAGACCATTTTAACCAAACTCGATGATGCAATTTGGTGCCTCAATTGTACTTGATGTGAATGTGAGGAGAATATGATGAAAAAACTATTAATGTGATTCATTATCTATGAGTAGTATAAATAAGATGGAAGAGGTTTTTTTTCTGACTTGTAATTTCTCTGGTGAATAGCGCAGTATGCCTTGTTTTGATCGTCTAGATGACAGTTCATATTCTTTATTTTTCTTACTTCAATTATGAATATCAATATGCTCTTGGACAAATTTATAAAGGACTAACTAGAAGGCCACCATGTAGCAACTGAAGGTGCCAGTAAACTTTGGTATCTAATAAAAGATAATCATCAATTATCATATGTCGTTGCTTGCTAATTGCAGAGTACATAGCAATTGAATCATTTTGGTCTTACACAAATGATTCTTATCCCATAACCTTGTCCTAATAACTACACAATCACTTAGAAAGTGCCAAAAAATAGAGAACAAATATAAAATAAAATAAGAGGGCTCTTCAAGAAGAGAGAATAATATTAGGGACAAAAAGGCATACAAACTTATTAAATATGCAGAGTACTTTTGAATTGTTCTGAAGTCTATAACTATACACAGATGGTAAAAGTCTTTGTTTACAACCTTTTAAGAGTTTCTTCCTTTGGATTGATGTTTTTCCAGTCTCATGGGTGTTCCTAAATTTATTGTATGTACTTGTCACTGATACAAAATTACATTACATGTAACAATGAGCCTGAGAAATAATATGACTTAAGACATCCACCATCTTGCAAGAACAGAAATGACCATCTTGCAAGAATGGAATCTTGTGGAAACTATCTACATTAGTATTGTATGTGAAAAGGAAACAATTTCACATTTATGTTTCACAAACAATATTGACAAACCATTTTGAGTCTCGCAGAACCTCATGTATTAATTCGACTACTCTCCATAGTTCCACATGGTCACTCATTCAGTCCAATCCTTCTCATCCTTACGCTACACACTGTAGAGTACAAAAAAAGTGAGTTGGAATTTACGTAAAAAAAAAGGCATACAAACTTATTAACCAAATACATAATATAAACCTAAGATTCTACTTTTTTTTCATTTGAATTTCTAAATTCATGAGACTGAGTTTTTAGTTTTTAGAATATATACTTCTAACGAGCAAGTGCTCATCATTGGGATTAGACATATTATTTGAAAAAATAAGAGAAAATGGATTAGACATATTATTTGAAAAATAGGAAAAAATTCAACATAATATATTGAAACACTTATTTTTGCTAACTAACTCCAATCAATCTAATTAAATTAAATAATCAAAAAAATATTTCAATCCAATTAAATTAAATAATAATAAAAATATGAAAATAAATCAAACATTTTTTTAAAATATATGAAAATGGATTAGAAATATTAGTGTTCGATCTAAACAATGTTTAGTGTTTTATTAAAAAAAAATTCTATATTAAAACATTCTGAGAACATTCGGATCAACCAACTTTCATAAGTTAAGAGCCCAGAGACAGATTATAAAAACCAAAAATGTACTGTAAGGGGGACGATGGATCCCAAAGACTTGTGGATCATATTCACGAAAAGACACGTAAAGGGGCCCCCAAGTTATACAGCAGAAGAAATTAGAAATCGCGTCAGCTGCTGTAGTAATGGAGAATGAGATGTTGGTTACCTTCACCTCTTGTGTACAAAAGATAGTCAATGTATACAATGATGATAGTTAAAATGGTAGAGAGCTACCGCCACTGCAAAATCCGGTTCAGCATATATATGAATGATACATTCTTCCAAATTTACCCACCATCAATAATTCAATATTCATTGCTTAACTTGGCATCCATCTTTATACCTTTATTTCGCTCAGGTGGAATAAAGACACAGTTCTAAGCCTTTTTATATATTCGGTGTTTCCTTTGATCTTGAAAGTAATTTGTAGGGCCTCAGCTAGAATTTACTTTACAAAAATGAAATTTTAATGTTTTTAACAAATACTAAAATAGTAATAGTAAAGTAGTTTTTATTTTAATATTATAATTTTTTTTTTAATATTTATATTTTTTTATAAAATATATTTTATCTATAAAAAAATATAAAGTAAAATTAATGATTATGGTTACTTATTTTTAGGTATAAGAAGAAATTAAATAATATGAGAGGTTTTCTAAAATTGGTTCACTCTATTTAATTTTTTTGTAATTTTTACTTAAGTTAGGGTGACATAAAGATGCATAATTTTTACTAGACCATTGGGAATAAAGGAGGAGATAAGGAGAAATTGGGGGTTGATAAATTCCCAAAACACCTTAGGGATGAAAGAGTTTGTCACTTGTGGGATCAAAAGAGGGTTGAAGATGAAAATCACTTTCTCTTAGATTGTCCATTTTATACTCATCTTTAATGTTATTTTCAAAATATTTGTCGGACTACCAACCTTACCAACCTTATTGACCTTTTCAGTTAGAAAAACTATGGTGATCTAATGCTTTTGTCAAGTTTTTTTGAGCATAGAAATAAAATTTTAAAGAATTCCAATTAATGTTTTACCTTCTTAAGGTCAAATATACAATATAAATTTTATAGGATCATCATCATCATCATCACAATTGGTATATAGCTTTGTTTTAAAAAAATAGGAGTATTATTTGGATATTATAAAGATATTATATTGTTTTAACAATTTCTCATTTGAGAATTATATTGATCTAGGTTGAATTCTCACTTTTCCCATTATATCACACTAATTTCCAAACATCTTTACCTTAGTTAAAGAATCTTGTATTATCTCAATTCTCAATCTTTAGTATACTTACTTTAATGGAATCCCACACCTCTTTTATATGGTGGAACTTTGTTCTAATATGCATTATCTATGTATGAAACTTATAAGTGTTTTTTCCAAAGAAATCACATTATAATTATCAAAATAAATAGGCATACATCCATGTTCAAGTCCAATATCTTTGCATAACCACAACAACCAAACAACATCCTTGGAAACCTTTAAATTTGTAATGTGCTTAGTTTCAAAGTTAGAATGTGCAAGCACTTTTTTCTTCTTACTACCCTACTTCAAACATCATAAATATATATGCACTAGTGGAATTTGGATTTTCCACATCCCCAACCTCTTGAGTTAACAAACCCATGTATTTGAATCTTTTTGTTTCATTTTCATTTTTAGCCAGTGTTATATAGTTATTGTGCCCTATAGATATGTAAAGATATAAAATGATATTTATCCAATTATCTCTCTTTTGATTTTCTATGTACTTACATAACACTCGCATTGGATCCATAATATTGGGTATTTTACATACCATTACATAAATAAGGCTACCAAACTCACAAACATATGCCAAATTTTCCATACCTTCCCTCTTTCACTCGCTCTTAGCACACATGTAGTTTACATGTATCCATCCCAAAGAGCTGAAGTATGTTTTCCTCATGCTTTCTTTGGTTGACATACAAATTTCCTATTTTGACAATTTCTCTTCACCTCACTTCCCAATAAATAATGCAAGTCACTTAAGTCCTCCTTATCATACTCATGTGATGATTTGTATTGAGTCTTGTTGATTAGTTTCTTACATTCACTAATCAAATTAATATCATCAATATATAATATTGTGATAGTGAAAGTATTACTTTATTTCTTGAACTAAACAAAATGGTCACCTCACTCACGAACTTGTAAGCTACCCAACCCCCAATTTTAATTAACGTAGGTGGGTATTCCAGTGATTTTGTATTTACCATCCCCACTATTCTTTCTGAGGATACAATCCTCCTCATCTCATTGAGATATTTCCATTGATATTTGATTTTACCTTATTTCAATCTCTAGGTGCAATGTTATGGCCCTTGGAAGTTTTGCCAAATTCTATCACATCATTTTTCATATAAATGACATGTGGTTGACATGTAGAATATGTGTGTCAAATTTCACCACCTCATTGCACCATGTCATCTAATATCCTTGACACATGGTGAACCTATGTTCATGGGTCACGACCAGGTCATGTTGTGTCTATAACCTAAACATGTGACTTGCCTAGTTAACATTGAGATCTAGATTATTTTAATTTTTTTGGGTTGGTAGCATATTCTATTTTATTAGGATTTTGGATCGAGACCTAGCACTCAATCATATTTGGGCTTTCCTTAAAAGTTTACATGAATAAAATATTTTTATTTATGGACTTGTGCTAGGGTCAAGAGGTCAACCATATCCTAAATATGCATTCCTTATCATTTTTACAATTAAACATCATGTCAAACCTTGTTTTCATCTATCAATAGCAAGGGTCCATATCCATATTTCAAGATATCTGAATCGCTAGATATCCAAAAGAATAGAAAAAATGATTTTTCCAATTTTTTGGATCTTTTAACTTTTAGATCCCACATCATGTGCCACCTCATATATTATCTCATCTCCTTTCTGACATATGTGGGACGTAAACATGTGATGTCATCCAAATCTATCAAATTTCCATGGCAGCATACCATGCCACTAACGACGCATCAATTTCTTGAACATCAACCCTATTAAGTGTTAACTCGGAAATATGAAACATTGGGTTAAAATTCTTGTCTTCCTTTTATTTGGATATATTCAAGTGGACATATTGTTAATTAACATAACATTTCAATTCACATCAACTAAAATATCTGTCAATCGACCATTAGTCCAATATTCCATTGGGAAACTCATAATGAAATTTATAGGGTTTGGTTAATCTTGTTAATGGATTTTGATTATAAAAACTAATAATGTCAATAGATTATTGTCAATTTTGAACTAGGAGAGTTGGATAATCACCTCATGGGAAAGTCTCACCACTAAAATAAATGAGAAATAATCCTCATCCCTCTTCCAAATACGATTGATGGATGTAAACTAAAAAATACATCTCCTTCATATGGAAGTATTATTTATTAAGCCGCTAGGCCACTCAGAGAACCAATGTTTCCTTTAGATCCATCAAAATTTTGTTATGTAATGGGAAATACTGACAAAAGGGAAACTACCACAATCTGCATTTGATGGACATCTGGATTTTTTCAAGTGATGGAAATATGGATTCTGTCAAGTGATGGAAAAATATCCATTAGTATATGACATCCGGATTCGATAAAATCATTAAGTATTACTTTTTGTAAAGTTCACATTTTTGTACCTTCACAACTCTAGCTTTGGCTTCCATTATATTGGTTTCCACTTCCAAAGTTCCAACTTTTTGTTCCAATATTTACACAATAGTTCTAGCCATATGAAATTTTGTCATTAGATTTTTTTGTGAAGTCATATTTATTAAAATTTCTAGATTCCTACTAATTTGGATGATGGAACACCCACTTGTTAACTTATCTTTGCCACTATAGCACCCTTTCATTTGGGCCAACTATCTCAACCCATGTGACCTAGGGTTTCGCTAAAGGCTTACATCCCCAAATTTTCCAAAAAAATTCACAAGATCAATTGGGATTCTCGATTATATTTCCAAGTTTAGTTATGATTATGAGATATTGAATTTACCCTATAGATATAAACTAGATTTTATGAAAAGTGTGTGACTTGGTTTTAATATCAAATCCCTAATTAGGCAAAAACCACAATGAAAAACCCCTTTGCATAGGGTAAATAAAATCTTTTTATTTTATCTCAAATTGATAGTAATATTAAATGTAGTAATATAAATCAACGAAGTGCTACCAAAGGCCATTGAAATGACATACTAGTGTATTTGTGCCATAATGAGCTACATGAGAGGCAACATATTTCCCTAATGGAATAGTGGTACTAGGAACCTCTTGAACCAAAAGACAATTAGGAGAATTTTGCAGAATATCTCTATAATAATCCTTGCCCGTATTTCTCTTCATGGGAAAAGGGAGGCTTTCTCCCATGGAATATGCATGTGATACATTTATATTGACACCAAATCAGTAAGGAAGGTGGATTCAAATGCCATTATAGGAGTCACCACCATGATAAACTTGTATCCACAAAGAGAAGTTACACAGAAAGTTATTGCCACCACTTTAGTAAGCGAACATGGTCAAACTTTTGCATGAGAAGAGCCAAGCATGCAAGGCCAAGTTGCTAAGGAGGGATAAGAGTAACATACATGGATGGCTAGGGATGAACTCTAACCAATTCCATAATTATGCATCGAGGAAGGGTTTTGCCAAGGGATTTTAGGAAAAACTAACTCAACAATCCATTATTAAATATTAACCTCCCTATACAGTTAGTAGCCAATGCCTTCCTAAAGTGATGAACATTTCCTACTGCCTACAAGTTTCCTTTAACATTTGAAAACTATATGCTCAAAAACTATTAATAAATTGTGAAATACCAAGTACACATCTATAAAGATAAGACATAAATTATGATAATCTTATTCCAATGGTACATAAGATATAACTTATTCATTGCTGAAAAGATATATAAATGTTTGAGAATATCATTAAAATGTTAAAAGTTTAAATCATTGTACAAAGTGTATATATATATATAATATATATATATATATATATATATATATATATATATATATATATATATATATATATATATATATATATATATATATATATATATATGCTTTTGAATCTACAACTAGGTTGATCTCCTCTAAGTACCTATGGATGTTTCCCTTAGCAACCTTAAACCTCATACCCTAAACACTATTAAAATATAATATATTAATATATGATAATATAATTTAATATTTAAAAAATAAATTATAGTACTTTTTAATATTTATTTCATTTTACATATATTTAAATAAAATAATTTTAAAATATATGTTTAAATTTAATAGAAAAATATTAATTAATAATATATATATATATATATATATATATATATATATATATATATATATATATATATATATATATATATAAGAGAGAGAATTAGTAAATAATAGAACATAAACAAATTATTACTATATTGCTATTTAAAAAATTATTTTGGTATTTTGTCAATAAGGTTTTGGATAGAGGTGTGGTTCAATATATAAATATTTTAAAAATATATTATTTTTAGATAAAATCTTATGATCTATAAGATAGATAAATATTTTTTTGGATTAATCACATCATTAGAATTTGATCGACATACCAACCAACTAATGTAATTCATGCAAATCTTAATAATGTGATTAATCCTGAAAGACATTTATCTATAATATATTGTTTTATTTAAATAAAAATATTTTAAATATATACTAATTTAAAATTACTTAAAATATATATATTTTTATTTTATAACAAAAAATTATTAAAAGCAATTATTTTTAATACAAAAACATATGAACAAAATGCTAAAATACAAGATATTAATTTGAAATATCAAAATAATTTTTGTAATATTTCTCCACTTCTATATACATAAACAAATTTATTTTAAAATGCACATCTAACTTAGCAACACAAAATTAACAATAAAATAGGATGTATTAATGTTGAAGAACATCATACCAATACCTGAACATAAGTCATTGTCCAAAAGTTTTCTATATATTTCATTTTATACCTGAACAAAATTATTTCAAAATAAATATAAATTCAACAAAACCACTTTATCTAAATAAATCTCAAATATGATGTATTAATGTTGGAGAATATCGTACCAATACCCAAACATAGATCATTGTCCGAAAGTTTTATATATATTTCATTTTATACCTGAA
Source organism: Pinus albicaulis (assembly GCA_034641835.2). Lineage (NCBI taxonomy): Eukaryota > Viridiplantae > Streptophyta > Pinopsida > Pinales > Pinaceae > Pinus > Pinus albicaulis. The sequence goes on from CM076572.1 coordinate 53,291,054, forward strand.
CAAAATTATTTCGAAATAAATATAAATTCAACAAAAACCACTTTATCTAAATAAATCGCAAAAGAGTTCAAAACATCCGTGTGTTTGTCCACCGTTTCAAGAACTCTGAAAGGAGAAAGGAGGGGGTTAGTGAAGGATAGCACGCTGAACAAAATAAATGATTTATTTTTACAGTTACATGACATGTGCATCCAACATTCACTTTACTTTTACTCGCACCTACTGCTCATCACTGGACCGACAGACAGACATGTCAGGCTACCTAATATACCTAAACATAGATCATTGTCCAAAAGTTTTATATATATTTCATTTTATACCTGAACAAAATTATTTCAAAATAAATATAAATTCAACCAAACCACTTTATCCAAATAAATCTCAAAAAGAGTTCAAAACATCCCTGTGTTTGTCCACCGTTTCAACAACTCTGAAAGGAGAAAGGAGGGGGTTAGTGAAGGACAGCACGCTGAACAAAATAAACGATTTCTTTTTACAGTTACATGACATGTGCATCCCACATTCACTTTACTTTTACTCGCACCTACTGCTCCTCACTGGACCGACAGACAGACATGTCAGGCTACCAAATATACATGAGTTGAATTTATGGTTCAATGGTATGGGTCAAATTTTAATATCAAGAGTCTTGTCTGCAGATAAAGTCTCACTCTCATAAGTCTTGTCTGCACATAAAGCCTCACTCTCAAACATTCATTTTTGCTAACTAGTTCAAATAAGTCCAATTAAAACATTCTGATAAAACAGTCTTCATATAGCGAGACTTTAAATGATTTGTTGTCCGTCAACTGTATTGATCTTTGTAATGAAGGTTCAAATACATTGGGAAGCATGTTCTGTACATCTGAAAAAAAGCACTATTCTGAAAATGAAAGGTATAGTATCTCATTGATGTGTTAGTTTCTGTCAATGTAACTGATTCACATTTTCTTTTTCAAATTCGAGCATATATGGTTTAGAGTTCTGATGTAATATCCATCCATAGTCAAATTATAACATAAAAAAATTATCACAAATTTATCACAAGCTGAAATTACGCAAATCCCCATGGGCGTTCAAGTCAGTATTGAACTCTATACAGTCTAATTCATAATCAAAATTCGACTTTGAACACAACATTATTAATGGAGTTGTTATAACAATATTCAAGTATACATTCCACTAGTCTAAGAGGTAATATTAACAAAATATATATATCGCATACCGCATATTTACATGTACTGTACAAGCGTAACCCAAAGTTTCCATATACCAATGCTTATATCTATTAACACTTCAGCAATTATTCAATTGGCATTAACTATAGTTTCATGTGGACTACTTATTTTTTTGCTCTCACACATTTAAACTCACTTTTAAGTCTCTTTTTATTTTAGATACTTTACATTAAAATTTAATATTAATTGAATTGTTTTAAATATAAAATTTAAGATAAAAAATAGTGTGAGACAAAAATATTTTAAGACAAAATTTTTATATTTAAGATAAAAATATTTTAAGACAACTTTAAATTTAAGACAAAAACAATTTGATACAACTATTTTAAGACAAAATTATTTAAGACAAACAATTTAAAACAAAAATAGTTTGAGACACAAATATTTTAAGACAAAACTTTATATTTAAGACATAAACATATTAAGACAATTATTTTAAGACAGCTATATATTTAAGACAAAGACAAAAATATTTTAAGACAAAAATTTATATTTAAGACATCAACCACTTAGGATGAAACTCATTTAAGACAATTAACAATTAAGACAAAAACATATCAATTTAAAAAAATATTATCTAGCAACTGCAAAATTGACTCTAATAGTGCACTCTAAGTCCGCAAGCTTGCAGGCTACTACTCTCTTGTGCCTCTATCAAGGTTTTCATTTCACTTGTCATTCATATTATCTTATATAAAGACAATAATTCGTTGGGCTCTTCGTTTTGTGAGGGTAGCCAACCCTTAAGAACGTGACAATTTTTCCTCGCAAGATTTTTCGGACATCAATTCCTCTTTTGTCCCTTCGATCTCTATTGATACAATTAGAGACAATTTGTCTATCATTGCATTCAACACTACTACACAGAGGGGGCTTTTAAGACAAAAGAAATATTGTGTCTTAAAATTTAATTTTTCCTTAAAATTTTCAATACAAGGCACTTGTAAAAAAGGTAAAGGTAAAGGATTAGGCATCTATCTTTACGCTATTGATGGGTTCTTTAGGAAGTAGGGTGATGGAGGCCGACAACAACTGATGCGATTTAAGGCGATGGAGGTCAAAAACAGAGGTGTGCTTCATGAGAGGAGAGATGGAGGCACTTTCGATGAACATGGATAGGTAGTAACATAGTTGGAGTAATTTTCAGGCTCTTCATCGAATATGTTTTAATATGAGTTTTTAACTATTTTATTTATTTTGAGCGCTACTTCTATCTGTTGGTTAGCACATTGTTATGTTGGAACTCCTAATTGTCATCATCAACATGGATTAAATTCACTTCAAGGATCGTTGAAAAATGCAGCAAGAAATTCTCAATTTGATTTTTCCTTGATAAAATTGAGAAAATTTGGATTTCCACATCAACATACAACTTGGATGCAGTTAACGTGTATGACATGGCTTTCGTCACCAAGTTTACTCAGTAGATTTTATTTGGAAAAGTTAGAGTTCAATTAAGCATGTTTGATTGCTATTTTTTAGCAATCAAATTCAGCTATCTCAAGTTATTTTCAGTTAAACTAGTTCTAACTATTGGAGGACCTAGTTGAAGTTCAGTTGTGCAGTGGGACTTCATTCAAGCTTAGTGGTCATCAAGTTAATTGATCAATCAACCCAAAATAGCTAGTGCATTCAAAGAATTCAATTTCCATAGTTGTGGTGGAGATCTCAAGGCAATGCATTAGTTGTAGACTAGTCTTGAGTGTACAAGTGTTGCATGCAGTCAGTTGATCAACCTTAGGAATTTCACAATACATTTTGGAAATTTTCCTAAATAATAGGGGCCTAATTTCTCAAGGAATTGCACCAAGAAATAGGGGCTCAAGTAGAGGAAAAAATTGACTAAGTTTGGTTCAAAGATTCTGAGTGAGAAGAGAGATAGGTTATTCACTTGCAGGTCATTCTCAATTGAGAAAAGCAATTGTAATACATCTCTATTCATCATATTAATATAAATAAGGCATTGGGGTTTTTAGCATATTTCTTTCCCTAGGAAAAAAAATTGTGTGCATGTGTTTTATTTCTTATTGCATGTCTGAATTTGTTTTTTGTAAATTGTGAATTAACTTCTCCATAGCACTAGAGTTGGTTTTTGTCTTGTGATTTTGAAAAAACTTCATGACTAGTTGCAAATATACACCATAATTTGTACATGGTATCATAGCAGGATTCACATAACAACAGGAATTTCAAATTTGTTTCTCAGGAGGTTCTAAATTGAAGTTTAGTGTATCAGCATCTCTTAAGAGCTAAGAAGATGACTTTCAATGGTTTGAGGCTAGACTATGCCTTGGAAGGAAACTCTAATATCATTGCATGGAAGGATCGCATGGAGGAGGTATTCGATAAGAATGGATTGCTAGAATACATCAAGAGAGATGTTGCAAAACCAGTGGAATATGATGCCCAGAACCTTGCTCAGTGGAAGAAAGATGTATCCAAGGTGTGCAGAATAATATTGAAGGGAGTACGGGATGAAATTGTCACTAATATCCATGGGAAACAAAATTCTTATGCAATGTGGTAAGGAAAGATAGATTTGTTCCAGAATAGTAGTGACCACAGGAAGCTGGTGCTCAAGGATAAACTTTGAAATATCAAGATGTAGAAGAATGACTCTATCTCGCAGTATCTGAGTAGATTCACACAAGTTCATGATGAACTTGAAGGATTTGGTGTTACTGTTTCATATAATGACTTGGGAAGCCTGGCCCTTATGGAAATTCCCAAGATTTGGTGTAGCTATCAAGATTTACTGAATGAGAGAGAGAAACTACCGAATTGGGAACACTTGTGGTCCAATTTGGTACAAGAGGAAATAAGGAGAAATATCATAGATGGGACCTCATCCAAGGGAAAGTTGAAGAAAAAATTGCATTGGTTGGAAAGGGAAATAATGGAAAAGGGAAGAAATCTCAAACCAAACTAGAATCCATCCAAGCGAGGAAGAAGAAAGATTTGTCAAAAATTAAATTCTTCCATTGCCATGAATATAGGCACTATGCCACAAAGTTTCCATACAAAAAGGCAAGCCAAGAAGACCATAGTAGGAGCAGCACGTGAATCCATGGCTTCACAACTTGAGCTTGAATTTACCCATATCGCATGCATTTCTAGCGTAGTCATGGGAAGTGTGTGGTACTTGGCTAAGGTGCATTATTCCACGTGACGTGGTGTTGAGATTTTTTTAGTGACCAAGAGGAGAAATATCTCCAGATTCACATCAAGCTAGGGAATGAAGGAAGGTACAACATGACTAGTATTGGTAGAGTCACATTTTAGAAGGATTCAGGCTCCCCTCTCAAGCTCAAGGATGTCATTTTTGCTCTATGCCTAAAGAAAAATATCATATTTGTTGTAGTTTTGGAAGATCGTGGTTATGATTTGATCTTCAACAAAGGAAAAGAATTCTTGAGACACATAACCATGGAATAGGTGAAGCAGATTGGGGTTTGTGTGAAGAACTTGTATAAGCTAGATGTGGAATATTGTGATGCATTAGGCAGAGAAAGTGCAAGGTCATGATGTCGATGAATTTTGGCACAAAATACTTGGCCATTTGCATCATGGAACCTTGAATATTATACATCAAATAACCACTAGACTCCCTAAAGGAGCACTTGAGCAACATGATGTATGCAAGGGATGTACGTTGGGGAAGTACACAAAATTCAAAATTCCATGATTGGGAAATCAAAGCACATGCATTAGTAGAAAGGATCCACTCTAATTTCTATGGACCTTTCTCGATAGCCTCCATTACTCGACACAAATATTTTGTAATTTTCATAGAATTTAAGGCAATGGTTAAGAAAGAAACCAACAAGAATTTGAAGTCTCTCATGAGTGATAATGGAGGTGATTATGTGTCGAATAAATTTAAAAATTTATGTGTGAAAGAAGGCATTCGACAAGAGTTGATAGCACCCAACAACCCACATCAGAATGAGGTGACTAAGAGAAAGAATTGTAGCATTGTGAGAGGAGTGAGGGTGATGTTTCATGAGCAAGACCTACCTCTACATTTTTGGGATGAGGCATAAAATACAATAGTATATTTTTAGAACTAGAGTCATCATCATATTCTTTGCATGGTTACACCTAAGAAGGATTTCTCAGGGAGAAAGTCAGATATGGCACACTTCAGGATTTTTGGAGCCTCTGTTTACTGCCATGTCTCTAAAGAAGCAATGAATAAGCTTGATTCAAATGCCAAATTGGGGGTATTTATAGGTTACAGAAAAACTCCCCACAAGTACCATGTGTACTTGTCATCCCTCAGAATGATAGTTGTGCGAAGGGGTATAAATTTGGATGAGGAGAATGCAATGTGGTTCTCTCTTGAGAGGGAGATTTAGATCCCAGCATAAGAGGATATTTTAGTTCCAAAGGAGGAGCCTCAGGAAGTTGTGGAGCAACCACAAATTGAGAAGCAGAGAGTGGAGACATTCACTCAAGCAAAATCATCGAGAGAAGGTAGAAAAAGAACCAGGGAAGTTGATATACTTGTGCAGTATGCGAGCCTAGAGAATGTGGGAGATCCTTCAAATTTTCACAAGAAAAAAAGGGCACCTGAGAGGTACACTGGCTACATGGCTCTTATGACTGAGCTTATAGAGACTGAACCATCCTATTTTGAGGAAGAAATAGAGAAACATGTATCATTTGATGCAATGGTGGAGGAATATGAATCCATTGTAAAGAAAAATACTTGGAAAATGGTCCCAAGAGCAGTATATAAATAAATAGTGGGTTCGAGATGGATCTTAAAGGTGAAGCAGGTAGAAGACGAAAGCATAGAGAAGTATACGGTCAGATTTGTGCCCAAGTGGTACTCTCAAGTTGAGGGAATTGACTATGAGGAGACATTTTATCCTATAACAAGGTACTCATCCATTAGATAACTTCTTACTCTGGCACTAAAGTATACTGGTAAGTTGTGCACTTTGTCACTCTATTTTCCACAGAAAACCGTGCAGGGAAAAGAAAATTTGGAAAAAATAAATTTAATATTTTCTATCTCAAAGAATCTAAAAGGATATATACCCAACCACACTCAGAGAAATAAAACCAAGAAAGCTAGAATGTCAAACGAAAAAGAACCAAAGAAAACTAAACGTGTCTTCCCCAGTATGGTTGCCAATTTGTTTTGTGGATTAATCCCTTTTCTGGAAAAGAGCGATCTCCCTAGTACTCCAACAAGTAACTAGAAACAAAGATCCATTGAATGCATCTTTCTCTAAACTATTTGTATTTTATATTATTACAACTTTGAAATAAGGAGGATATTCTCCTACCTTTCAATCGAGACGTTCAGTGTAGTCTTTTTCCTTTCACTCCAATCCTTCAATGTTGAGAAGAACTTGCAATCACAAACAATGTAAAAGATCAAAGCACCTATAATATATAAAATAATCATAAAAACTATTTTAAATTAGTCATCAAAGAGTCTCAGTATTGACATCATTTCCATGAATTCATAAACAAGAAAACGAGAAAAATAGATCCATATTGATTATCAGAAATTAAAAAGAGAAATATTACAACCTGAGCCTTGATTTTGTATAGACCTCTCCCATGTGTTTGTGCAATTGTTTCCTTCAATCTGATAAGTCTTTCTCTCTATAATCACCAACAAGAAGTTATGTACACAAAGGTGTAATATTCAATGTGAAAACACCAACTCACTAGTTCAGAATCTATGAATTCTATGAACTCTCTCCAACTTAGAGTCTATACAAGTTAGTATCTACCCTTTAACGTGAAACTTCAGCTCAATTTATAGAGATATTGAGGTATTTTTAGGTCCATTAAGAGAGGGATGAGTTCCTCCCATGAAGGAATTTTGGTTCCTTTAGCCAAGGGATAGCTCCATGAGTAGAGGGATAAAGCTCAAACTATCGCAACTTTAGAGGCTTCGAGTTGGGAGATTAATTGACCAAATATGCTTCTAGAAGTTACCTTTATATATTTAGTTCCTTTTTATGAGGGTGCGTAGGTTTTAGTGGCAAGCAGAGTAGTGATCAACACAGCTAATAGAATAAGTATCAGTGCATGCACAGGTAATGGTCACAAAAAGCGCATAGGTAATGTTTTAAAGGTTTTAAAGAGCTTTTCTCCAATTTCCAAGGCTTGGTTCAGGAACATGAATATTTTTTACTTCTAAGGGAACATGATATGGATGGTGATAGACCCATAATGACATTAAAATTTCATGGTGACAAAATGACATGTAACACCGGGTGTCAAGATAGGGTAAGCTGCTTCATATAGTGCTGGAAATGGTGATGATGTACATGGACTAGGTTTTCCATCATACAAGGATATATGCCCTCAACATGAGTGGCTTGGCTCTCCACGAGACATCCCACTACAAAAAATCTCACTCACAATAGGCCTCCTATCAACATGACATAATCTTACACAAGGTGACGATGAGGTTCCATTCAAGAAGTTTACATAGGGAACTCAATGAAACATAACAATCCATGGCTAATACATCTCACATGAAGTAGAAACATAGATCCTGCAACATACATAAAGTAGGGATCTAAACAGCATATTACATCTCATAGAAAATGATAAAAGAAGCACATGAATTCAATATTACCTACACCTCAACCCCTGAAGTTTGCTGAAGAAGTGGATGCTCAACTGTTGAATCTAGTTGCACCGTCAAATTTGTGGGGTCCAGAGGCATAAAATCGAATGTCCACACTTGGGAATCTGACACTGTCACTCCAATATAGAAAATGGCCGAAAAATGGGAAGATCTTCAACTGAAACAAACATCACCATTGAGTTCCTGTCGCTGACAGGTGTACAATCAACATAACATTTGTCAAATTTTGACTCTGGCAAGTTCTGGGCCTCAAGGAATATTTCTGATGATCCTCATTATCCTGTCGACAAGGTTCTGCCCTTTCGGCCGCTCATGATTTTGAAATCTTGCAATAAAAAATAATAATAAACGTTGAAAATTGCATCATTCCTCTGCCTTGGCACAACTGCGACTGTGATTTAAATAGGTTATGGGCAGTAGATTTTACCACATAAGTGGTTATGGTGTATTGGTTAAAAAATGAAATTCTTTGAGGAGAGGTTAGGGGATCAAATCCCACCTCTCCTATTTTTGGTTGGGAAAATTTTTAACATAACACATAATCGTTTGAGTTATTATGGTACGTGGTAACATCTGATCCATCGTTCGATGGTTATGAGACTGCCCGATGGGGGCCGGGCAGGTTCGAGCCCCGCTAGTCTCGACATATGATGGCACGTTGTGTTGAGTGGAGGCGGGTCCACCAGTCGTGGCCCACCCACCACCATATTATGCATATATGTGTTACGCAGTTTTGAATGGGACTTGTTGTGGGGTGTGGCGGGGATCACGACCCACCACCCGATTTATAATATGGAAATGTTGACCAGGGTAGCGGGGGTGGCAGCCTGCCACCCCAAATTTAATTTTGGCTTAAATATATATATGGCATATAGTTGAGGGGGTAGCGGTATATTTTTTCTTAAAACAATATCATATTTTTAAAAATTCTCGAAACCAGAGGTTATTAGGAAAATCAAGTACCCACCAAATTCACCTGCTTCTTGGGTGTTGGGTTCCTTGCCTGTTGACAATGAAATTGTAGGTCATTTAAACCTGGCCCATTGCCCAACTTTGAATGAAAATTTGACTCTCTCTAACTTATCCAGATGGTCTTGGATTGGAGATCTCTTCACACCATTGGAATCAAGGTGACGAGCACTTCAATCTAAGCCTGATTCAAGAGAAATCTGACCACTTTGAATTTTGACAATTTATGAGCCCTCTTGGTCTCTTGAGCACGTTTGGAGCCACCTGGATCAATCCTCCCCACTGAGGAGATATTTTTCCACCAAAAGCATGAAAATAATCTACAACTACTTTATACCTTGTCTCCACCACAAGTGTCCTGAAAGGTCACCCTTCATTCACCTTCACCTTTGTTCTTCGGAACCATAAGCGATGAGCCGACACCTGCATCCTCTGCAAACCTATAGTATATTATTCCTACCAATCACATGCTTAATTACATGACCAACTATGACCCAAGCATCCCATACCTGCCACGATTTTATAACTCATACTCTGTGGTCAAGTTTACAGTAAAATGGAATCAATACCCTAGCTATCAATACAAGGCCAAAACATCATTGCTGCTTCAAAAGTGATGGAAAACACAGCCTCATGTTTACGTTTTAAATTGCAACACATGATTTACAAAGTAATGAAATGACACACTACTGCACCTAAAAAAAACATCTCTCACTTATTAAAATTAATGGGTCATCTCTATGTGGCGCATTCGCTTATCAAACAATTGTTTCAACTGGGTCCTACATTGACATGTCCTTAAGATGATGATCTAGATTGAGCCTCTAACACGTGGCTCTTTTATGGACAATTTTGTCACAATGACTGTAATAAGTCTTCTTCCTCCAGACTTTCTTTAACTTATTCTTTTCCTGCTGCGGAGAAGGCCTTTCACGCCTCATTCTCTTTTGTGTTACCATTCTCTTTGAGCACTCAACAAATACATGGTTATGTAATCCATAAAACTACATGTTTTTGGATGCCATTATTTATGTTCATTATTAGAAACATACTTGTAATAAAAATGAACATTAGAATAATGAGATTTTCTATACATTTCTTGTTGGTCTATGGTTCCATCATGGTGATAAGAGCTTGCCTCACCTCTTTCTCTGCAATGTGCATTTTCATAGGATGATGGTGAAGTGTTCCAAACATTCTCTTTCCCTAATGGTTTCAACCATATATTGGAAGCTTTTGACACCTTCGAGCATTGTCCTTCAGTGTATCGCAAACCTGTGAATTGAGGTCTCTGCACAACCTCCAATGGCTGAGTTTTTCCTTGGCCATTAACACCAAGTCCTCCTCCTTTATACCCCATTTTGGAAAGGAGTCTCATGCCAGTTCTTGCAATGGGTATATCCATGTTTCCAACAGAAATAATACCATGTGAAGATGAAATTTAAGAGTGATCAGCATTGTTTACCTCAATCGTCGATTATGAAAGAGATGATGAGGGCTTCTCTGAGCCCTTGTTTCACTTCAATTCCTCCAAAGCCTCTCTCGTGGCTCGCAACTGAAGCTGCAATATCCGTTTCTCCTTTTTCTCTTCTTGTAGTAGCCTCCATAGTTTAGAATTCTCTTTTTCAAAACTCTGGTTGATCTCCTCATTCGAATAATGAGAATACGATGAAGGTGATGAAGAAGATTTATAAGCACTGGAATATGTGGATGAAGCATCATTCTCTTATATTTCTTTCTCCTCTTCCTCTATTCCCTTCTCATAAGTGTCATACACTATGTCCACCAATTTGGACATCCTGAGCATGGCCTCATACATTTATTTTTCATTCTCCATTGTTGTAGGTTCAATCATTATTCACACTCACAATTCACATCAATGAGAAGACTTCTCTGATACCATCTTGATCCAGGTCCATCAACTACCGGATTTACCCATCATCTTTTACTTTTGTGATGTGTTTAGAATTGCACTGAAAATACCATTAAAATAACACATATGCATGCTTTAAGAAATAGGAAACAAGACAAAAATTAGCAACATAAGAACACGATACATTGGTAACGGAGTTCACCCAATGTGGGCTACCTCTCCAAGCCTGGTGTTAATATAGGGTAGGTCGCTTCATATATTTCTAGAAATGGTGATGATGTACATGGACTAGGTTTTCCATCATACAAGGATATATTCCCTCAACATGAGTGGATTGTCTCTCCACGAGACATTCCTCTACAAAAACTCTCACTCACAATAGGCCTCCTATCAGCATGGCATAATCTTACACAAGGTAACGATGTGGTTACCTTCACCAAGGTTACATAGGGATGTCAATCAAACATAATAATCTACGACAATTACATGTCACATGAAGTAGAAACACAGATCCTACAACATACATCAAGCAGAGATATAAAAAAATATTACATCTCACAGCAAATGATAAAAGAAGCACATGAGTTCAATTTTTCATATACCTCAACCCCTGAAGTTGGCTGAAGAGGTGTATGCTCAACTGATAAATCTGGTTGCACCATCAAATTCATGGGATCGAGAGGCACAAAATCGACTATCCACACATGGGAATCTGACACCGTCACTCCAATCTGGAAAATGGCCGACAAATGGGAAGCTCTGTTGCTGAAACGGACATTGCCATTGATTCCATGTCACCGAAAGGTGTAAAATCAACATAAAATTTGTTAAATTTTGACGTTGGTAATTTTTGGGCCTCAAAAAATATTTCCGATGCTCCTCATTATTCTCTGGACAAGGTTCGCCCTTCAATGGTCCTGCGATAAAAATAAATAATAAAATTTGAAAAGTGCGTTGGTCCTATGCCTGGGCACAACTGTGACTACGAGTTAAATAGGTTCTGGGTAGTGGATTTTACCACATAAGTGGTTATGGTGTATTGGTTAAAAAATGAAATTCAGTGAAGAGAGGTCGAGGGATCAATCTTGCCTCTCCTATTTTTGGTTGAGCACGTTCTTAACATAGCACATAACCATTTGAGTTATTATGGTACGTGGTAAAATTGTATCCACCATTTGATGGTTGTGAGATGGCCTGATGGGGGCCGACCACATGGGCTGGGCAAGTTCGAGCCCCGCTGGTCCCGGCATATGATGGCACATTGTGTTGAGTGGGGTCTGGTCTGCCGGTGGTGGCCCACACACCACCATATTATGCATATATATGTTACGACATTTTACATGGGACTTGTCGTGGGGTGTGGCGGAGGTCATGACCCGCCACCTGATTTATGATATGGAAATGTTGACACAGGTAGTGGGGTTGGCATCCTAACACCCCAAATTTAAGTTTGTTTTAAATATATATATGGCATATAGTTAAGGAGGTGGCGGGGTAGCAGCCTGCCACCCCAAATTCGAGTTTGGTTTAAATATATATATGGCATATAGTTGAGGAGGTGGCGGGGTTGGTGGCCTGCCACCCATTTTTATATATTTTTTTATTTTTCTTAAAACAATATCATATTTTTTAAAATTCTCGAAACCGAAGGTTATTAGGAAAATTAAGTACCCAGCAAATTCACATGCTTTTCAGGTGTTGAGTGCCCTATCGGTTGACGGTAAAATTGTAGGAAATTTAAACCTGGCCTACTACCCAACTTTGACCACAACTTTGACTCGCTCTAACTTCTCCATATGAGTTCGGATTGGAGATCAGTTCACACCATAAGAATCAGGACGACAAGCACTTCAGTGTGAACTTGATTTGAGAGAACTCCAACTACTTTAAATTTTTACCATTTATGAGCCCTCTTAGTCTCCTCAGGGCGTCTCGAGCCACCTGGATCAGAAGGAAACATTCTTGAATAAGTAAGTGAGTACAAAGACCTCGAGATTTATTTCAACAACAAACTTAATTGAGAGAACTATAGAAAGAAGAGAATCTTAGAAGGGTGGAAAGCATTATATGATCTTCAAAACATATGTAGAGAGACAGATTTATGGGATTGGAAAATGTTTAAAGTGCTTTCTAGACTCCTAGTTTTTCTAATTATGCTATATGGGTGTGAATTGTGGGCTAGCAGCACCCCTGTCTCACAATGGAATTAAATTGATAAAATACAAAAACACTTGATCATGAGCAAGTTAAAAATAAAAATTTTGGTACCTTATGAGATAATGTTAAGTGAAACAAGAGCGACTCCCATGAAATAAATTGTTATGGTGCGGCTCATAAGATATCTAAAAAGTATTGAGAAAATGGGAGTATGTAGATGGCCTAATGTTATATTCAAAGAAGGCATGACTGAAAGAAAGAAAACATGGATGAGACAAAACTACACATGGATGCAAAAATGGAATATCTAGCTCAATTCTTGTCTCACAAATAGCAAGGAGCTAAAGGATTTTTTTATGAAGAATTTTTGGAAACAGGTATGGGGAAAAGAGTTGGGTAGAAAGAAGAAGTACTACATTGAAGAATTCAACCCTATGTATGATCTCCAACAAAAATATTACATTGGATCTAACATTCCTTGGAGGGAAAATTTTCTTATTGCTCAGTTAAGAACCAACTCGCATCAACTTTGGTGTGAAACATGACAGTGGAAAAGGCCTAAAGAAGCTTGGGAAGAACGAGTGTGTACATTTTGCACGTTTGGGGTAGTGGAATCGGAAAAACATTTCATTTTGCAATGTGATGCATTCAAAGACATCAGAGAAAGGAAATATGTTAGCATCAATTTCTTGCCATTTTCTTTTCAGCGATGGGATTGTTGGAAGGTTGTGCCAACTCATCATCAATTTGAATAAGAAAATGATTGAAAAGTAAAAGACAAAAAACAACAAACTCATAGTATAGTAGAATAGTTTTAGTCTAGTAAAACATTAAAGTATCATTTCATTTCAAATTACACATTCTCATATCCTATTCCTAACTGTTTGGGCCCACCTCTCGGCCTCCTTTTACAGTGACGGACGTTAACATTCTTTATCGGAAAACTTTTGAGCCCGGAAGCCTACCATGTCATGCCAGGAAACACTTCACATCTTTTTCTTGGTGCAGTAAGGCATGCAATAGTTTTGTATGGCATCATGGTTAGTTCCCAAGTTAAGTCGACGGTCCTCACAGCTTGGGTTTACCCAGAATTAAATCAAAGTAAATTGAATTCTAAAAAAATGAATTTTTCATTTTGAAGTGGCCTTTTTTTTTAAATAAATAGGGAATCAATAAAAACCCAAAACATAGTTTGGAAATTTGTTTATGAATCAATGGTGTTGTAAACCAAGCAAACATAAAATATTCACTTAGGAGTTTGTACAAGTGAGTAAAAATTATTCATTGCAATATATACAATATGTTCCATAATATATTACTCAAATTATTCACACATAAACCCTGACCATTAAAAAATGAATACAATGCATTATACATTTGAGTAGCATCACAGTCAATAATAATGAGATAGGAAATAAACTTCGAAAACAAAATAAACCAATATTACATAATTTTTTTAATAAATGGGTGTTTTAATAGAAGCATCAAAACATGAAATACGAAACACAACAACAATGGTTTATAAGAAGATGAAATGTCCCTCAGGCGAAACCTACCAAGAATTTTCCGGGCACAAACCCCCACAATGTTTAGAACTGAATTGGGGGTACTCATATTCAAATGATCACATGAAACCTGAGATTCAATTCCGAAACATCTATTACAAGAAAGTAAGTATTAAGAAAGAAGTTCATCTAAAGAATTTAACTCTTCACAACTAGAACCAATTTTAGTTGGGCATAGAAGTTACATATAAAAAATATTAATTGCAAATCCTGAATATACCTGATGTTCGAGCAATAGAGAGGATGAGAAAGTCGTTTTTTTTTTTTAATGGCAAGAGAGTATTTATAATCCAAAACCTATACAAACCAAGGTTGTATCTGAAACCACAATGGTTTTATCCTTTCAGACATATATATACAAGAACAAATTCTTATCAATATAGACTGTAAGGGGTGCGCTAATAGTGGCACAAAGTGAGGAAAAGTAATCCCTCTTAAACTTGTGATAGTAAAGAAGACATACTAGCAAGTAATTAGAAGTAACCTGGGAGGTATTATGGTGTAATATTCCTAATTAGTGACAGCTAATTGGAATATTCTATTTTGTTTAGTTTGCCGTCTATAGTTTTTAAATAAATAAAAAAGTGAGTGAAGAGGGTCTAACTCACTTAAGTGAAATAAGACATCCACCTAGTAGCACAACGTTGTGACTTAAGTGGGAGTCAAGGGGGGCCTAACACCACGTTGAGGAGGGGGCCTATGTACACTCTAGAAGCTTCTGCAAGCTTCTATGCATATAAGGATGAGAATGTGGATAAGGATGAGGATGTGGAGGAGAGAGAGAGACTACGTTGAGTTTTGGAGGGAAACCAACACTATAAAATATGGAGGAGCCTCCTCATTTCATTGATTCTTGAGTTGTTGATTGTTGAGTGAGACATTTGTCTTCTTTAGCACGCTGGCTGTTTAGCCTGTCTGCAGCACTGTTTAGTGCACCGAGTGTCTCCGTGCGAAGATCTCACCCTTAGCCCCGGGGGACTTCGAGTGCTTGCTTGGGCAAGGTTAGTTTTTCAGCATCATCCTCCAGGACAGCATTATTGCTACAACAACATAATACTATGTTGTAGGGTGTTGTCGTGGTGACGTTACGACACCTCTTCCTTCTCTTGTTTTTTTGAGGGAAAGTCTTTCTTCCCTTTGGAGGATCAGATTGGAAGACTTTGGAGCTGATTTGTAGATCTTGGCACTTGGCCTAAGGGTTCTATTCATCTACTGTGCAGTCCCTCTTAGTTACTACGTTATTTTCATGGTGTAGCTGTTGTGAGGGTCTGCGGATTGATTTGGAGGTGAGATCTCAAGTGTAAGGATCAGCCTTCCACTTTGGAGATCTATTGGAGGAGGTATACTTCATATTGCTTATCATCTTTAGCCTTCTCTATTGAGTTCCAGATTTGAGTTGCAGTAGCTGCCCAACAACTCCGACATTTTTGCCATTTTGTGTATTTCAGCCAATCCCTTGGAGGATTGATGTATTTTTTTTTTCTTAGGGTTAGAGCTTTGCTCCCCTATCATATTTGGGCCATATATTGTCATATCCATGTGTTGACATCATTTTGGAGCAGCATTCTATCATAGACTGTGTTTTTCATAGCCTGGGTTTATGCAGAAATAGCAGTGTTCTTCATGTTCATGTACACGTGTTGTTGAGGCTTGGATTTCTTTTCTTGAGAGGTTGTTTCCTCAAGACTTGTACACTCTTTTGCTGCTATACATTATTCTTGGCTATATGCATTCATCTTCTTGTCTCACAGCTCATTTTAAAATGTTGTCTCTTCACGGTGTGCTCATATATGCGTTTGCATATTGTTGCAAGTCATTTTTGAGTGGGATTCCTCAAGTAGCTCTATAGAAAGAGTCTGGAAAGGGCCAGGTAGCCTCCGGATCTTGTCCTCTTTTCAGAAGTGAAATATCCGGTAAATGCCCTCCCAGTCAATCACTGGTTGGAGTTTTCCATATTTTAGAGATATCCCCGAAACGAAAAATTACAGTGGTATCAGAGCTTTTGAGCGGGATTGCCATGTTCTAAAGATATCCCCAAAATGGGATATTACAGTGGTATCATAGCATAGTTTTGGCTCAGCCTGTGGACATTATCACAATGCCTACATTCTTACCTCCAGTACTGAGGGAGAGAGAGAGGCAGCATGATCATTTACCCTTTGGAGATTATTTCAAAGAATGGAAGTCTAAGGGGGAAGACTTCAAAGCAACTTTTCCTTTCAAAGATTACTGTCAGCTCAGGCAGGATGAAAGAAAATGGAACAATGGAGGATCTAGAACACAGAGCTCAGAGTTGCAGCGTACCACTAGGAGGACACCTTTTCCCATGTATGAGGGATCCACTAGTCCTTGTGAGTCTAAGCCCAAGAATACCGGAACGGTGAAAAAGATGAGTTTATTCTCATCTATTTTTAGATCCAGAGGAAATGCATCCACCTTTAAGGAGGTCAAGAAGATTGAAGAAAAAGAAGAGGAAGTACCATGCACTTCCTATTCTCATCAAGAAGAAGATATCGAGCATGGAAGATACTTGGATCATCAGATTCTCAGTAAATACCTTGTTGAGTATAGATCTCAACCTAGAGCCTTCAGGGAGACTCTATATTTTCCTCATTTCATCCAGCTGAAGGAAGAGAAGATACCATGCAGCAAAAAAGAAATCGAAGGCAATATATTTCTGTTGTCTAGCTTTTATGGGTCATCTAATGCAAGAACTTGGGTGAGAAAATTGGAGGCATTTTTCCTACTACATCCTGTAGCAGGGAAAGAAGCTGTTGAAATCTCAGCGTTACATTTCGAGGGTGAAGCCTATGATTGGTGGTGCAGCCACTTGAGCCATGCAAGGGTGGAGACTTTTGTAGATTTCACTCAAGGGTTGATCCAAACCTTTGATGGAGGAAGAACAAAGAAAGAAGAGATCATATCACCTCTTGAGAAGGCTTGTGATAACGTTGTCACCCTTGTGGAAGAGTAGCCACATGCATCAACAGTTGGGGCAGCAAACACTTGTGAGGAAGGAAATCTTGTAGCACTACAAGAATTTCCAAATGCACATCAAGGTATAAAAGAATTTCCACAAACTATTGTTGAAGTAACTTCTTTTGGAAATTGTGGAGATTTACTTTTGCATGACCAAGGGTCAAATCTCATTGCTACTATAGAGCAACTTGGTTGCACTGCACTGTGCAACATGGAAACGCTTAAGAAGAAATCAAGCCATCATTCTCATGAGCCATTGTTGGATTGTACATCACATTGGAGATTGGGGTTTGAAGCCTTGAAGATTGACGGTAGACATCTTGGAGTAAGTAACCTTTTCTCCCTTCAAGATGACACTTTCTCAATGAGCTCTTCTCAGCTCAAAGAGGAACCTCTACTTTCAGATCCAATACCTCATTGGTTTTGGGAGACTATGGATGAAGGGGAGGTATCAAGGACAGATCTCATTGGAGATGCACTTCGACACACCATGGGATGCAATGATTTTCTTTCCTTCTCACAAGAGCAGATAGAATATGGAGGACATCTTAGGATGGATAAAATCTCTCATGCTTGTGTTGGACATCCCTTGAGCCATACACATCATGATGGGAGGTTTTTTCCTACCACCTATTTTATTCTTGATAGGGTTTCATTGATCCTTGAGAAGCATACATTTCAAAAACCCATGAAGTGCAAAGACAGGAATTTGATTTGGGAGGATGGTAGCCCTCATGGGAGGAGTACCACGATGAGGAGAAGAAAGTGGCATCCACAAGTGATTGTTTGGATGTGGATGATGAGCAAGGAGCTAGGGAGCTACCTGCAGATCTATGATACTGGGCAGTAGGAGGCTTGGCTACGCTGGTTACTCTTGAAGGAGTTTGACCATCACTTCTACTTGCAGATCTATGATACCGGGTAGTAGGAAGCTTGGCTGCGCTGGTTACTCTTGAAAGAGTTTGGCCATCACTTGGCAAACACTCTTTATAATAGTGGGAGGATGGAGGAAATATGGCTGGATACTTGCACCATTGAGCAACAAGAGTATGGATGCATGGTGTTGATATGATATTCATATCATTCATTGTGTATTCATCACATGATTGGTATGATGGAGGTATGGGGAGGAAACACAATGTCTTGTTTCTTTGTTTGTTTCTGGGAGAGCAAGGGCAGATTTTCTCTCACACTTTGTATGATGTTGCAGGAGGAGGGGATGGCACTATCTCCTTGGTCTTTGATGATGATTGGGAAGCACTTCCATCTTGAGAGGTATTCCATATTTTTTGCAACATTATTAGAGGATTCTTTGACAAGGATCATGTCAAAGAACGGAGCTTTGTATTGACAGGAGCTTATTTGCATGAACTCACAGCGCTGTCACTTTGGAGCAGAACCTTATGGATGACGTGTTCCCAATAGAGATATGGTGGATCCATAACCCATAGATCCCAGAATCACTTCATATTTGTTGCACTTGATGAAAAAAGAGGAGGTAATGATGATAGAGACATCTATGGCATATTCTTCTTGACTTGGATTCCCAAGCATCAGGAGGATTATCTTTTTGCAGCACATGGTTCAGTCTTCTTCATAGCATGCCAACACACTATGGAGGAATCATTCATGGATCCATTTACCATATTAATTCCAGCATTTGGTGAGAAGTTTGTATATACATTCATTGATTTGAACACTTTCAGCATTTTCATGCAGTGCATTGCTTCACAAGAAGGCAAGCTTGTCAAATTGCTACGTGAGTTTTATTGGGCTGATCTACATGATGGAGGTAGCCATATCTTTTGTGGTCTTGGGAAAATGTTTTATCACCACATGTATGTTCATTTGGTGCAATATATCATGTATCATATGAAGACATACATGATTAACAGAAACATTTTTCCATGTACTCTTATCAAGCAACAACTTGTAAAACTGCGTTGTACTTGTTGGGGAAGCTGTTGGTACCTTCTTGCATCACTTGTAACCTTCAACGTTTTCTTTATTTTTCTGCTGATCATGTCTCCATTTGCTGATATAGATCAGATTTGTATGGGAGGCTTGATTATGAGGGAGACACATGAGCTGGATGTGTCTTTGAGTGGGAAGAATTCTCACAATTTCTACACTACATGTTCTAATGGGAGCATGGGAGGAGATATGGCCACCATAGCCAAATTTTTGTTCTCTTTTGAGGTGGGCCATAAAATTGATACTCATCCATTGTACAGCCATAGGCAAGTGCCTGATCATATATTATTGTTGTTACATTCAGCCATTTACTATCCTTTAGTAGATGTGATGAATCATGGACATTGCTTGCCATGTAATTTTCTGAAGTTGTAGTGGATGAGACTGCGTTGTATCCTTGTGAGAAATTGTTTGCATCATGTATCATCATGTAAAACCTTCAGAAAACCTCTCATTAGGATGTTCCATGATGACCATTCCCTATTCTTCATGGATAGATTGTTTTGGGCCAGCTTGTTCTTCATTGTTGGAGGAACCTTCTTTGGAGGATTGTTCTTCACTTTGCCATTGGAGGGAAGTAATTTTGCAGCCCAGGATCAGTATACACTC
This sequence comes from Pinus albicaulis, assembly GCA_034641835.2. Lineage (NCBI taxonomy): Eukaryota > Viridiplantae > Streptophyta > Pinopsida > Pinales > Pinaceae > Pinus > Pinus albicaulis. Next base: position 53,311,040 of record CM076572.1, read on the forward strand.
TACACTTGTCATGAATGGAGAGAAGGACAACATGTGGTAAGCTATGATGCTTGCCAAGTTTAGATTTTCAACCCACCTTCATTACCGGAGCTTGAGGTGGAAGGAGATTTTCAGGGGTTGCCTTGTTGGGAGGTGGCTCATTTTGTTTGGATGACTACTTGGGGATGCAGGATCCACATGAGGGAGATATTCCTCATTATATTCCAGACTCCATGCGTTGAGTGGAGAGAGGTGATGAGTTGGTACACAGTCGATGGGACAGCTTACACAGTGGCAGTCATAGCCAGAGGCAGTGTGTAATCTCAGCCATGGGACTTGGGCTCTTATTCGCCATGGTGGCAATGGGATCTGGGAGGATTGTTGGTTGGATGGTACCATGAGAGATCAGTTTGGGATCTTGGCATTGAGAGATCTCTTCATATCAGGGTGATGCAGAGGACAGGGGAGATTCAGTGGTGCATCTGGGACCCAGGCACATTTTGCAGTATCGGTGGAGAGCATCAGCTAGGAAGGAGACTTGTTCAGGCAGTTGCTTGAGGGCAAGCAACATTTTTCCGGGGGGGACTGTAATATTCCTAATTAGAGACAGCTAGTTGGAATATTCTATTTTGTTTAGTTTGTTGTCTATAGTTTGTAAATAAACAAAAAAGTGAGTGAAGAGGGTCTAACTCACTTAAGTGAAATAAGACATCCACCTAGTAGCACAACGTTGTGACTTAAGTGGGAGTCAAGGGGGGCCTAACACCACGTTGAGGAGGGGGCCTATGTACACTCTAGAAGCTTCTGCAAGCTTCTGCGTAGATAAGGATGAGAATGTGGATAAGGATGAGGATGTGGAGGAGAGAGAGAGAGTACGTTGAGTTTTGGAGGGAAATAAATGCTATAAAAGATGGAGGAGCCTCCTCATTTCATTGATGCTTGAGTTGTTGATTGTTGAGTGAGACATTTGTCTTCTTTAGCATGCTGGCTGTTTAGCCTGTCTGCAGCACTGTTTAGTGCACCGAGTGTCTCCGTGCGGAGATATAACCTTAGCCCCAGGGGACTTCGAGTGTTTGCTCGGGCAAGGTTAGTTTTTCAGCATCATCCTCCAGGACAGCGTTATTTCTGCAGCAGCATAATACTGTGTTGTAGGGTGTTGCCATGGTGACTTTGTGAAACCTCTTCCTTCTCTTGTTTTTTAGAGGGAAATTATTTCTTCCCTTTGGAGGATCAGATTGGAAGACTTTGGAGCTGATTTTCAGATCTTGGCACTTGGCCAAAGGGTTCTATTACTCTACTGCATAGTCCCTCTTAGTTACTGCATTATTTTCATGGTGTAGCTGCTGTGAGGGTTTGTAGATTGATTTGGAGGTGAGATCTCAAGTGTAAGGATCAGCCTTCCACTTTGGATATCTACTGGAGGAGGTATACTTTAGATTTCTCATCATCTTCAGCCTTCTCTATTGAGTTCCAAATTTGAGTTGCAGTAGCTGCCCAGCAACTCCGACATTTTTGCCATTTTGTGTATTTCAGCCAATCCCTTGGAGGATTGATGTATTTCTATTTCTGAGGGTTAGAGATTTTCTCCCCTATCGTATTTGGGCCATATATTGTCATATCCATGTGTTAACATCATTTTGGAGCAGCATTATATCATAGACTGTGTTTTTCATAGCCTGGGTTTATGCAGAAATAGCAGTGTTCTTCATGTTCATGTACATGTGCTGTTGAGGCTTGGATTGCTTTTCTTTAGAGGTTGTTTCCTCAAGACTTGTACACTCTTTTGCTACTATAAATTATTCTTGGCTATATACATTCATCTTTTTTTTCTCACATCTCATTGTAAAACACTGTCTCTTCATGGTGTGCTCATATATCTACTTGCGTATTGTCGCAAGTCACTTTTGAGTGGGATTCTTCAAGAAGCTCTATAGATAGAGTCTGGAAAGGGCCAGGTAGCCTTTGGATCTCGTCCTCTTTTCAGAGGCGAAATATCCGGTAAATGCCCTCCCAGTCAATCTCTGGTTGGAGTTTGCCGTATTTTAGAGATATCCCCGAAATGGGATATTACAGTGGTATCAGAGCTTTTGAGCGAGATTTTCGTGTTCTAAATATATCCCCAAAATGGGATATTATATATGGTGTCGGAACCATAAATCTCATAAAGGAAAACTTTAACACAGTACCTGCAACTATTCACCATCTAACCCTAGAAGTCAGATAATACAACGCTCCGTAGAGAGAAATATTTTAAAAGTAATAGGGAAGAATTCATTCACTTGAGGAATTAAATCCTAAATCTAGCCATATGCAACCTAATAGAACAAAATCTAGCAAGTTAAATACATATGAGAAAGAAGAGAAACTATCGAAAAATAAACCTTTGTCGTCATTTTCTTACCTGCTAGAGGTCTAGATGGTAGAAAAACTCTCCTCTTCGATGAACTTGCGCGAGCCCAGAAAAAGGAAGAGCCATATATGTAAAAAAAGTACCTAAAAGAATTAAAATTGACCATAAACCTTCTGCTAAGGGGAAAAGCAAGCGTCATACCTGATGGAGCTGAAGTTTTGGAATAATATGCTTGATGTTGATAGTGGAGATCGATAGAAATTGCATAGGTGTATGCATTTTTGGTCAGAAAAATAATGGCCAACATAATGCTAAGGGTCACCGGGCAGTTTCCTATAACAAAAACCCCTTCTAATTGTCATTTGTCAAACCCTACTTTCACTCCACCGTAGATCACATCCCATATCTCTAGGGCCATAAGGTGGCACAAATATAAGCACCATTTATAAGGGTGTTCTCGATCCAATCATAGTTAACAAGAATTTGAGTGCTCAGGTGTGATGAGCGATAGGATTATATATTAGAATGAAAAGAAAACTACACTCTAGTCAAAGGTTACCTTCAAACTGTTATCCTTGCCACCCGAAATTTTGTAGTAGGAGAATTAAAATGATGTGATTAAGGTAGGTCCTGAACAGTGAAGTGTGGTCAAATAAATACATATATAAATGACTCGATTATAGCATTTTCTTGGTAACGTCAATAATTATTAGTGTATTAAAAGCGAATTTTTGAGGAACATTATAGGTGGTATGAGATCCAAGTTCTAATTTCATGGTCTAAATGGAAAACTAAAGGAACATCAGAGTTTGATTATGTTAACAGAGTGAAAGCGTGATGAGGAGGGGTACATCAACTCTTCAGCCATCAATAGGAGCAAGATCAGTGCCATTCACTGAAAACCTAGAGATGTGGGTACAACTAGGGGAGGAAACCTGAAATACGAATGTTACCTTATTCTAAATAGTACAAAAATTGAAGGATGATATAGAAAAATTAAGAGAGAATAATTAAATGTTGATGCAAGAACAAGAACGAATTATGAATATTTTTTGGATCCACAAAACCCCAAACCACCTAACCCAAGTCTGGATCAAGGGGATGGGGGTGGGGTGCACATGAAAAACTAATTCAATCCAAAATCTGAAGGTCATCAAGAAAATAATGAGATGGAACCCGACGATGCATCCACTCACAAAGGAACCAAGAGGAAAAATACTTAGCTATAGTGAGAGTTTAAGAAAATAAAACCCCCTACGTTTGATGACAAGGGAGAGGAAGTTGTTGAAGCCTAACTGATTAATATGAATAAATATATTCAGATACACGGATATGATGACAATTTAAAGGCTTGGTTGGCGATTTATTAGCTACAGATAAATTTCACCTTATGGTGGGAGGAGGTTAAAACCGTACAAATAATTAATGAGCACGAAATAACATGGGAAAAATTCCAAGGGAATTTCAAAGACAAGTACCATACAAAACGATTTTAAGATGAAAAGGAGAAGGAGTTTCATGATCTTAAGCTAGGACAACTTTCCATGGATGATTTCATAGCAAAATTTAAATCCTTATTGAGGTATCTCCCATATATACAAGAGGAAAAAGTGAAAGTACAACGTTTCATCAGTATTCTACCTATGTTTATGAAGGAACCATTGGAGTTCGATAACCCCAAGACCATGGATGAAATTATTTAGAAAGCCAAAATATGCTACTAGCAAAAAAGAAGAAAGGAGATAATAACAAAAGGTGGCCACATAAAAAATGGCAGAAGTATTCACAGAATATGAAGGGTATGAATACTGCAAACTTCAAAGGTCCATACAAAAACCAAAAAAATAAAGGATCGGGGAGGATTTCATAGAAGCTTAAAGTATAGGGTGAATCCAAGTATGTTGAGAACCCTAATAAATGTGAATTCGACCAAGCAACAAAGCCTCCTCTATAGTGTTGGAAATTTGGAGGATCCCATTATGTTATAAATTGCTGCTATTGCAAGGGAGAAGATTCAGTGGACCATATCCAGGAAGAATCCATGGTGGGGGTGGTAGCGAGGAGTATACCGAAAATAAATGTACCTTTATAAGAACACCAAGAAAAAGTTCAACCGATTATGGTGAAATTTGAAGGTATAAGACATTTCTATTTTAATTTACACCGGAGCTAGTATGAGTTATGTAAGTCCTAAAATTATAAAAAAGTGTCATTTACAGGTAAAAAAGATTTAAAATCCATGGCTCGTCCAGTTAGCCACATTTTCTAATAGAAGGGTAACAACGAAGGTAGATAATTTCCCTGTGATATTGGCAGATCTCCCAATCAAAAAAAATTTGAATGTACCGCCCTTAGGGTGATACAATGTTTTGATTGGGATTGACTAGAGTTATAAGTAAAATATTAAATTTAAAAAAATATGATTAAAATATTTCAAGTAGTTTCACTATTTTTCATTTTTTCTCCTCTTAGGTATATTTCCTAGTCATTTTAAATCTAGCAAATATTTGTTGGAATTATGAGTTTAGGTAGCCTACTGTAATTTCCCCTAGTAAATTCAGTTATTATGGATTCATTGCAATTAAAATACTTGGCTTATTTTATTTCATTTTTATCTTGTGGAGCTCGGACAGGATGAAAGCAATATTTGACATGGACAAATATTTTTAGTGGTTTTATTTATTTAAAATGATTTTATGATGATCGTGGAATTAATGGGACACAATGTTAGAGAGATCACACCCAGGTGGTTGGATAGTTATGGGTCATGTGGTTACATACCCAAAGTCTCTCATTGGAAATAAAAATATCCAAAAATAAATCCAAATGTGTATTGGGAACCTGAGGCAGAAGGAGGAGGGAGGAGTGGAAAAATTAAGGATTCTAGAGTTGGTTGGCTACTAGAATATGTATGAGACTTGAGTGCTCAAAAAATAAAAAAATTTGTGAGGTCTAGTTGGGATCAGATGGTCATTTGAGGAACTCAGATAGTTTGATATCCATTATGGAACCATCCTAGGTGTCAATCAGGATCGGGGGGAGACACAGTAACATGACTAGTCTTGTTCCATAATCTATGACTAAGAATAGTAGTGCCTAAACCCTGACTATCAAAAAATGAATACAATGCATTATATATTTTTGTAGCATCACAGAAAATATCAATGATATAGGAAATAAACTTGTAAAACAAAATAAAACAATGTTGCTTAAAATTTTTAATAACTGAGTGTTTTAATAGAAGAATGAAAACATGCAATATGAAACACAACAATAGTGATGGTTGAGAGGATGGAGTGTCCCTCAAGTGAAATCTACCAACAAATTTCCAGGCACATGCCCCATAATGTTTATAACTGAACTAGGGTACTCATATTCAAATGTTCACATGCAACATGGGATTCAACCCCAGAACATAAATTACAAGAAAGGAACCGGTAAGAAAGCAGTTTAACCAAATAATTTAACTCTTCACAATTAGGACCAAGAGTAGTTTGCCATAGCAGTTACATATGAAAACTATTAATTGCAAATCCTGAATATACCCAATGTTAAATCAATACAGAGGATATGAAAGACTTTTTTTTTTTTAATGGAAATAGAGTGGTTATAATCCAAAACCTCTATGGGGCGAGGTTGTATATAAAACAACAAAATTTTTCATCCTTTCAGACATATATATACAGCAAAAAATTATAATTAAGTATAGATGGTAAGGGGTGTGCTAACAGTGGCAAAAATTTTCATATCAATAAACCCTCTTGGACCTGTGATAGTAAATAAGACATTCTACCGAGTTATTAGAAGGAACCTGGGAGGTATTATGGTTCCAAAACCATAAATATCATAAAGGAAAACTTCAACACGATACTTGCATCAATTCACCATGAAACCCTAGAAGTCATATAAGACAAAGCTCTATAGAGAGAAATATTTTAAAATTAATAGGGAAGAATTCATTCACCAAGAAAGTAATGCCTAGCTCTAGCCATATACAACATGATTAGAAAAAAATCTAGCAATTTAAGTACAGATAAAAAAAACCAGAGAAAATATCCAACAATAAACCTTTCTCATAATTTTCTTACCTAGACAGTAGAAAAACTCTCCTCTCCAATGAAATTGTGTGATTCTAGTAAAAGGAAAAGCCATATATGTTAAAAAAGTGCTTGAAAGAATGAAAATTGACCATAAAACTTTTGGTAAGGGGAAAATAAAGCGCCATACCCAGTGAAGCTCAAGTTCTGGAATAATATGCTTGATGTTGACAGTGGAGATTGGTAGAAGTTGCAGAGGTGTATGTGCTTCCATCCGATGGAAGAATTACCAACAGAAGGTTGGAGGTCACTCACTAGTTTCCTGTAACTAAAACCCTTGCTAATTGACATTCAATCAAACCCTATTTTCCCTCCACCTTAGATCACATCCCACATATCTAGGGCAGGATGAGCCACGAGGTGGCACAAATCCAAGAACCATCTCGAAGGATCTCCTCGATCCAATCATATTTAACCAAAGTTTCACTTCTAGGGTGTGGTGAGTGGTAAGATTATATATTAGAACAAAAATAGAACTAAAATATAATCAAAGGTTACCTTCTAACTATTATCCTAGCCACCTGAAAGTTTGTAGTAGGGGAATTAAAACTATATGATGTGATTAAGGTAGGTCTCGAATAGTGATTTTTTTTTAGAATGAATACATATATAGATGAATTGACTATATCATTTACTTGGTAACATTAACAATTCTTACTGTATTAAAAAAAAAAAAATTGAGGAACATTACAGCTACACAATCTCAGTGCTCAAGGAAAGTTTCAAGAGGTTGAATACATTGTTACATTTAAAAATTAAATTTAAACGCTGAAACTTTTTATATTTCACTATAAATAAATTCCAAATATATTTAATCTCATATGACACTTCATAAATCCATGGTTAAAATGAATATATACGAGTGTACATTGAAACTATTTGATCATGGAGAATATATCAGTTATTTTCCATATTTCATAACAAGCCCATGGAAAAAAAATTATTTAAATGTATGCATATTAATTATTATTTTAAATATGTAAAAAATGTAGTTTAAAAATTGGAAAATTGATATTGCAATCTAAAATAAATTTTCACATCAAGATATTTAATCCCTTTAGGTTCTCATAAAATTTAGCTTAAGAATGTAATTCTAATCAATTTTAAAATTTCAAAAAAGTTTCTACATAAGTTTTTACATCTTCCATAATTTTTTTCTGATTAAAAATATATTAAATGATAATAATAATCGAAAACTTGTTTGTGGGGTAACCCCTTTTAGGTTTGAACCTTTGACTTCTAAGTAAGAAATACATGTTCTTAACCATTATCCATCTTTTTATTATCTGAAGAATTATAATATTCTTAAGATATGTTATTAAATTTATGATCATAACCTAATAAATATTATGTAACAATTTTCAAATGATAATAGTTATGCAATTTAATCATTTATATGTAATAATGATTAATAATAAAACAAGTTACAACTTAATATGTAATTAATGATTAATTAAGTTACAAGTTCTAGACAAGTTGGTCACCATTTAAAATTCCCATGGATCAAACATAGAACATCATCACAAACTACTCATAAGAAATTTGGTTCACTAATCAGTCATCACCAACATTGTCTCATATCTTTGCAACTCTCAACCCTATTTCTCTTACGTCCTCTCTTCATAGTTTCCTCCAATTTTATTTCCTCACATGCTCCTTATTCATTTCAATCCAAGAAACCCTTTTCTTATTATATGTACTCAACTTGATGCAATGGATATTTTGTTAAATGCAACCCAACCACAGGATTTCAAACAAGTTTAATTAGTAGACTTTTGATTAAGGGATAACTACAAAGAAAATTTATTTGATACTCTCATAAATCCTGTTATCTTATGCTTGTGAAGTTTGGGGATGAAGTATCTCATTAGAATATTGAAGAAGGATAGATCATATCCAAAATGATTTTATAACTTTATATATATATATATAGATAGATAGATAGATAGATAGATAGAGTGATAGATATATCACTAGATTACTTCCCCACATTTAGCGGATAGTAAATTAGGTAAACTCTTTGAAGGCCTCTCTGCAATTCTCTTGATTTTTTTTCCATCTTTTCTAGGCTTACTGCTCTCAGTGTTTGACACTATTTTCTATTAGATAGACTATTCTTAGTTTCACTATTTAATGCCTCTTCCATCTCATGTGTAGTGTTATTTCTCTAACTTTCTTAGGGACTAGTTTCCTTTACCCTTATTCATTTTATAGTTCAACCATAAAATCCAACATAAAATTTTTCTTATTCTAATGGGGTAACAAAAAATGAATGTTTCTCTTCATTAATAGAATGATTGAATAATTATAGACAAGAAACCCCTTCCAATAAATCCATATGGGAAATCCAATCCAACCAAAAATAACACATTTATTTACTGATGTGGATTCCTCCCATTTCCTCCAAACTTAGCTTTAGCATGACTTAGTTCCATCAATATTAAACAATGAGATACCATATAACTAAAACATATAAGCCCCAAGTATCTAATCAAAATTAAATCAATGATAGGTTGACGATTTATCACCTTGAATTAAACCATTCATTACACTAAATAAATAGAGCATTTGGTGTAAATCATGACCCCATACTCAATCATGACCTTTGAAGTCTACCGAGAGTAATAAGACTTCCTCCAAAAAAAAATGTGATTATTTTGAAGACATAAACTCACAAGAATCCTTGAAAATATCCCAAGAAGGAGAATTCACTTGATGACCCTCTAAAGTCTCCACTTGAATTTTCCAAAAGGATATCTATCATTGAAGGTGCCCAAGGATCTATTGAATATTGAGTTAAGTTTTTTCTCTCTTCCACTCCAAAAGGGAGTTACTTTTGACTAATTCTCTTCTTGACCTCATTTTCCTAAATATCATCCTCCATGAACACTATATAGGTGTCTCAAATAAATCTTTTAAATCACTAGCCTTTAGACTCATTAATGTTGATGGTACCCTTCCACCTCATAATATCAACTCCTTCTCTCTATACTATCAAGAAGCTCTTCCAAAGTTTCTTTCCCTCTCTTTCCCCCATATTTATGGTAGGACTTCATTTTCTTTCTTTTATTCTTCTCTAGTCCATTATTTATCATATCACATTTATAGAATATCCTCTATAAATATTCTATGGGCATTCCCTAACTAGAAGGATCATATGTTTGAGGCCCTCTTTTATTTATCTCTTAATCTTGCATCAAGGGAAGTTCCTTATGCCTATTTTGATCTCTCATGTATTCCTTTCATAGAGGAGAAAAATAATAATATGGTTAACATATTATTCTTTGAAATATATGATACTCAATTAAATATCAAATAATTCGTTTTTTATCACTAATATTCCCTTAACATCATAGCATCTCCTATATTTCGTGCCCTCAATGTTAATCACTTATCCCTCCTCTTGGATCCTTTATGTTTTCAAAAAATATAAGACCAAAGGCCCAATAAAATAGAAATCCAATTTTTGGTACTTTTAGGAGCCCAGAAATTTGACATCCTCGATAAATTAATAAACATGGAATTATGAAAAATTATTTACAAGTTAAGAATTTGATAAATTTGTTATCGAGGATGTTAGGGTCCATCCCTAGCCATGCATGTAGGCTAATCTTAGCCCTCCTTATTGAATTGGTCTAGCACGGTTGACTCTTCACAAGTGTAAGTTTGACCATGTTTCCTTACTTGAGTGGTGGAAGTAGCTTTGTGTAGCACTTCTCTTTGTCGATACAATTTTAGTATGGTGATGGGTTCTCCAATGGCAGTTGCATCCACTGTCCCTAGTGAATTTGGGTTTAGTACGAATTTCTCTCATGCATATTGCATGAGAGCAATCCTCCCTTTCCCCTTGAATGGAAATATGGGTAAGGCTTATTTTAGACATATTGTCCAAAATTTTCTTAATCTTCTATTGGTTCAAGAGGTTCCCACTACTACTACTCCATAAGGGAAAGATGTTTCTTCTCATGTAGTACATTATGGAAAAAATGCACTATTATGTCATTTCAATGGTATTTGGTCGCACCTATTCAATTTGTACTCCTGCATTTCATATTACTATAAATTTTAGCTAAAAGAATAATCTTTTATTTACCCCTATGCAAAGGGTTTTTCAATTAAGTTTTTTGAAATTACAAAATTTAGGGATTTAATATTAAAATCAAGTCACTTGTTTTGGGGAAAATATGTTTTAAGTATATAAGGTTAATTTTCAAAATCATAATCATACCTAAACTTGGATATATGATCAAGAAGTCCTATTAAGCTTGTTACTTTCTTGGGAAATTTTGGGGATAGAAGTCTTTATCCCAGCTATAGGCCACATGCGTTGATGGGGCTAAGACCATGGGTCTAGCTAAAAGTGTGTTGAAGTGGTGGAGATCAGTTAAAAATTGGTTGTTCCCATCATCTATATTAGTAAGCCTCCATAAATTTTAATAAAAATGAATTAACAAAAATCCAAAATGACAACATTCCAACTAGGTGGAATTGTTGTGCATGTGTTGGAAGACAAATTTGGAAGTATTGCAGTGGAAACAATAACATTGGAACTCAGATCTAGATTTGTGCAAGTACAAAATCTATATTTTACAAAAAAAATCACTTAAAGGTTTTTTCAAATACGAATTTCATCTATCGATGAAGCTTTTTCCATCACATGAAATAATCTAGATTTCCATCAAATCCAAACTCTAGTATTTTCCCTTTGATCGATATTTCCCATCACCTAAAATAATTTGTATGGATACAAAGATGATATCAGTCCTCCTATTTTCCTAGTGGCTCAATTAAGAATACAACCATTTGAAGGAGGTGTATTTTTTAGTTAATATTCATCAACCATACTAGGAAAAGGGATGAGGATTATTTCTCATTTCTTCTAGTGACGGGTTTTTCTAGTGAGGTGATTATCCAAATCTACTAGTGCACAAATAATAGACATCACTTGACACAATTGGTTTTGTTAGTTGACATCCATAAAAAAGATTAGCAAAATCCTGAAAAAATATTATGAGTTTTCCGAGTGGCATACTAGACCAATGGCCAGTTGATAGGTATGTTAGTTGATAATAATTGGAACTTTATGTTAATTAAAATTTTATCCACTAAAATAGCTTCCAATAGGAGTATGTGATATTTAACCCACTGTTTCATATCTCCTATTCATCACTTAGTAGAGTTGATGTGGTCCAACTACTAATTTGTCACCAGTGTAATAACATGTTTCCATGGAAATTTGATATATTTGGATGACATTGTATGTTGACAAAATTTTTGAAGTCACATGTATGTTAGAAAGGAGATAATATTGTAGACTAGGTGGTACATGACATGGGATCTGAAAATCTAAAAATCCAAAAATTGGAAAATCCTTTTTTCTAGTTTTTTTGGATTTCGAGGGGCACAAATATATTGGAATTTGGATATGGATCCACATTTTCCATAGATGAATACAATTATTGACATGATGGTTATAAGTAAAAATGATAAGGAATCCATATGCATGATATAGTTGGCCTCTTAACGCTAGTATAAGTCCATAAATCCAAAACTATTATTAATGGGCCCTTTTAGGGAAAGCCTATTTCCAGAGGTTGATTGAGTTGATTGAGCCTTAGCATTGAATAAAAAATCCCCCCCAAAATGGAATATTATACTAACCCAAATAAATTTAAAAAAAAAAACATATTTGAATGTTAACTAGGGAAGCCAAGTTTCTAGCTTATAAACATGTCATGGCCTAATGATGGTCACATGAAAAAAGGTCCACCAAGTGCCAAGCGTATTAGATGACATGTTATAATGGGGTGGTGATATTTTTGGCATAGGTCTTCCACATGTCAGTTATATGGAAAATGATGTGGCTGAAACTAAAAATGATTTTGAGGGCCGTAACTTTGCACCTAAAGATTGAAATAACGTAAAATTTATATCAATGGAAATATCTCAAGAAGATGAAGAGGACAATATCATGAAAAAGAATAGTGGGTATGGTTAAAAAAGAAATAACTAGAATACCCCACCTCCATAAATAATACTTATGGGGTTGAGTATGTTACAGGTTCGTAAGGAGTGAGGTGACCACTGTGTTTACTTTAAGAAAGAAAGTAATAATTCCGCTATCCTAGTCTTAGATGTTGATGATATTAATTTTTTTAGTGAGTGCAAGTAACTATTCAAGAAGACCCAAAGATTGAAACTAAGAAATATTGTGAAGGCCATAACTTTGCACCTAAATATTGAAACAAGGTAAAATTTATATCAATGGAAAGCTCTCAACAAGATGAAGAGGATAGTATCCTAAAAAGGAATAGTGGGGAGTGTTAAAAAATAAAATCACTAGAATACGCCACCTCCAAAAATTAAACTTAGCGGGGAGGTTATGTTATAAGTTCGTAAGGAGTGAGGTGACCATTGTGTTTACTTCAAGAAATAAAGTAATAATTTCACTATACCGGTCTTATATGTTAATGATATTAATTTAAGTAGTGAGTGTAAGAAACTAGTAAAGAAGACCCAATCCAAATCATCACATGAGTTTGATAATGAGGACTTAAGTGAGTTGTATTATTGATTGGGAAGTGAGGTGAAGAGAAACTATACAAATATGAAAATTTTATATCGACCAAAGAAATAATGAGGAAAGCATACTTGAGCTCTTTGGGATGGATAAATATAAACTACATGTTTGTAGAGAATGAGCTAAAGAAGGAGTGTATGGAAAAAATATCATATGCTTATGAGGTTGGTAGCGATATTTATGTAATGGTATGTAAAATACTAAATATTTCACATCCAATGTTATTTGTAGGTAAGTACATGGAAAATACATGGGAATATCATTGGATAAATATTAAGGTATTCATTTAAAAAATTGTAGGGAATAATAAATATATATCAATTGTTATCAATGAAATTGAAGCAAGAAGCTTCAAATGCATAGGTTTGTTAATTGAAGAGGCTACCAATGTGGAAAATAAAATCGCACCAATGCATATATATTTATGATTTTTGAAGCAACGATCAATCGATAGAGTAAGAAGCAACAAAGTACATTACGAGTTTAAAGGTTTTCAAGGATGTTGGACTTGAACATGGATCTGCGCCTATTTATTGTGGCAATTGTAATGAGATTTTTTTTTTAAATCCTATAAGTTTCATCAATATATAATAAATAATGCATATTAGAGAAAAACTCCGCTACATAAAAGAGGTGGCAAATTCCATTAAAGTAATTATACTTTATATTGGAACTTGAGATAATACATGATTCTTTAACTAAAGGAAAAATACGAGGAAATTTGTGTGATATAATGGGAAAGATGAGGATTCAACCTAGATCAATATAATTCTCAAATGAGAAATCATAAAAATATTATAAAATTTTTACAGTATTAAAATAGTACTCTTATTTTTTTTAAACAAAGTTATTTACCAATTGTATCCTTTGTTGATAATGATGATGATGATCACGATGATGATTAATGTCCTCTAATATCTATATGGTCTATCAGATCTTAAGAAGGTAAGATATTAATTGGAATTATTTAATATTTTATTTCTATCACCATAGTTTTGGTAACTTAAAAGGTCAAGAAGGTTGGTAGTGTGACAAATATTTTGAAAATTAAATCGAATCTAAGTATAACATGGAAAATCTAAGAGAAACTGTTTTTCATCCTCAACCCTATTAGGACCACACATGTGAGAAACGCTTTCATCCCATGATATTTTGGAAATCGATAGTTTTACTATGAAGCTCATGAAAATTGGTTCTTATCTTGGCAATACATGTTTTCTTTTTAACACCAGACATGCAAAAAAAAAAAATTGGTTGGGGTTAATCACCTCCTTATAATATCATAGTTTCCTTTTCTCCTCTAACTCTTTATAGCCTCACAATTTCTCCTTGATTTCCTAATAGTCTAATAAAGACTTCACATCCTTATGCCACCCTAACTTTAGTAGAATGTAAAATTTTTGACTAAAATTAAAACATTTTTAGAAAACTTCCTAACATCCATCTTACATAATTTCTTCTTTTACCTAAGTAACTAATCATAATCATTAACTTATACGTGCATACTCTTTTTATAAATAAATATAAAATAATTTTTTATTGAAAATTTTATATTTACATTTTTTTTATTAAAAAAAAAATTAAAAGAAACACCCCATATAAAAAGTAAAGTCGTAGAACTGTGTGTTTATTCCGCTAAAGGAAACTAGAAAATAAAGGTGAATGTCGGGTTAAGCAATAAATATTAAAGTATTGATGGTGAATAAAAGAGTATATTCCAAACATTCAATGATATATATATATATATATATATATGCCCTGGCTGGTACACAGCCCAGTGCCATTTTAACGTAGTGTATATGATCATACCTTTTCTAGTGAAGTAGGTAAGCACGCTTCCCATGTGACAGGAAACATCTCTTATCCAAACATTTTGGTTGGTGAGGTAGATGGGCAGGTTTTTAATGACGGAAAAAGAAATTGAAGAAAATATTAGATTTATATAGTTAAAACCAATATTATTAGATTATAATTTTTTTAAAACTTAATAGTTTTATTTTATATAAAATTTTCTCGCATAAAATTATAAGGTTTTTTTTAATTAGATTTACATAATTAAAAAAAAATTATCAGTATTATAATTTTTTATTAATTTATTAGTTTTATATTTTTTAATATGAAACTATGAAATTAAAATTAGTTGACGTTTAAGTCCCAGGTGTATATGTTTCCTGCGCGTTGAACCTTTTTTCACTGAGTTAAACATTTTTGAAGTTTGTTTGTTAATGTTAGGGTTGGCATTGCATTGTTGAGTTTGTTTTTGGTAAGACTGTGTTAGTATCAGTCTTGGCGTTGCGTTTAAATGGAGGGTTTCACCATCCAACCTACCACTTGCCCCACCAGCCACTCGTCCCTTTAAATCAACCTAAACTCGCTATCCGCCCCTGCATTCACACATCAATCTCTCTAGTTCGATCCACAGCCTTAGGGCTCAATTTTTAAATTTCCAATCACAAGTACCCAGAATTGGGCACTCAAAATTCTTGGTTATTCCCAAATTCAGTGTGCTACTTAATGCCATATTTGGCTGCGGAGGCTCTGTGATTGAGTCTGCAATCTGTTTTGAAACTATTTAGGGTGAGCTTCTAGATGGGGTCTGATCCGAAGATATATTCTCTTGCCACAATTATAGCAAGGATTGTTGGCTTGTTATTGGTGGGAAGCAGAAGCGAGGTATGAAGACCGAGTATCATATGTTTTTGCACATAAATAATATTGAATGGTTTGTGTTAAAGACAGTCCATATGCTTCTGGTGATAGCTTATGTGGGTTAGCTTATATGATATATATTGATTCATATATAGTATATATATTCGTTGGTGTTGGTATGACACACGATCGAGATGAATTACATATAAATGGATATTTAAATAACTTGAAATAAAATTTCAGTGTTATTTTGAAGACACATATCAATTTTTTTTATTTTTTTTTTTCAAGTATTGTAATTTTTTGGTCTAGTTCAGATTTCTTATGATGCATTTTCTCATCTCCATAGTGGGAGTAGTTCTCATAGGCCAAGAGAACTACTATGAGTGGTTCTGGAAGATAAAACACACCTTTATTTTCAATGAATTGTGGAAAGGGATTTGAGAAGGAAAAGTAGACAATGCACCAGAAAAACCTACTTTAGATAACGAGCTTTCAATTTAGGAAAATAGGAACAACAAGGCCTATGCCTTAATTGCTACGTCAATAAATGAAGAGGTGAGTTGACATATATATTCATTTTCAAATGCCTTTGAAGCCTTAAAGAAGTTGAAGGAATTGTATGACTCATACTCTGAACTTGAAGTTGTTCAATATTGAGTAGAAAAATAATGACTCTCTTTCCTTAGCATCATAAGTATGATCCATTATGCATGACATAAAAACCATTGGTGTTGAAATAGACATTACTCTCTTACCTTATTTCAAGGCACTATATCCCATCTATTCACATGGAGATACTTTTATTCAGACTTCGATGGAGATAAAGAAACACGGGTATCTACTTGAGGTTATGTTATGAGTCTTGCATCAAGATAGGTCTCCTAGAGTTCATGAAAACAATCAGTACCAACATATTCTACAACTCACGTAGAACATGTGCCAACAGTTGAAGAAATGAAGGAAATTGTGTGCCTCGGGAAAATTCTGGAAGATTTGTAGGAGAAACAAGTGCATTCAAATCCTCTTTTGATTGACAAAAATTCTACAATAAAGTTGGTAAATAACTCAAAGTTCTATGTTCGAATGAAGCTCATCAATTCAAAATACCATATGATTCGACATCATGTTGAGGCCAAGACAATCCACTTACGTCATTGTTTCACAAATGAGAAGATTATAGACATATTCGCCAAAGCCTTTGCAAGAGAAAAGTTTGAAAGATTCAAAATGATGCTTGTACTCACCAAAATCCCTTCAAATTAAGGAGGGAATGTTGACACCTAATCCGAAAAGATTATTGTAAATATTGTAAATATTGTCAATTATGCATTTCAGCAAACCAAGAAACGTTAGAATTGGAATCCCAAGAGTCTGTCCACTCATGTATAAATTCATGATATAATTAATGCAATAAACAAGTTCATTAGAGGAGTTACTCTTGACCTAACCAATATTAATGTTTTCTTATTACTCAATTAGTTAATTGTAATTGCTTGGTTGAATATTGTAAAAAAATTTAGAAAAAAAAAGAAAAAAATGACCATTATTGAAAAAATAATCCATCTTAAATTTGTAAGATAAAATTTTAATATTAAATTTTTATTATAAAATAATAAAAATATCACTATTTTTTAATATAAAATTTTATTATAAAATATTAAAAACATTATTAATACCTTTATGGAAAAAATACATAGTCCAAATTTGAGTGCATTGCAAATTTATGTGAATCGTCATTATATTGTATGATTTGAAAATGGATAGGTTGAAGCAAATAATGGAATCGTAAATCTCATTGAGAATGGAGTTTCAATATTATAAAGCAATGAACTTATTTTAAATTCGAGTGGTATTTTATATATATATATATATATATATATATATATATATATATATATATATATATATTGCGGAATGGAATTTTAAATCTCACTGAGAATGGAGTTGTAGTTAACTTATTTCACATTTAGTCGTATTTGATGTATAATGATAGGTTATATAAAGTTTTTATATTATTATTATTAAGTTCTAATGAATTGTTACTTATTATTTTTATTTATATATGAAATATGTAAATTAATGAAATTATGTTTTAAAAATATTGTTATTTTTGAAATATATTTTTAATTTAGAATATTTTTTATATAAAGATATATTATATATAATTTTTTTAGATAATGAAAATTTCTTTGTGAGATTTTTTATTTACTTATTTTACTATTTTGAATTTTATTTTATCATTATATTTTCTTTCATTTGAATTATATTATTATTAAGGATTAAAAATTGGCATGCAAGTAATTTTTTTTTTATGAAAATAATTTTGTTATTAAACTCATGAAATTGTAATCATGAAGTTTTAGGTTTTGGTGGCCTTGTTTTGAGGTTTCAATTAAAGAATTAGATAGAATTGATTCTTCATGTTAAAGAGATAAAATAGGAAAATATTGATGTTTTAATAGTGATTTTCAGGTATCCATCTCAAGTGAGACGTGGAAATATTTCTATGGTAGAAGAAATGACACTTCATCATTCAAAAACTAAACAACTCTAAGCACAACTTCATTTTGTGTAAGTTGAAGATGGACACAAATATCAACACCATAAAAGAAAAAGGGTAGGGACAAGATGAATGATAAGGAAACCAATTTGACTGGTCTTAATTTAATCGATTATGTGATAATGATTGTGATAGGGAATTCTACAACAAGGAAGCTTTAGGATAAAATTGACTCATTCTATTAGGGTAAATCCTTCATTAATTTAATATTCTTGTAAAATAATTTGTTTGCACTAAACATGAATGATAGTGATAGGGTTATATATAATCTCAATGCTTGCAATGCCTTGTTTAATTAAGGTGATTAGTGATCAAGTGGGACAATGATGGTGCATGGATTTTCCCTATAGTATTCTAAGCTTTTGGGATAATCTAATTTTTTCCATTAATATTACTACAAGTGTAGATAGTCAAAAATTGGATGAAATTATGGGCACATCACTATTAAAGGAGATAAGTATAATAACCTTTGAAATAAGCATTGATTTGTATGCTATGGTGACTAGTTATCTCTCTAATGAGGGAAATGATGGGATATGTAGTGGGAGGAAATTAGATCTAGAGGAAGATATGCCAATAAAGTTATATAAAGTTGTAGGATGAGATATTTAATAGATACCATGAAAAAGTGAAAAAGAGGAGTGAAAGCAAAACAACACCTTTATTTGAGAAAGAATAAAATAAGAAGGATATAGTTTCTAAGAATCCATGTAGTGATATTAATATGTGTCCCACTTATGCATGTTTTTAATAAATGTACATGAACAAAAACAGATTGACTCTAGAGCTTCCCTCCATATAACTCTCAACAAGGCATGATTTGTGGATTATGAAAAATCACGAGGAAAATGTTTTCTTATAGATAATTTAATCTATGAAAGTACCTAAGATGGCAAGGTAAAAGTTCAATACAGATATAAATCCATGGGTTAGATACCCAATGTGTGGCCTATTCTAGGATTGGAATGGCACTTATTTTTTATGAGCCAAATGGTTGATGCAAAGGTTTATACAATATTCTTTAAAGTAGGTAGTTGACTAGTCCATGACATTATGGTTTTGACCAAAAATGTTCAAATTGGAATTTTGTACAAGTTGGATGTGATTACTTATGTCATGAATGGTAATTCAATTTCAATGAAAATGCCAAATCAATGGTAACATTGATTCAAGACATCAAGAATATTTTTGTCGAATATTTGGATGAGATATCTTGGTGAAATAAACCTATGTGAGTTGTGAATAAATATTACTATTCATGGAATTCATAATCTAAAGAAACATTTTTCATATTTCGAGGCATGTGTATTTTGAAAGGAAAAAAAGGTGTTCAATTTTCTTTGAGTAACAACAAAACTCAAGAGGCGTTTGACTTGTTTCATTTTAATAATTTCAAGCCTATGTATGTAGTATCCATTGAACAACCTTATTATTTTATTACTTTTATTAATGAATTAGAGTGAAAATCAATCGTTTACATCATGAGGAAGAAAACTGGTGTGCATAAAAAATTCCATGATGGTTATGCCATATGGCTATGAAGACACCTATTTTAATAATTTTCCTTTATCAAACCCATTTTAATAATTTTCCTTTGTCTTTCATGGGTTGTAAGATGTAGTATCCATTTAACAAACTTATTATTTTATTACTTTTATTAATGACTTAGAGTGAAAATCAATTGTTTACATCATGATGAAGAAAAATGGTGTGCATAAAATAAAAATGCCATGATGGTTATGCCCTATGGCTATTAACACACTCATTTTAATAATTTTCCTTTATCTTCCATGGGTTGTAAGGGAAGAAATGTCAAAGAGGCTCTTAATGGAGACATGTTTCCTCACTAGAAGTAGTGTATGGAGGAAGAAATCAAAGCCTTGAAATAAAACAAAATTTAGCAGTTGCAAAAGTTGCATGAAGGAAGGAAAATAGTTTGATGCAAATGGGTGTTCAAGGAGAAGTATGACAAATATTTACAATTAGGTTGTTTAACTGTAACCGTTATATACAAATATTGAATTTGAAAATGGATCTATCCTTATATATTGTGATAATTATAATGTAATTTACTTGAAAGGTTACTCATAAATTTTATCTATAAACAAAACATATTAAAATTAAATCTCACAAGAATAAAGAAATCTATTAAAATAATTCTACTCAAGATTAAGATTTGAGATAATACAATATTTTTTAACAAAAATAAACATGAAAAATATTTTGTGTGATACCAAAAAAAAATGAAAATTCAATATTGATCAATATAAATTCATTAAAATAATTCTACTCAAAATTAAAATTTCAAATAATACAATATTCTTTAACAAAAATAAAAAAATTGTGTGATATAAAATAAGATGAAGATTCAACATTGATCCATATAATTCTCAATGAGAAATTGCAAAAATCTTACACTATTTTTATAATTCTCAATTATATTCCTTATTCTTAATTAAATAAATAAATAAATATATATATATATATATGAATGAGAGATAACGATGTGTCTTATCAAAATAAAAACTTCTTTCCCATTATATATACTTCTCTGCCATGACTACTATGTTATTTTGATTTTTGTGAAGTAAACTGTTTTCAAGATAAAAGAAAGTACCGAATAGCATATAAAGAAACAAAGTCTTAGAAAACTGTCCTGAAAACAAAGGTAGATGCCAGGTTAAGCCATGAATATTGAATTATTAAGGTGAATAAATTTTAGAATATTATGTTCCAGAGATTCAATGAGTTCTAATCTGTCTTTTTCTTTATTTATTTTATATATATTTTTAAAATTGAATAAATTTTCTTTTTTTTCAGCAAGGAAAAAACATTTTGGTTTATATTTTGTATCAAGATAAAAACATGCGATCCATATATATTATAAAATTCAGTATTTTATAAAACAGTAGGACATCCTAATATAAAAAGGATATAACAAAATTGCAATTGAGTATCATCAGATCCATTTAGACAAACACAAAAACATCAGCAAAAACTGTCCTTCAAAAACCTGTTAAGGTAACTTCATCTTCATCTTTATGAAAAATTGATCTTTCCTTCAGCTCCCTGTCCGTTAGAATTAAAAAGCTGATAGTGCATTTCACAGAATACACCTTCCAGACCTTTCTTAGATAAACTATCAGCAACATTGTTCTTTTCTCTGTAGACATGATAGAAGGATATGGATGAGAAGGTCCTCCTTAATATGTTAATTCTTTCCAACCATTATGCTAACGTTCCCAGATTTATTGTTGCTTTCTGATTCCTGTGGTCAATCAAAACTTTGGAGTCCCCTATAACCCAAATCTTTTTCATCTCTACACATAAACTAAAAATTCATTAGACATTACTATAATACAAGACACAACCCGATTTTGCCTTTGGGGTTAACATGGCTCTATACCGTTTTAACGTATTGATATCATCATGGGATACATTGACTATCTTCTGTACATTGGAGGTGAAGGTAACCAACATCCTATTCTACGTTGATAGTACAGCAGCTGACGCGATTTCTTCCCATGAAATTACATTAAAAACGTGGAAATCCATTATTATCTTTAGTTATTTAACTAAAGATAATAATAATAAAGCGATGGCAGCTACCAAACACATTTTCTCTTTACTTGCAGAGAAAACTTCATTTCTCCTGCGTTATCCAAATACATTTTGGGGTGAGATGGATGACGACACTTCCACTGTGACAGGAAACATATGTTATCAAACATTTTGGTGAGGTGGGTGGCTCGTTTCCAATTTCAAAGAAATGAAAATGGATATTCAGTAGGCAGCAAGAATATCTATACCTGACCAAAGTTTTCGTCAAAGTTATCAAAAGATTTGACGTTAGGTTTCTGTCAAAGTCATCAATATATTTGATGTTGAGACATAGTATTTGGGCAAAACCGATCAAATGTCATTGCACCAATTTTCCGTATTTCAACGAGGAGCCTCATCTGTTTCGTGTTTGGAGAAAGCACCATTTGTATTTTTTGGAGAAAGATAACCCCAGATTTTGAAAAAGTAAACAGGAAATAAAGAAACGGTTGATTTTGAGAATGTTTTTAGGATATTATTTTGGTTGAAGTTTTGAATCAATGTGGTTTATTCTCCTCCAAATAAAATTGAAAAAATCGATTTATTAAAATACATATTTTTTAATTAAAAATAAAAACAAAATAAAATAATAGATTTTTCAAAATAAATTATTTTTAATTAAAAATGAAAATTAAGTTAGTTTTAAAAAAACAAAACAATCAGTAAATTAAAAAATATACTATTAAAATTGTTTTTTTTTAAATTCAATATTTTAGTATCAAATATTTTGATTGAATTTATTATTTCAGTATGAAATAATGAGTTCAAAATTAGTGTTAAAATCTTTAAGAGAGAGTCATTTAAACTTTCAATTAAGAAAAATGCTATTAAAATTGGTTTTTTTTTTAATTCAGTATTTTAGTATGAAATATTTTGATTGAATTTATTATTCTAGTATGAAATAATGAGTTCAAGATTAGTGTTAAGGAAGAGTCATTTTAAAGAAATTTTAAATTTAATGGAGTGTGACAAGATTTTATCTAGTACAAAATAATCATAGTAAAAACATTTTGTTATGCACAAAACCAACTTATAGTAAAAACATCATGTGATGTGCAAAACAAACTTTGTAGTAGGTGTTTTTTTAATTTAATATATAGATTAAATTTTACTTAAATTTAATTTAATTAAAAAAGGAAAAATTGAAAATATTTTAATATAAAATCACATTGTTAATGTTAATACTATTTATTCTTTTATTAATTAGATATAGAAATAGATTTAAAAATTTCATACAAATATCATAAATTTGTAATCTTAAATCTCAATATTAAAATAAAAGTATATTATAAAGAAAAGAAAATAACATTGCTATCACACACCTAAAAGAATAAAATAATACATGTCCTAACTCAATGTTACAGTGCATTGTCAAGTCCCACTAGCACAACCAGGGATCAAAAGTCACGGGGGTGGTTGTGCCTTGTGTTAGGGGGAGGAGACATGCTAAAAAATCCAGCCAACTTAGGGCTGGTGTGGTCCAGGCCCGGTGCGATCCTCGGATCACTTTGACATATTAAATACCCCTGGGTCGCAATTTCTCAGGCCACAGGTCAAGCCTGGAGGATCACAGACAACTTGACCAAAAAAAAATGATAGAGTGCATTGCAAATTCATATGAATGAATGGTTAAATAGAGAGATTGAATGCCAACAATGGAATCTTAAAACTTGTGGGGAAATGAGCTTCCACATATGATGAAAGCATTAAATTCATCTCCACATTTGACTTACATTTCATGTATAATGAGTTTATATTAAGTAGTAGTGTTACACAAAGTTTAAACATGTTTACTTTTGAAAATTTGTATTGCTTAAATGGAACATACAGAAGTTTACTTTTGAAAATTTGTATGGCTTAAATGGAACATACACAAGTCTAAACAAGTCATTATGTATTAAATCTAAGATTTATTTTCCCTTGTAGCACTAGATGATAATATTACGTAATTCTATTTATCATAAATACAATGTAAACAAAAATAAAAATCTAGAGTGCAATAAGACATACATTTAACCATCCTTTAATCATGTAATTCGCTAAGGACTTTCTCTCCAATATGTCCTAAACTTTGGTTCCTTAGCATTGTCTTTTCTTAGAAGATGATATGGGTTTTTCCTTATTCATTTGCACCCTCATAAACAATAAAATTATTACACCCATATGTGATATAATTTCATAACCAGATATACAAATTTCCAGTTTGAACTCCCTTTAGAAACACCATTGTTTCTCAAACAATTTTATAGATTTACCTTTAAAACATAGTTATCTACACCTAAATCACTCATCTTACTTGTGGATATCAATTTTCTAGTCAACTATGTAATATGCAAAACCCGAGGGAGTATTGTAATATTTTTTCTTTAGCTTCAACATGACTTTTCCTCATCATATGGTTTTGACTATTGGGTCATGTCCTAAGAAAATTTCACATCTATTAAACTTTTCATATTCACAAAAGCATTCCCTATGAGGAGTCATATGAAAGAAGCCTCCAAGTTGATCGACTATACATCATGATATTAATGTGTTCTTGAAGCTCCTTTCATTGAGGAGGTATTCCTTTTGTGGAAGGCCCACATCATTAGATCCATTCCCTTTATCAACACTTTTAGATCTACAATCCTTCTTACAATGCCTAGCTTTATCATATTTTCAACATTTCCTTAAATATTTTCTTGGACATTGAAATCTACCTCTATATTTAGGTTCCCAATTGAAGACTTATTTTTATCTCTATCTAAGGAATGTCCGCTTATAGATAATGCATTCATGCTTTGGCTATCCATGGTTTTCCATATTATTTAATTTAATAACAAGTATGTGACCATATCATCAAATGTTATGATTGTTCATTACTTCTAATAGTTACATCTAGACTATCCCATGAATTTGGAAAAGAATACAATAAAACAATTTACTTATATTCAAATGAAATTTTAATATCAACAAACAAAAAATAATTATAGTATTGAAGGAATTTAGATTCTCTATCACTTAATACCATTCATTCATCATTAGGAGGTACAACTTCTTTTTAAGAAAAAAATAATTTACCAAGGACAAGAGTTTATACAATTTCCTTAAATTATTCCATTACTCCTTGGATATAGCTTATTTTGAGGCATTTAATATCACCAAATCTTAAAAACACAATTAGAATATACTCTTTTCTTTCTTATCAAACTTCTTGTAGTCTTCAATTGAGATACTCAAAGGTATAGTATTATGATACATAGTAACCCACTATTCTATTTTTTCCAAAGGACCTTCCATATTGAGCTTCCATAGCTCAAAGCCTTTCCCATTAAATTTATCAATAACAATTTTAGAACTACTCATGACTCTCTTCTAGAAAAAGAATCACCACCATAGAACACCCATTGAAACCTAATTTATCACAAAATTGTGTTGAATATTTACCCACAAATTTATCCCCTAGAGTCAATAAATTTCTTTGATACCAAATATTAGTGTTAAACATTTACACTAAATTAAGGAACACACATATTCTTGATAATAGAAAAGTAAATAATAACATTCACACACAGTACTCAGAAATTTACCTTGGAAACACTTATCTGGGAAAAGTATCAAATGTTTAGAGCCTCACCTCTAACTCTCATTTTATATATATATATATATATATGGGCTTATAAACTTTATTTTCCCAACCATTATAAGCTTCACCTTGTCTTTCACATCTCTTACTTAAAGAAAGTAGTAAGGTCTAACTACAGAGTCCAAATCAACATTCTCTAATTAGATGAGAAGGGTTCCAATTGGTTTCTATCTAAGGATATTTTAGACAAATGTGAGCACTATTGTCACCAAAAGGTTAACTAGGTAGTTTTAATGAAATGAAAGATACATAAATGGAAGATTCACAAGGGAACATAAATGGATTCTTTGCCAATTTTATCATTTGTAGCCTTGAGGATGATATTTTGAAAGTGGAGGGCATGTTAGGGTCTCACCCTAACTCCCTTAGTTAAAGGATAGGTTTCTATTTATGATAGTTGCAAAATATTAATTAAAATTTGGAAATAATTACATTATTAGTGTATTAATGGAGAAAAGGTTACATAGTTGTAACGTATCTCCTTAGTTTAGGATTTGTTCCTAGAATTTAGGAGTCTGTTTATAACTTCTTGATTTCTTGTGATGTACTTAAAGATGTATTTTCTGATTAATGAATGTAGAGTGATCTCTCCGTTTGAGTGTAGTCTCCAGGTGCAGTACTCACCTGAGAGCTACAACTCCTTTTCAATTATGTGTATATTTTATCTTGGTATCAGAGCTCAGATTGGGTGAGCCTGATTTTTAAATCACCTTCATGGCTAAATTTCCTTTGTGGCTAAAAGTGCCTTTGTGGCCGCGTGTACACGAGAGCTTTGTGCTCACAGGAGCTTTGTGCTCAGTCGAGCAGGTGGACTGCAGTAACACTTGGCTCATGGTCTTAAATGATTCATTAATCTCTGAGAAAAAGGGGGTTGGCATGCTTTCTCCATTGACAGTCACACCGAGAAGTGAAATTGGCACGACTATTCAGTCCATAACCACGCCAACGCACCAAATCATGGGATTGGCATGGAAGCGCACGAGATATCCGCGCCAGGATTTTGCCTTGTGAAGTTTTTGGTCTAGGCGCAGATTTTTCGCAGGGAAAGGCGCCACCTCACCTTCGGTGGAAGATCTATGAGAAGTTGCAGATTGGAGAAGTTGCAGATCTGTCCAGGAGAGGCAAATCAGATCAGTTTTGTGGCTGTATTGTGAAATAGCAGATTTTCTCAGTGGAGCAAGATCAATTTACAGATCTATATAATATTGCTGGATTTGAATCGAAGATACAATTGGTGGATCAGGAGAATTAGCAGAACAGTGGCAGATTGGTTATCAGGATCTGGCAGGTATTGATTTTTTATTTTTTTAGTGTCTGATCAGTTGGGTAGATTCATTTATTTGTAGATCAGTTTAGAATGAGTAATACTATGGAATCATATATCCTCGAGTCTGGAAAACTCAATGGATCTAACTTCACGAATTGGAAGTTTAAGATACAGACCTTGCTTGATGGTGCAAATGCATGGTCAATAGTTACAGGAGATGAGCAAAGAACGAATTCAATTACAAAAGCGACTACACAGGAGAAAGATTGGGATAAGAGAGAAAAAAAAGAATTTTTTTTGCTGAAGATGTCCGTCAAGGACAACATTATCCCACATATTAGAGAATGTAAAACGTCCATGAAGATCTAGATGACCATCAAAAGTTTATATCAGACCCAGAACACAAATCAGATTATGGCACTCAAAGGAAAGTTGTTTTTAATGAAGATGGACGAAAGTGAGACCACTGCTGCATTCATCGCGTGAGTTAAAGATTTGAAAGATGTATTGGGAGACATCAGAGAAAATGTGTCTGATTCTGATCTCGTCACAATCACGCTGAATGGGATGATGGATGAATATCATATGTTAATCACTGGACTGGCGGCAAGGGAGAAAGCTCCTACATTTGAAGAACTGACAGGGATCTTGCTGCAAGAAGAGGAGCGGCAGCAGAATTTGAAACCATAGAGTGATGATCTTGCTCTGATGGCGAAATGGTGATTATTCAGAGGGAAGCTTCCACAACAGCAATCACAGTCACAACAACAATAGTAGCAGAGAGGAGGAGGTACATTGCAGAAGATTCTGTATAGAGGTATGTCTGTAAATAATCCTATAAGAATATTTTATTATTGTGGAAAGAAGGGTCATATACAGATTGAATGCCTTAAGAAGCAGGCATATGATGCAAAAAAAAATTTGGCGAAGCACAGAGGATACTTTGTTGAAGAAGATGAAGATCTGAACCACGAATTTCGACTGTTCACAGCTGACTGTGCCCTTTCAGCATCAAATGAGGATGACATCTGGTATGTCGATTCTGGTGCATCCTCTCACAGGACAGGTAAGAAGGAATGTTTTGAAACTCTTGAAGAAAGTACATATGGATCAAAAATTTATTTAGGAGATGATAGTGGATATGAGATCAAAGGGTATAGGCATATTTCAGTAAAGTTACCAAATGGTGACATTACTCGTCTTAAAAATGTTTTATATGTACCCGGGATTAAGAAAAATTTGATATCTATATCCATGATAACTGATCAAGATATGCAAGTCAAATTCTTCAAGACTCATTGTGTCATAAAGGACTGCAGAAAAGAGATTGTTGCAACAGGCGTGCGCGTAGGAAGCGTATACAAACTGGATGTAAAAAGTATACCACAGCAAGCCATGGTTGCAGCTGGATCGACAACTGAAAAACTCTGGCACCAGAGATTCGGTCATCTAAATTTGTAGGACCTCATGTTATTACAGAGAAAAGGTATGGTCGAGGGACTCCCTATTTTTCATATTACTCAGTTAAATTGTGATGGATGTGCCTTAGGAAAAATGCATAGAGAAGAGTTTCTTGTGCATGATAGAAGGAAGGAAAGAGATATCCTAGAACTAGTGCATACTGACATATGCGGACCTATGCTGACGAGGTCACTAGGTGGTGCATATTACTTTATGTTATTTACTGATGATTGCACTAGATATTCATGGGTTTATTTTCTGAGTAAAAAGAGTCAAACTTTCCAGTACTTTATAGAATTTAAAACCTTGGTGGAAAAACAGTTAGGAAAAAGCATAAAAATTCTCTGCTCTGATCAAGGGGGAGAATACAGGTTAGGGGAATTCATGAAATTCTGTAGATCTCATAGGATTGTTCAGCACTTTACAGTGCCTCACACACCATGTCAGAATGGAGTGGTAGAGTGCAAGAATATAACTTTAGTGGAGTGCACAAGGAGTATGTTACAAGGTAAGGGTCTATCTAATAGTTTCTGGGCAGAATCTATTAACACAGCTGTCTATTTAAAGAATAGAAGTCCTACCAAATGTCTTGGCTTGAAAACCCCCTTTGAAGCATTATATGGACTCAAACCAGCAGTAAATCATTTAAGAGTATTTGGGTCAAAAGCCTTTCCCATATACCCAAAGCTGATAGGAAGAAATTATACCCTAAAGCTATCAAATGCATATTTGTTGGATATGGCACTAAATTTAAGGCATATAAGTTATTCAATCCCGAGTCTCATAAGATATTTGCAAGCGGGTATGTAGTGTTTCATGAACAGGTTCAAGAATGGAAGGATGAGAGTGATGATGATTAGCACATTCCATTATTGATGGAGGAAAGCAGCGAGGATGAACATGAGCAAGAGCAGAAAGAAGAACAGGAAGAAGGTGATATAATCAATAATGCAAGCCCGTATAAATCTGAAGAAAAAAAATTTTAGGTAAGTCCCCTACCAAGGAGATCAAGTAGGAAGACTCAAATACCATCCAGATTGAAAGACTTTGCTTTGATGTCAAATATTTTAAACATTGTAGAACCTACAAATTATAAAGAAGCTAGTCAATCTAAGGCATGGAGGGCTGCAATGAATGAAGAGATTGAATATATTATTAGAAATAATACTTGGGATTTAGTTGAATTGCCTAAAGCTAAAACACCCATAGGATGTAAATGGATGTATAAACACAAAATGAATGCAGATGGAAGTATAGAAAAACTAAAAGCTAGACTGGTTGCAAAGGGGTATTCACAGCAAGAGGGTATAGATTATGATGATACCTTTGCCCTTGTAGCAAAGTTAAACACTATCAGAATTCTTATTTCTTTAGCAACAAAACACAATTGGGAGCTACACCATCTAGATGTTAAATCTGCATTTTTAAATGGTGAATTGAAAGAAGAAATTTACTTAGTGTAGTCTGAAGGGTTTGTAAAGGAGGGGCAGGAACGTCTTGTTTGCAGATTGAAAAAGGCACTATATGGCTTAAAACAAGCACCCAGATCTTGGTATGAAAAGATTGATTCTTTCTTTTTACAGCATGGTTTTCATAGGAGTTTAAATGACGCAAATTTGTATACCAATTACAATAGATAGGGGCAGATTATTTTGATTTCTTTGTATGTGGATGAAATTATTATAATAGGCAATGCAGATAATTTCAAAGAAATCAGAGAGATGATGGCACAATTTTTTGAAATGAAAGATCTCGGAAGTCTCCATTACTGTTTGGGATTGGAAGTATGGAGAGATACTGGACAGACTTTTCTTTCTCAAGGAAAGTATGCCAGAAGTCTGGTGGAAAAATTCGGCATGGAGTAGTGTAGGTCAGAAGCAACACCATTGCAGCAGAATTTGAAGTTGTGCAGTGACGATGGCACTAAGGAGGTGGATGCCACTATGTATAGACAGCTAGTTGGGAGTTTGATATATCTCACAACAAATAGACTCGAATTGGCATACTCTGTTAGTGTGTTGAGCCAATTCATGTCTAAACCAATTGAAAGTCACTGGGTTGCAGCAAAAAGCATGTTGAGGTATCTTTGTGGTACTAATAATTATGGTATTTTATACACTGACACATCTGATGTTACTTTAGCAGGTTTTTTAGATTCAGACTGGGAAGGTAACCTGGATGATCGAAGGTCTATCATAGGTTACGCATTCAGCATAGGATCTGGGGTCATAGCATGGAGAAACAAAAAGCAAAGTACTGTAGCCTTGTCTTAATGTGAACCTGAGTACCAAGCATTGTGTGCAGCCACATGTGAAGCGATCTGGCTGAGAAGGCTTCTCAATGATGCAGGAGAAGAACAAAAAAACTCAACTTCCATTAAAAGATACAACCAGAGCACCATTAAACTAGCATACAATCCAGTGTTTCATAAAAACACCAAACATATTGACACTCAGTTCCATTTTTTTAGAGAGAAACTACAGTCAAAAGAAATCTTTATTGAATATTGTAAAACTTGTGACAATATGGCTGATATTTTTACTAAGCCTCTTGCATGTGTAAAGTTTGAATTGTTTAGAGGGATGTTAGGAGTTAAGGATAATCCTTTCTCCATTAAGGGGAGGAGTTGGAAATAATTACATTATTAGTGTATTAATGGAGAAGTTACATAGTTGTAACGTATCTCCTTAGTTTAGGATTTGTTCCTAGAAATTAGTCGTATGTTTACAACTTCCTGATTTCTTGTGATGTACTTAAAGATGTATTTTCTGATTAATGAATGTAGAGTGATCTCTCCGTTTGAGTGTAGTCTCCAGGTGTAGTACTCACCTGAGAGCTACAACTCCTTCTTTTCAATTCTGTGTATATTTTATCTTTAAATAATTCTATGAGGTAGTAGAATGCTAAATCAATAAATCTAAGTGACTTCATAAAATAATATCAATTAATTAGTGATTGAGGTCTCATTAATGGAGGTCAATTAATGTTGGGTATGTGCTATATTCTTTGCATGGCTGTCCCTTAGTGAAATTTGTTGTGTGTTCTGTGTAGAAGAGGGGGTAGGATCCCTTGATTATTATTGTTATTATTATTATTATTATTATTAGGGTGATTTTCTACGTCTATTTTTGGTAGTTTTAGGCACACGATTTTCACTTTTAGTAGTTTTACAGCCCGGAGTGGTTTTTCCCATGGTTTTGTAATTTTGTATGATGAACAACAATTGTATTATAATCCAAGGTTAGTGGATTGGCATTTTATTGATGTCCCCAGATACACATATTGTATTGTAACATTGTAAAGAAAATACATACTAAAAATACTTTATTTTTTATTGGTTTTGGGTTTGCGAGGAAAAATATATATCTTAATATGGGGATGTGCCATTTAATTTTTTCTATTTATTTCTAAGAATGTGTTCGTAGAAATTAATTGGACAGGGTTAAAGTCCACAACTAGGCGGTTAGGGTTAAATATGTAATCTATTAAGCAGAGAGATCGATCAAGTCTGTAGTTAACACGGATCTAATCTTGTACTATTGCATTCCACAATGGATTTCCTTGAAAGCCTTTAAATAGGCTTCATCATAATAAATAATTTTATTTTATTTTATTTGCATTTATTTTTATTTTATTCAGTCGAAAATTTTACCTGAAATAACATAACATTACAACATCTCTTCCATACACAATAAACTATATACATAATAGAAGTTATGCAATCAATTTTCAAGTGAATATTATTGTATTTGGAGTGATGTTCACTCAAAGAAGCAAGTAAACACTGCACTTTGTTTAAAATATCAATAAAAGTTTGCTTAATGTTTTTATTTTCATATTTTGGATCTATTTGTTTACTTTCTATAAATATATCTCTATATTTCTTGCTTTGAAAATAATTTTATGTGAAAAAACCAAAATGCATAATTACACATAATAAATTAAATTTAGAAAAAAAGAATGTTATATCTCTATCTTTATTTCTATGAAAATAATTTTAAGTGAAAAAACAAAATGCATAATTATACATAATAAATCAAATTTAGAAAAAAAAAGAATGTTCTTAATTATTTTCAACATAATTATATTAATTAATTAATTATATAATTATATAATTGGTGATGGTCATGCTTTGAAGTACTATGTAAATTGTGAGATTCAAGGTTCAAATCCTCCCATGGGCGGGTGTTTACTGCACTATGTATAGTATGCTCAACCACTTGAACTTACCCCTAATGGGAATGATTGAGGTTTTTCTAATTGCACACTATTTTTAACCTTTTTAGTATGGATTGAAATTTGTGTGTGTGTGTGTGTTTTAATTTTTAATTAAGTGTTTATTTAGTTTTTCCTTTTAATCGTTGAGATGAGATTTATTTCAATAAAGCTATATGAGAGCGTCATTTACAAGTTTAGGAACACTAATGGGTGGTTGGAGGAAGAAAGGTTGTCCATTGTTCCATACTCTCTTTTGCATATATGTTGGGAGGTATAAATGCTATATTTACACACACATTTAAATTGTCAATCTAGGGTCATAAGACTTAGGGACTTAACACAATATATGCGGTAATATAGCCTAGAAAACTTGCAAAATCAAAACCCTAGAACTAATTAAGAAAGGAAATCATGCAGGAAAAATAAATAATACATTAAAAAAAAAACACACTGCAAATGTAGAACTTCTCAAAGGACTAGAGCTAAACTACAAATATGAAAAGCTTGAAACAAATTCAATTTCAACTATCTTAAATTTTGTACTTAAAATGATGCTTTAAAATCTATACTTAAAATTGTTCTTCCAGATGGTACAAGTACGGTTGCTAAAAGGAAGTCATAATGGAAATGTTCAATTTTTAAATAAAATTCTTTGTTAGGCACTTACTTATATTAATTTAATTATTTGGATCTTGGTATTAATATTATGCTAATGTTGTTTCCAAGATCAATTTCATGCAATGATTTAAATTATTTATATGTGAGAAACAATACAAAATTAAATGAAACCCTCATTCATATTATCATTATTACTCTCGTTTAAAATCCTTGCATTTTTAATAGATTTTGTTATAAAATAAATTGAACAAGGCACGATGAGGAAAAATAAGAAGCACTTGCTAATTTGTATTCAATTGGATTTCTAAAACAAAAATCAATTCCTAATTAACTACATTGTTAAAGTTACCAATAAAAAACAGGGCATTTAAATATTAAACATAAAGGAAATGGCAGAAAGAAATTTAAGCACACCATACCATTCAGGAAATAAAACGCACTGACTTAGAAAACACAAACAATCCTATAGTTGCTGCGAAATAAATCCTTCTAGCAATAGTCTGAATAAATGCTAAGAATCTAGACAATGAGCTAATTGATAAGCCTGATCTCCCATCTCAATATTCTTGAAAAGAAACTACATTAATACATTAACTTATGAATTCAAAATAGCCTAGAAAACATAAATCGGATGAAAAATCATATTACTGCTAAAATCAAATTACATAAATGCTAATAATTAAATGTTGGGCTCTAGTGGATCATTCCACTAGGATCACAATCCTCCCATGGCACAATTACAAATCAATATCTACAAGAAAGGTAATGTACATGTAGCCTAACATTCTTCTCCACAATCTCGTCTTCTCCTCCATCACTACGCAGTGCTTTATGTCTATTACTCTCATCCTTACAAGTGTGCAACTTCCCCATTATATAGCAGCAATGCTACTTATAATTAAATGGGTCGATTGTTGCGTAGGATATAAATATGAATTAAATAAAATCAAAACAATGAAATTTTATTTCTAATTTAGGTTTGAGTTGGTATGATCTGGCTTCTGTGTGCCACATTTTGTATGCCCTCAATCCTTATGCAATCGATCCCCTCTTATAGCAGCAACGCTACCCAATTATTCAGGCCCTTGGTTACACACACATACAAACTTAAAGTTATAAATTGATTCAAGACCAAAATAAGAAGATTCTATTTTCAATGGGTTTGAATTGATGTCAGACATCTGTTGAATGTATAAAATGAGTCATAAGATATTATCATAAAAATGACCCCGAGGATTCTAGAAGTATTTCAACCCTTATCTTATGAATGGTGATGGTGCATTAACGCACAACTCGATGAGGTGCTGACCCTTTCAATGTTGGGATTAATATCACAGTGGACAATCTCTCTGGTTCAATTTTCTTCGTGTAAATACACCAGTGCATCTGCAACGCCCATAAAACAGCTTTGGGCCTCTGCTTCTAATTCAACTTTGAGCTTCTTTTTTTATTGTCGCGGTCATCCATCTGCTACATTAGTGTTGGGTACTGATTTGGTTTCTGTGGCAAGATTTTATCATTTTTCCCTACCATTAATTTCCTCTGACATATTTTAGAGACCAAATAAAAGTATTGGAAAACTTTCTCTAGAACAAGAGTACTAATTTCAAGAAATCTGACTTCTCCAAATTTTTTTCTGTGAAACTCCATGTAGATGTCAGCATATGCTTGAGAGTGTTAAGGACAAGAGCTACCTTCCAATCAATAAAAAACTCAAAAACGCTCTGCACTAATGAGTTTGACTATGTCCTCCTTCCTCATTTTTCTTCTTTCATTATAGAGAATAAGGATGCCCAGACTGCACTTGCGATGATAGGAGGATTCAATCCCCAACCAGTTGAATTTTATTGCATACAATTACTGGAAACTAAGAAACTCATGGAATTACAGGTTCCTTGCTCCCTTGTCAACCATTATCGTATAAAGAATATCAGATTCTACAAGATATCGCTCAACGTTCTGCTTCCATATCAGAATTCTCGCATTGCTTTTATTATTTGAATTGGTCTAAGGCGTGTGGGCAGTCTAATGTAGAAGGGGAGAGGAGGAGAAAAAATGTTGACGATGCTTCCTTACCCTTCTACGTGTTTCATTATCTCCCTCGATTCATTTTTCTTCCAACAAATCCTTACCAATTTGAATCCGTACTCGAATGCGTTTAAGCATTGCTACATTGCTAGTGCTAGACTTATTCACCTACCACCAACAAAGCACGTTACTAATGATATTTACACAAAAAACTCATCAAATTAATTATTAAGAAGAATTCATAATTTATTAATTATTGTCTCTAAATTCCTCTAATCATCAAATTAAAAGGAAAAAATGTTGCATACAATCATATAATTATTTGATAAAAAACGTAAGAATTTCAGCAAAAGTCCAGCTCAACATCCCCCCACGCTAAACTTCTTGCATGTCCTCATGCAAGACAAACCTTTAAACTATAAAATTATGAAAGAAGGCAGGGGAAATGTTCAAGTACAAAACTCTGCTACCAATAAGTGTTTCCTCAAAACTTTCAGCAAGGAAATATATAGATGCATGTCATTTAAAACATTCAGTAGCCTGCAACATAACTATTACAATGCCAATGAAAACCATGTTACAGTTCTAATGAAAGTATCGATTGTAGGAATGATAAAACAAAATCAAGTACCGAAAATAGTCGTAATAGAGAAAATATTATGTCACATACTGGTTACCTTGTCCCAAATGAATTCCCTATCTTGTTTCTACCCAAATTCTTATGATAAAAATCAAATTTTGGTGAAAAGTGAAGTTTCAAAAGACTACCACAATATTCATGCACCTACTATAAAAAACTTGTAGTTAGGTCATGCCGCATGTATTTAGAGACAACTACAATAAATACACATTGCTACCAATCAAGACATTGTGAGAAGTCACCATTGAGTTATTCATCGCTTAAAATAACATAAAATAAAAGTTATGATACCAAAAAAGGAAAATAAGAAGAAAGTAATATGACACTTTCCTCTACGAATCATCAACCTTTTTATTGAATATTCTAAATTTCGTTGTCATCTAGATGCAAAAATGGATTTCTTCTTACTTAGGTACAAAGAATTACCTTCCCTAAGGGTACCACTTCATTAAATATTCATGATTTTTGAAATATAGAACTCAAAGAATCATGTTCAAATATTCAAAAAACCATTGCCCAAGAAAAAGGATGAGTTTTCAGGGAAAGATAAGGATAACCAAGAAAATCATAGTATGTAATTAACTTTAATACCACAGAAATGGCCCTGCTTCCCACAGGTGTCCATAACCTCAGCAAGGATGTCTTTTAACCCAGTGAAATGTCTATGTCCCACTTACTAGATATAGATTCAAAGTTAGCTTATTTGAATTTTAGGTGAGGGCCACTGTCCTGGCTTGGTAACCAGTTGATGGAAGTGCCACTCAGAAGAAGTGACATGGATGAACAGGTCGGCTCGTGATGAGACCCCCTATCTTTTGGATAGAAGCCATTACTTTGGCTTGGTGACTAGCAGCAGTAATGTCATCCATGTTAGGTCTCATGATCGTGGTAGTTTGGCTCATCACAAGACCTCCTATTCCCCCTTAAATATTTTGTAAGCTCTAATTATGATTAACCTTAAAGGTTACTTAATAAGTGGGGAGACATATCTACTCCTTAATAGTACAGGATGGGATGAAAAGTTTTTAATGACTAATAATTGTTGGCTAATTCATCTACCATAAAAACTTATTGAAGATATCCCAGATAATGACTAAAATATTCCTTGAGTTGATGATGCTAGTGTTCTCATGAATATCTCATTATGATATTTACAAGAGTGGTCCACCATATTGCGTTTTTCAATAGTACATTCTAAAGGAAACTGAAAACATATATCTCAGATGACAACTCAATTGGAGTGATTAATCCTAGTTACTTTTGCAAAATCATGAGGTATTAGAGTGAATCGTACTCAACAAGATTTGTCACAAATGTGTGTGTTAACAACTAATGTGGATCAAAAGAAATTTCAATGGCTATGATTTAAAATTCAAAACCCTAATAGCATTATAACATATTTATTCATTTATTCTCCTACCTTACCCTAAAAAGTGGAAGACTCCCTTCTAAGTATAGGAGTACTTCTAGTGCATCCATGTGCACAACAGAAGGGTAATTATATTCATGTTCAAATTTGAAAAGTATATACGGGACAATACCAAAACATGAGTACTAGCTACACTGACTGATGTGATGCTACAAATTTCCAAATGATAAACGAGGAGTGGATAATGATAGTCATTTGGAACTAATATTCTATGGGATCCATATACTGTTGGTCACTTGATTCATGAGTAACATTTAGTGCATCATGCAAATCCTCCACATTTCTTTGTTTATCCTCTAAAGTGCAGGTTGGATCAAATAGATGTTCTACTTATGATGGCTTCTCCTCATCATGCATGATCCACAACTTCTTAATCTCCTTAGGAAGATCTTACGGATCTCCATGAGTCTTCTCTTCCAGAGGAATAGACCTTTCTCTAATTGATGCCAAAATATGATCTTTCTGTGAAGCAGAGACCCCAACTTCAGCTAGGATTTGAAATAAATCTTGGAATAACATCACACTTCCTAACATTTTCTTGCTAGCTGGAAAGTCCTGTTAGCACCAAACTTAGTTTATAAGCAACAAAAATTTGGAGTGACCCCAAGAAAAATTGGATGTGTGGTTATTCACTCATATCTTACCGTCATCTCTGTCCTCTAGTTGCCCTGCCATGGTAAAAGTGAACAAATAAATAAATCAACTAATCTCAATTTAAATAAATAAAGTAATCCACACCTTGTAGAAAAGAAAATCACACTTTGTAGTAAAGAATATCACATTTTGCAGTAAAGAAATTTACACTTTGCAGTAACGAAAATCACTCGTTTGCAGGAAAGAAAACCTAGCATGTGAGCCTTCTGGCAATACCATCCAGTATGCTTCAGCAAGCAAGGAGAATCTCATTAATCTAAAAATTTAATTGTGAAAGAAAGGAAAAAGGCATAACAAATCATGAGGCCTTATCCTACAACGCCTCCCTGGAAACGGTGCCAAAATGTTGGGAGGTATAAATGCTAGATTTACACCCACATTTAAATTTTCAATATGGGGTCATAAGATATAGAGACGTAGCAGAATATATGCCAGGATATGTCCTCGGGGACTTGGAAAATCAAAACCCTAGAACTAATTCAGAAAGGAAATCATGCAAGGAAAATAAATAAGACATTTCAAAGTAAACAAACTGCAAATTATGCGAGAAATAAAGAATGAAGAACTTCTTAAAGGACTACAAATAAACTGTAAATATGAAAATCATGAAACAAATTCAATTTCAACTATCTTAAATCTTTCTACTTAAAATAATGCTTTAAAATATGTACTTAAAATTCTTCTTCCAAATGGTGGAAGTACGGTTACTAGAAATAAGTCATAATGGAAATGTTCAATTCAGGCTTTTAAATAAAATTATTTGTTAGACACTTACTTATATTAATTTACTTAAATGGATCTTGGTATTAATCTTATGCTAATGTTGTTTCCAAGATCAATTTCATGGAACAATTTAAATTATTTATAAGTGCCAAAGAATATGATATTAAATGAAACCCTTGTTGATATTATCATTATTACTCCTGTTTAAAATCGCTACAATTTTAATATATTTTGTTGTAAAATAAATTGAAGAGGGTGCGATGAGGAAAAATAAGAAGCACTTGTTAATTTGTATTCAGTTGAATTTCTAAAAAAAAAAAATTCCGAATTAACTACATTGTTAAATTTACCAATCACAAACTAGGAATTTAAATATAAACATATAAAGGAAATGGCAGAACGAAATTGAAGCACACCACACCATTAAGGAAATAAAACACACTACTAAGAAAAGACAAACAATCCTACATTTGTAGCAAAATAAATCATTCTAGTAGTAGACTGAATAAATCCTAAGAATTTAGAGAATAAGCTAATTGATGGGCCCGATCTCCCAGCTCAATATTCTTGAAATAGACTAAATTTATACATTAAATTGTGAATTCAAAATATCCTGGAAAATATAATCAGATGCATAATCATATTACTGTTGAAATCTGTAACACCTCTAGTTTAAGGAATTTTTTTTTTTTTTTTTTTTTCATATATATTGGGTTTCCATCTTGCTTTGACTCCTCTAGTGTCTCTATTAAACTCCAGATCTCTTTTCCACCACATCTTCCTAATAATATTCAATATTCCTCATTTGTATTCTTCTTGTGCACACTAAACACCATATAGTATAAGTTTAGACCCTAGGTTCATTCATCTCTTTCGATACCTTCATATAATTCATACATACATATACCACATATATATATAACACATATGTTACTTCTATCTATATATATATATATCCTTGATAATATTTCTTGAGTGCACATAGATATATATATATATAACACCTATATATATATATATGCCACATATAAATATTAATTGAATGCGCTCTCATATACATAGCTCATATATATATACTATACCCCTTGATGTTATTCTTGAGTACTCACACATATAAACATGTAATAGGTATATATATATATGATATATAAACATGTATACACATTTTTATAACGTTATCGTATACCCCCAACATCCAAATTGCATCGAGTGAATATACCTTGATAATACGTCGGAGTATCGACTATGTATATAATATATAACACACATATCAATTAACTCCAATTTTTTTTATACATGGACCGATATGCCGTGTAAGTCAACCATAACAGAGATTTTTCTAACTCTAATCATAACCATTTTGGCATTGCGTTCATCCAATTACTTGCCGGATTGTTCGCGGCGTAGCACTTTGCGATCTGTTCATAATTATACAATAGCCGCTAATGAAATGATGTTCAGGTCTGCGTAACAACTCTAAATGTATTTCAATTTCCCGCGGTTTATTATTACTGGCATTCCGAACCAGTGCATACCCGTGTTGATTCATACGTGGAGGGCACAACAGGCGTGCCAATTCTTGTTTGTAATACACTCATCGCACCGTATTCGACTTGGTTTAATGTGGGAGTGTGGTTTTGTTGCGTTCGATGGTGTTGCAGGCTAGGACGGTGCCTCACTCATGAGAGGAAAGTACTAGCTGCCTGTGTATTTTGTCCCATACCCATCAAGAATTTGACGGGTGGTTTTGATAGTTGTCATTTCGTCTGGCCAAGTACTGTGTGCGCCGTTTACTGCCACGAAGAATTATTAATCTTAGGGTTTGCACTCTATTCCTGTGCATTTGATGTGTAGCTTCTCCCGACTCCTCTGCGCTTCTTAACATCACCAGGTACCCGCCTATAAACGTGGCTGAGCTTCCTCAATCAACATAGGGATTTACTGCATTTCTGGGGCAGTGTGATTAGGGTTACGGGGGCTTCCTTTTAATTGAGGC
Organism: Pinus albicaulis; assembly: GCA_034641835.2. NCBI lineage: Eukaryota > Viridiplantae > Streptophyta > Pinopsida > Pinales > Pinaceae > Pinus > Pinus albicaulis. The sequence goes on from CM076572.1 coordinate 53,351,517, forward strand.
TATGGGGCCGATTTCTTCATTCGACCATTCCCATTCATTTCTGTAATGTAGAATCGTTGTCTTTCACCACTCACTTCGCCTCTGCTTCATGGTCAAGTCGGATCAGGTTGCGGCTACCGTTTATATTCTCTGGTTTTTGTGATTGTCTTCATGCAGGGTTTCTTCACCTACTTGCGATTATTTTCTGGATACCTCATGTGCAGTGACGCGAGGTCATAGCGAAGGTGTCGGCTACTACCAAACGGAGAGATTCAGTGTAAGGTTTCCACTGTGTTTATTTCTCTTTACATCCGGAGACTCCTTTTATTCCTTTGTTGTTAGAGAATACAGTATCTCCTCATCTTCAGATTGTTTTTTGCAGAGCAGACAGCGTGTCGGCATCTCAGGCTGGAGACCTAGCCTACTCTCTAGCGTTTGTCAAGCGTCGTTTTATTTTCCAGTCGGTGCTCTGGTTTGATTTGTACCCACCGATTTTTTTTCCATTATCATTATTTTTCTAACCTGCTCTAGTATAAACCCTAATTGGTTGTGGGCTAATTCCCGATATGTCACTGCCGCTTTCCGCGCGCGTTTCATGTGAAGAAATCTATCCTTTTGTTTTTATTTCAATTCTTGGAGCCGCTTAGATTTATTTGCATCTCGATTTAAGGAAGTAGGCGTTCATATCTCTTTACACAGCGTATTGATTTTCTTGGTTTGACTGTGGTAAGTATCAATGTAACGCGCAGGTAGGAAGAAAATGTCTATCTACAGGTAAACCCTACATTCTTCCATACGGCTGCGGAAGTGATGCATCAACTTGCGGGCTTGTGCTTTCATTCAAATCAGATATCGTTTGAGTTCAGACGCTAGCTGTTCGAACTTATATTATGGCTATTTTTTTTTTTGTGCTTTGTTAAACTGGCTCACGCCTGGCTGTGGTCAAAGGCGCCATGGCCAGTCAGATTTGTTATATGTCGAGTGACTTCGTTTCGATTTATGGCAACATGACCAGTGTCTCGACTCTCACTTTGGTAATCTCTGTGCATTAACGGAAATTTAAATTCTGTAATCAGATATGTTTAATGCTGGTGGCGCTCCTCACGAACGGAGGTAAGGTTGCGTTCCTGTGTTATTTTAACACTATATCTTACTGCATAGCAAAGAAATCCAATTACGTTGCATCGAATTTAATATACAGTGTGAGTTATATAGTCAACCCTTTATACACTACACGCTGTCTCATAATAATTTTTATTAAAACTGTGAAAATCTCCATGTTGTCTCGTAATAATTAGGGTTAGAACTGTTATTTACACATCGTATTATCGTTTTATCCTTCCCCTCTGTTCATTTCATTTAACATTAAAAGATCCCCAAAGTGCCGTGGTGTATAAATGTCGGTACAGTCCGAGGGACTCGTTTGACATAGGCCAAAGGCATATTATTTTAATTAATCACCACACCTTAATGTAGTTTGACTATCCGTTCGTTCCATTAGCTGTAAGGATCATATATGTATTTCATTGTAACATAATTGGTTCGTTTTTATATCTCCCTTTTGACATATATGGTTCATATATATGATTCGTATTTATGTCTCCTTTTCAACATATATGGTTTTTATATATGATTCGGATTCCTATTTCCCTTTTTGACATATATGTTTCATTTATGTGTATAGCTCATTTGTAGTCGAGGTTAAAAGGACCTAATTGTGCTAGTTATGGATACTTGTTAATATATATATACTTTTTTGTTAATTGCCTATACATGTATTTGATAGTACATTTGATGATATACATTTAGCATAGATTAAATCCATAGCCATAATATTTATTTCAAGGGATAAAGGTGAATTTAAAATGTAATATACCCGATAATTGCTATGAATGCTATAATAGTCCTGTAGATTAGAATTACTTATTTATCTAGAAGAATTTCGAATTCCATATTCTAATGTCTTTACTTTCTTTACCTCAGTTCTGCTACAATATTTTCTAATATACTTATGAGCATATAATATCACCTTGTATCTACATGAGACAAGCAAATATTTAATTATCTATGGAGACGAAGTAACTTCAGATTTAAACCGACCTTGGTTTAGAATTTCTGGGGTTTCTACTCTATGGATTTATGGTCTACAACTAACCAGAATCTGGAAGGTGAAAGCCTTAGGATGGACGCTGGTAAATGTAGTACTAAAAATCAATCATACCAGTAAATTTGATTTTATATGTAGCCAATTCATACTATCATAAAACAAAATAACAAGAATTTCAGAACATACCACAATTGCAAATGACCAACCTCCCAACCTTAGAGTCCTCTTTGTCTCCCAGGACTCACCCCCGAGCTGAGATCACCTCCCAGGATAGACCAACCTCTGATCTTCTTAGGAGAAGCTTATTTAAGCTCATATTTCCCCAAAGCATGTTTCTAATTCTGCGTCCATAATAGTAGGATGCTTTCTTTCCTGTTTAGCCTAGGCTTCCCATTTTGGGACTCTTTAAAGCTGTTTTATGCTTTTCCTCAGCTTTTCCAGCTTTTCTTACCTCTTCCCAACTACTTCCTCTTCATTGGGGAAATTTAGATTCCTCCTCCAAATCTAAATTAATTTCTTTCAAAGATTTTTGAAAGATTTTGGGGATTTGTTGCCTTATCCATACTCATGGATTTGGCAAGTGATCTCTAATTCTCATCTTGGTCAAAATGCATAATCATTTTATTTATTTCCTCAAATTAATTATGCAAGTACATTCATACCATACTTATCCATTGGGGTCCACCCCCTTAGGATTAAAATTCAAATGTCTAACTTTTTCAAATTCAACACAGAAATTGGGGGTGTTACATATTCCCCCTCTGAAAATAAACACCGTCCTCGGTGTTGTTATTCAACTACTAGAGTTCATTTAAACAAAAATGGATATTTTTCCATCATTTCGGCTTCCCTTTCCCAGGTAGCTTCTTCAGCAGTAAAGTGCTTCCACTGCACCTTTACTCTGGCCACTGTTCTGTTTCTCAATTCAATTTCTTCCCACTCCAATATTTGAAGCGGTTCTGGCAGAAACTCCCCTTCTGGTTCCACCTGTACAACATTCCAATCAACTATGTGAGAAGCATCATGCACATATCTTTTTAGTAATGAAATATGAAACACATCATGCACTCTAACATGGGGTGGTAGGGCCAGCTTATATGCCACTGGTCCCACCCTTTCTAAAATTTCAAAAGGCCCACAATATCTAGGAGCAAGTTTTGCACAACTTCCAGCATAAAGTGTGCTCTTTTTGGGTTTGATGTGCAAATACACATGATCCCCTACTTTGAATTCTCGGTGCACTCTTTTCTTATCAGCATAGCTTTTCTGGCGATCTTGTGCTGTCTTGATATTTCTTTGTATCTGTTTAACAATTCTCTCCATCCCAGCATTAATTTATCCTCTGGTTGACTCCAGCTCAAAGGAGTACGACACTTTCTTCCATATAGTGCCTCAAACGGACTCATTTTAATAGAAGATTGGTAGCTGTTATTATAAGCAAATTCAGCTAAATGCAGACACTCCTCCCACTTTGATGGTCTATCCATCACATACATTCTCAACATATCCTCCAAAATTTGATTCGTCCTTTCTGTTTGCCCATCAGTTTGAGGGTGATAGGCAATACTAAAATTCAGCTTAGTACCCATCCCTCCAAAAAATCCTTTCCAAAATGCTGTTGTAAACTTAGCATCTCAATCTGAAACAATTACTTTAGGAACTCCATGAAGCCTTACTATCTCCTTCAGGAAAACATTTGCTACTTGAGCTGTTCCAAAAGTAGATTTCACTGGTATAAAGTGGGCAGCTTTGGTTAAAGTGTCTACCACCACCATTACAAAATCATGTTGGTATTTGGTTTTAGGTAGTCCTGTTATAAAATCCATGGAAACTGTGTCCCATTTCCATTCTGCAATCGGCAAAGGGTTTAAAAGACCTGCTGGATGTTGATGCTCAACTTTGACTAGTTGACATTCCATACACCTACTTAGATATTTTGCCACATCTCTCTTCATTCCTGGCCAGAACAACTTCTTCTTCAAGGCTGTTAACATCTTTTGGTATCCTGGATGTCCTGCATAAGGCTGTTTGTGATATTCATCCAAAATTTCCCTTTTTAATGACTCTACATTTGGAATATACAACCTGTTTTTATAATATAGTAGCCCTTTTTGATTTTGAGTGAAATCAATTTTATCCTTTTTCTGTAGTTTCACCAAGAGTGTTTCATAGTTGGGATCCTGATTTGCTGCTTTTCTCACCCATTCCTCTACCTCCATCTGGGCACTACTCCCAATGCTGGTTAAATTTTGACAAGCATTTCTACTTAAAGCATCAGCAACTTTATTTTCTTTTCCCTTGATATGTTTTATGTCCATATCGAATTCACTTAAAAAGGACAGCCATCTGGCTTGTCTTGCATTCAGGTCAGTTTGGGAAAAGAAATATTTAAGGCTAATATGATCAGTCATCAATGTGAACTTCTTCCCCAAAAGATAGTGCCGCCACATTTTTAAAGCATGGATAACAGCTGCAAATTCCAAATCATATGTACTATAATTCTGTTCATGTATTTTCAGTTTTCTAGATTCATATGCAATAACTGAATTTTCCTACAATAAGACTCCTCCTAGCCCCTCTTTGCAAGCATCTGTACAAACAACAAACTCTTTATCAGGATTAGAAATTTTTAGTATAGGGGCTGAAATAAGTTTTTGTTTTAACTGCTCGAAACTGTGTTGACATTTTTCAGTCCACACAAACTTGACACCCTTTCTTTGCAATGAAGTGATGGGATGTGCTATAACAGAAAATTTCTCCACAAGTCCACGATAGTAGCCTGCCATCCCCATGAATGACCTTACTGCTGAAACATCAGTTGGGACTGGCCATTCCTTAATTGCTTTTATCTTTTCAAGGTCAACTGCAAGCCCTTTTTCAGAAATAATATGACCCAAATATTGAATCTTATCCTTGTAAAATTCACATTTACTGAACTTGGCATATAGCTGATTTTCTTTCAGAGTTTGCAACACTATCCGCAGATGTTCCTTGTGTTCCTCTTTGTTTTTGGAGTAAACTAAAATATCATCTATGAACACCAAAAAAAATTTATCCAAATATTTATTCAACACACTGTTCATCAGGCACATAAAGGTGGCAGGGGCATTTGTCAGTCCAAAAGGTAGGACTACAAATTCGTAGTGTCCATACCGGGTTCGAAAAGCTGTCTTGCTAATGTCTTCTTCTTTGATTCTAAGCTGGTGATACCCACTCCTTAAATCAATCTTTGAAAAGACTGAAGCTCCTCTCACCTGATCGAAAAGATCATCAATTCTAGGTAAAGGGTATCTATTCTTGATGGTCAACTTGTTTAGTTGACGATAGTCAATGCACATCCTAAAAGTCCCATCTTTCTTTTTCACAAATAAGACAGGTGCTCCCCACGGAGACACACTTGGTCTAATGTAACCTTTATCCAGTAATTCTTGCAGCTGCATCTTCAACTCCATAAGTTCAAGCGGACTCATTCGATAAGGGGATCGAGAAACCGGTGTGGCTCCCGACACCAGATCTATGGAAAAATCAATTTCTCTTTTGGGGGGAAGATGAGGAATCTCATCTGGGAAAACTTCTTTAAATTCTCTTACCACCGGTAATTCATTCAGCAGATATTCTTCAGCCCTCTGTTCTACTTCTTCCACATGTACTGCATAAACTTGGTATCCCTTTCTAGCTGTTCTTTTTAATTGTAACGCTGATATTTGTCTTACTGAAATGGATTTTGGTTTCCCTTTTAGTGTAAAAGGTTTCCCTTCTTCATCCACACAATGTAGTGTTTTATCCCAGCAATTCATCAGAGCTTTTTTCTTTTCCAGCCAGTCCATTCCTATCAGCAGGTCATAGGATCCTAATGGCAATATGTTCAAATTTACCTCTGTTGGAAAGCCATTTAATTGTATTGCTGTTTTGGGCAATTTATGTGTGACTTTTCTCTTGGTTCCAGTGGCCAGCTGTACCAACCATGACTGCTGAAATTTTTCAGGTTTAATTTTACATTTTTCTACAATTCTAGGACTAATGTAACTCAAAGAAGCACCTGGATCAATCAAAACAGTAACAGGTAGGTCAGAAATCTTACCCTCAATTTCCACCATGGTTGCTTGATGTTCTTCTTGCCGATTTTCCAATGTTGCACTGATAGTTGGTATATTTCTGGCTATGTCATTTACTGTTGTCGCTTCTCGCTCTCTGCTGATCATATGAATATTTCTATGGGGACAGTCTCTCATCATATGGGGTTCTCCACAGCCCCAACATTTCAAAGGTTCCTTCATTCTGACTGTCCCTTCCTTTTTATTGTTCCCTTCTACTGGTTTTGAAGCCACTTGGGACTGAGCATTTTGGCTTTCTTTTGGTTTATTGAATTTTTTCCGCTGATGATCTCTACCAAAATTTCTTAGATATGTTGGTTTTGGTCTTTTACCTTTGAACTCACCCTTGTTTAGCCATCTCTTCCCTTGTTCAGCTTTACCTTTAAACTGCTGATAGCACAATCTTGCTTTTCTAACAGCTTCATCCATTGTCTTTGGGTTGTCAAACTCAATTTTCTCCTTGTACACAGTAGGCAGGAAATTTAAAAACCTTTGTACCTTTGCCTTTTCTTCCCTAATGTAAGGGACATATCTCAGTAAATTGGTGAACTTAGTGACAAACTCATCGATAGTGAGATGTCCTAGTGTGAGTTCATGGAATTCTTTTGCTTTATCATCATAATAACATTCGTTCAAATAACGATTTTTGAACTTAACCTGGAAATCTTCCCAAGTAACTATCTTTTCATCAATGGCATGCACCATTTTTGTCTCTTCCCACCACAGTGTAGCTTTTCCTTGTAGCTGGTATACAGCTAATCTGGCTTTCAGATTACTCTCATATTCATAAACTTGGAAATACTTGATCATGTTCAGCAACCAAGCCTCAGCATCTTCTTCCTTCTCCCCATCATAGGAGGGAGGTTTGATCTTTCGAAACTCCCCCTGCAACTCTCTTTTCTGTTTATGTTGATGTCTAGCAGCCTCATCATCTTCAGACTCATCCATCTTTCTCTTTCCAGAACCTTCGCCTTCCTGGCTGTTCCGGGAAGTTAGCTCTCTGATGAGCTTTTCCTGCTCCTTAATGGCTGATGACAACATGTCATTCTGGCTTCGTAGTTCAGCCAATTCTCGTTGCAGCCTGTGCAACATAGCCATTACCGGGGCATTGGGATCTGGAGTCGCAAACTCATCATGCAGATCCACATAAATTTCTCCCTCTTCAGCCATTTTAGCACCACTGTACACACTCATACATTTGATTAGTAAAACAAAAAAAACAATCTCTCCAAGGTTTAATACATTCAGAATTTTGTGAGCACAATAACAACAACCCATTTTTTGCACTTGGGCTCTGATACCATTTTTAACACCTCCAGTTTAAGGAATTTTTTTTTTTTTTTTTTTTTCATATATACTGGGGTTCCATTTTTGCATCGACTCCTCTAGTATCTCATTTAAACTCAAGATCTCTTTTCCACTACCCCTTCCTAATAATATTCAATATTCCTCATTTGTATTCTTCTTGTGCACACTAAACACCATATAGTATAAGTTTAGACCCTAGGTTCATTCATCTCTTTCGATACCTTCATATAAGTCATACATACATATACCACTTATATATATAACACATATGTTACTTCTATCTATATATATATATATATATCCTTGATAATATTTCTTGAGTGCACATAGATATATATATATAACACCTATATATATATATATATATATGCCACATATAAATATTAATTGAATGCGCTCTCATATACATAGCTCATATATATATACTATACCCCTTGATGTTATTCTTGAGTACTCACACATATAAACATGTAATAGGTATATATATATATGATATATAGACATGTATACACCTTTTTATAACGTTATCGTATACTCCCAACATCCAAATTGCATCGGGTGAATATACCTTGATAATACGTCGGAGTATCGACTATGTATATAATATATAACACACATATCAATTAACTCCAATTTTTTTTATACATGGACCGATATGCCGTGTAAGTCAACCATAACAGAGATTTTTCTAACTCTAATCATAACCATTTTTGCATTGCATTCATCCAATTACTTGCCGGATTGTTCGTGGCGTAGCACTTTGTGATCTGTTCATAATTATACAATAGCCGCTAATGAAATGATGTTCAGGTCTGCGTAACAACTCTAAATGTATTTCAATTTCCCGCGGTTTATTATTACTGGCATTCCGAACCAGTGCATACCCGTGTTGATTCATACGTGGAGGGCACAGCAGGCGTGCCAGTTCTTGTTTGTAATACACGCATCGCACCGTATTCGACTTGGTTTAACGTGGGAGTGTGGTTTTGTTGCATTCGATGGTGTTGCAGGCTGGGACGGCGCCTCACTCATGAGAGGAAAGTACCAGCTGCCTGTGTATTTCGTCCCATACCCATCAAGAATTTGACGGGTGGTTTTTATAGTTGTCATTTCGTCTGGCCAAGTACTGTGTGCGCCGTTTGCTGCCGCGGAGAATTATTAATCTTAGGGTTTGCACTCTATTCTTGTGCATACGATGTGTAGCTTCTCCTGACTCCTCTGCGCTTCTTAACATCACCAGCTACCTGCCTATAAACGTGGCTGAACTTCCTCAATCAACATAGGGATTTACTACATTTATGGGGCAGTGTGATTAGGGTTACGGGGGCTTCCTTTTAATTGAGGCTATGGGGCCGATTTCTTCATTCGACCATTCCCATTCATTTCTGTAATGTAGAATAGTTGTCTTTCACCACTCACTTCGCCTGTGCTTGATGGTCATGTTGGATCAGGTTGCAGCTACCGTTTATATTCTCTGGTTTTTGTGATTGTCTTCATGCAGGGTTTCTTCACCTACTTGCGATTATTTTCTGGATACCTCATGTGCAGTGACGCGAGGTCATAGCGAAAGTGTCGGCTACTACCAAACAGAGAGATTCAGCGTAAGGTTTCCACTATGTTTATTTCTCTTTACATCCGGAGACTCCTTTTATTCCTTTGTTGTTAGAGAATACAGTATCTCCTCATCTTCAGATTGTTTTTCACAGAGCAGACAGCGTGTCCGCATCTCAGGCTGGAGACCTAGCCTACTCTCTAGCGTTTGTCAAGCGTCGTTTTGTTTTCCAGTCGGTGCTCTGGTTTGATTTGTACCCACCGATTTTTTTTCCATTATCATTATTTTTCTAACCTGCTCTAGTATAAACCCTAATTGGTTGCGGGCTAATTCCCGATATGTCACTGCCGCTTTCCGCGCACGTTTCATGTGAAGAAATCTATCCTTTTGTTTTTATTTCAATTCTTGGAGCCGCTTAGATTTATTTGCATCTCGATTTAAGGAAGTAGGCGTTCATATCTCTTTACACAGCGTATTGATTTTCTTGGTTTGACTGTGGTAAGTATCAATGTAACGCGTAGGTAGGAAGAAAATGTCTATCTACAGGTAAACCCTACATTCTTCCATACGGCTGCGGAAGTGATGCATCAACTTGCGGGTTTGTGGTTTCATTCAAATCGGATATCGTTTGAGTTCAGACGCTAGCTGTTCAAACTTATATTATGGCTATTTTTTTTTTGTGCTTTGTTAGACTGGCTCACGCCTGGCTGTGGTCAAAGGCGCCATGGCTAGTCAGATTCGTTATATGTCGAGTGACTTCGTTTCGAGTTATGGCAACATGACCAGTGTCTTGACTCTCACTTTGGTAATCTCTGTGCGTTAACGGAAATTTAAATTCTGTAATCAGATATGTTTAATGCTGGTGGCGCTCCTCACGAACGGAGGTAAGGTTGCGTCTCCTGTGGTATTTTAACACTATATCTTACTGCATAGCAAAGAAATCCAATTACGTTGCATCAAATTTAATATACAGTGTGAGTTATATAGTCAACCCTTTATACACTACACGCTGTCTCGTAATAAATTTTATTAAAACTGTGAAAATCTCCACGCTGTCTCATAATAATTACGGTTAGAACTGTTATTTACACATCGTATTATCATTTTATCCTTCCCCTCTGTTCATTTCATTTAACATTAAAAGATCCCCAAAGTGTCGTGGTGTATAAATGTCGGTACAGTCTGAGGGACTCGTTTGACATAGGCCAAAGGCATATTATTTTAATTAATCACCAGGACTTTACTTACCACAAAGACAAAGAGGACTTTACTTACCACAGTCCTCTTTGTCTCCCAGGACTCACCC